>JAPDOI010001938.1:0-110000 GCA_029168955.1 Aplectana chamaeleonis
TGAAACATATTCGTCAACTCTCTGCTGCTTCTCGATGTAAGAAGTCGTGAGGCAAGCGGAAATTGATCGAACACCAGGGTGCAGGTCTACGAGAGATGAAACATGGTACTCTTGCTCGGACTTTCTGCACCAGGGTGTGTGCACTTACCGTTTACCGAATTACCTGATTTGGGAGTTTCCGGTAAATTTCGATTTTTCCTATTTACCGACTTAATCTCGAAATTCACCGAAATTTTAACCGGTCAAACTTAAGCAACTTTTTTTCGCCAATGGATCCATTTCTTGCCTTTAATTGCATGAATGAAGCTTATTTTGACCTGCATAAAATCACCTTTTTAGCATTATCACGCTACTGATTGCCGCGTCTTTTTTCATGGAACTTTTCATGTTTCCTTTTGGTGTCTTAGCGTTTGGCTTTTCAAAAATTAGGGATGTGATGCCTTCACTAGTGCTATGTCATGCTCTTTCGATCCAGGACGGTTACGCAGTATCGGATCGAGTCCAAATCCATTCCAGCCAAAAAGCCTACTCAAAAATTTTTTCTGGAATTTTATGCCCACCTTGGGGAGAGAGCCACTCTCTGATTACAATGGTATCTCAGAAATCGTCCAAACCCTACGAACAGGAGATATGGCTCCTTTTCAATGCCTGCATTCTGAGGGGCAAAAATTTGGTGAACGGGCTGCGAAACACTGTGAATTTCAAAGGTCGCCTTTTCTTTATAGCGTGTCATTTGTAGTGGCTCCAAGCGACAGCATCATATTTGACGTTTCGGATGTCAGAAAGTGGAATTTAGCCACGTGTTCTGTGAAACTTCCATGAATTGATCTTTGTGATTACGCGTATTCCATATATGTGCTCTGGCCCTATATCCAATAAATTTTGCCTGCTGACTGCCTTGTAACATTTTTTGCTGTGCTGTTCGTTTTTTTTTTAGCGGATGGTCAGGTTGGTTTTTAACAGGGGATATAGCTAATTTATTGGTAACATACGTCAAGGCGAAGAGCGGTATCGATCCATCGCGGCGATATTACAGTGCATTGAAGGAAATCGTTCGCTCGGATGAGCGAAAGGCAGATCGTGGAGTAAAGTTCAGGATGGGATATTGATCCGAAAACAATTAGAGCTTCCGTTTTTACCCTCATTGCCGACGCGTTTTTAGAATTTATGCAGGGTGCAATCGGCGCCGATCAGTTTTAGGGCGTCGTTTACACTCCCGGCCACTGATCGATGCGGCTGGAGTGCGATCCTATAATATCGATCGTGCCGTTCTGCATAATCAGTATGTACGGAAAATGCACCGCGTCGCTTGGCGGCGGAAGTGTAAACGACCCGCTTGTGGGTATGGTATACTTGTGCGACACGCAGGTAGTGACAGGCTATGGCTCATTTGCAGTATGTCGGCCCTCCGCGACACGTCGCTGCGACCACACACGCGACATCTGTTCCTACGACAACCGCCGTTGCCATTGCTCCGATGAGGGTCCCGCTGCGATTTGTGTTAGATTTACTTGTGGCTGTCGCCTTCATTACAGCGGCAAAGTACACCATACCCCCTTAAGGCTCCTTCTTTTCCAAAATTCGATCGCTCTGGCGACGCGACCGGAATGAAAACACTGTGTATCCGATCTGGTCGCGTCGCGCTGATCTGGTCACGCCGGCCTTTCAAACAAGATCGCCCGGGAAAAGTGCCGCCCAATCGCGCGATTGGGCGACTGAAGATGGCCAGATCCGCGTCGCCATGCAGTGCCACGGCATGACGCGACCGATCGCGGCGACCGCTTCATATTTCCTGTAGTTCAAATTCTTCTCTTTTCCACACGTTGATTCAGGCCAAAATAAGTATAAGCAGGCAAAACAATCATAATACAAAACAAATTATTATCATAAAAGGATTATTATCATTAAAAATCTACGCGATGAACTTGAGGGTGACAATAAAACTAGGATCCAAACCACAATTGACTAATGTAGTTCAATGGGCTAAACGAAACTAACTTCCTCTTTCCACCTTTAAAGATGAGTGCTACACCTCGTGTAGAACTTATCCGGAAAGGAGAGTACAATATCGATGGTTTCAATACCTGGCATGTTATCTCCACCTACCCTTCCATTTCTCCGCTACTGCATGATCGCATGCTATCACACAATCGTGGATGCGAAGCGGCTTGATTTATTGTTCAAAAAATTCAACCATGAAAATCAAGATATCACTCTAAAAACCGCACCACTTCTATGATAGTGATACAGAAAACTGCGAGTAGCGGGGAAACGAAGGCTAGTTAACGATTTATGGTTTCTTGTCGATTCGAAATTGAATTTTGATAAGCATTTGGATAGTATTGTTGCGAAAGCTGAAGAGAAACTTTTCCTTCTGTTCATATCGCCTTTGAAAACTGAAAGTCCATTGCTTCTGGATTTACAGCTACTATCAAAATTTACGTTCGATCTGTTTATGAATATGGGTACCTATATCTACCTTCCTCGTTAAAAACCTGCGTTGCCAAACTAGAAAGAGTGCATAACAACTTCACAAGGAAGATCTTCATAAGGTCTCTTGGCTTCACGTATAGGAGTATATTTCCCGTGGCATAGTGAGGAATTCGTATGCTTAATTTGGATACTTTTACATTACAGACGCAAGAAAAATGATTTAATTTTTGGTATAGGCAATATTATAACTGGAAGACTGGATCTCGAAGAAGCTCATTCATTTTTCGAACTGGATTTGAAACAAACTCACTAGGGGAGAAAGGTTCAAGCTTAGAATTCCGTCAGCCGCGCACCTCTTTGTGGCGCAGCTTCTTCACCTGTCAGAGCCGGTGGCATGGAATACTTGAAGATGAGTCATACTGTTCAGATACCGATCAACTTCACTAAATTCAAAACGCTTTGTCAGAAATTATCAGTACTTCATTGTTGAAGAAAGGATCTCTATCAATCGTTTTACGCTTTTTCGTTTCGAGAAACGTCATTTTTCAGGTTCCTCGATGTTTTCGTTGTTTTTTCTGCTCTTTTCTATGTTTCTACACTTCCTGCAAGGGCGTGTAATAAAGAAGCTAAAGTTAAGTGGCAAAGCACAATGCACCTTTTATCATAAATGACTAACCAATTGCGCGAACACCGCGAACATAAACAGGCGTTCGATTAGAATGTGTGTACGTAAAGGTGCGTGCTCGCCAACTTCCGCGATTGGGCATTCACACTTCCGGAAAATCTGCGATTTCCACGGCGACGCTACGGTCGCGTTGCCGTGCCCACGATCGCGTCGCCAGAGCGATCGAACTCTGAAAAGAGGCCTTAGAGGGTCTGCAGAATTTTAGAATCGCAGCGGCGAGCAGCGCTGGGTGGTGCTGCCAATATCGATTACGTTCGGCGACGACCGACGTGACTTGATGGGCGACGAAGGGAGACGCCAACAGAGAGCTTCGACGTCGCGATTGTTCTCTGCGTCGCCGCCAGCGAGCGGCAAATCTGACGCGGCGACGTTGTTCCAGAAAGCATTTTTGTCGTCCGCGACAAGGTTGACGCTCGACGACCACTCGCCGAGAGTCGCTTCAACCTGCTCTACAAAGCCCTTTGCCTTTGACCCATTTTAGAAGTATCAGCGCTCCACGATTAGACGTTGATTGTCAGGCATTGATCGATAGCGCCGCTCGTCGATTAACATGAACTCTTTAGAAATCTCCAACTTCGCTTCTGGCTGAACAGCGTCGGAATGAAGAACTTGTCAGAAAGTGTTCCAGAACTCCATGCGGACGCATGACGTCGTGCGCGCGCCGCGGTCAGAATCCCCAAAAACCCCTCTGGGGCAGTGATAAAACTGAAGTGTCCGCGGCGCTTCATGCATACTAGCCGAATATTTTTGCAATGTGACTAGAGCGTAGGCTTCCAACAGATCTCGGATGAAGATCCCACTCCGATTCACCCACTTTTGAACTATCAACGTTCTTGCTCCATAAACAATCGGATATCCTCTTATGCGCAGTATCGCCGCGCTTGATCCGATAACCTCTTTCTCACGCATCGTCTCCGACGGTAGATATGATGCCGGTCTTGTCTGGTTTCCATGCCTTTTTAAAGTTCTCAAACATTGAAATTCCGGCCAATTCTGAATGCAAAGAAAGAAGATTAGAATTTTATTCATTTTTCAAAATCATAGGTTTAGAGTGATTTTAACCTTTTTGCATTTCCAGAATCCCCTAAACAAACTTCACCTCTCCGGATCGCTGTCTCCACCACAACAACCTTGGGTTTTGGGGAGGAACGTTTATAACTACGTTCAGAGTAACACTTTACAGGTAGGAGGGCAGACTCGATTCCCATGTCAAAAAGCAGGTTTCTGAATTCATATCCCCTTTTAGAATCAGTATTTGAATAAGTTAAGTACTTGTTTATTAAGCAGATTTGCAGTATTTGAATACGCGTAGAGTTTCAGTTTTTGTGTATTTCATTCTGTATTTATCCCACTTACAATTAGTATGTATGCTAAAAGTTTCTTCAAACACTTCTCACTTCTCAGAGCAGTGTCCGTTTTGAAATCCCAACTTGTAACCTCCTTCGATATAGAAACACCTCGCATCCACTGAAGCTTCCTGAGACGTTCCCACATCGAATTAAGGTTTAGGCTATATGTGGCATATTACTCATTAACAGTTTCGGAATTACGATTTTACGAATTACGATGAATTTCCAAAAATAAAGTACGATTTACTCTTTACAGAAATTGCAGAAAACTCAGTTACGCACAGCTCCTGGTCTGTGCGCTCAGCATGTGTGCTGACTTTTCCAGGAACTATCGTTAGAAAGAAGTCGACCCGTATGGGGCTGTTTTGAAGAAACAGCAAGACGTCACCTTCCAGAAAGCGAGAGACGTTTGTTCAGTTGGGTTTACATTGATGGAGGGCAAACGCGCCAGGAAGAAAGCAGAAATCTTTGCCAAGAAGGCTGTATTATGCGATGAAGAACTTCAATCCTTTCCTATGAATAAATAAATAAATATGAGCCATGAATCAAGATTATTATCACAGACTTGCTCAGTTATGATTATCACCCGATTTCTTTCGGTAACTTCAATTGCTCTGATCCAATTTTTTTGAAGGCGGCGGAATTCACTGAGACCCAGGTGTGTTGGACTATGCACTGCTTGAAAGTTGATCGTGGTATACTTTCCTGGCCTTACTTTAGGTAATAAGACCGGCATCATACTACCGTCGGAGCGATGCGTGAGAAAGAGGGTTATCGATCAAGCGCGGCGATACTGGTGCATAAGAGGATATCGATTGTTTTATGGAGCAAAACGATAGTTCGTGGAGGTGAATCGAGTGGGATCTTCATCCGAGATCTGTTTGAAGCCTACGCTCTAGTCACATTGCAAAAACATTCGGATAGTATGCATAAAGCGCCGCGACACTATTTTATCGCTGCCCCAGAGGGTTTTTAGAGCCCGATTCGGCGGCGCGGCACGACGTCATGTCCCGCGAGTTCTGGTGGTAACACTTCTGACAAGTTCTTCTATTTCGATTGCCACAGCCAGAAGCGAAGTTGGAGATTTCAAAGAGTTCATGTTAATCGACGAGCGGCGCGCTATCGATCACGCCCACAATCAACGTCTAATCGTGGGAGCGCTGATACTCTAAAAATGGGCTCTAAAAGGGCGGGCTTTGTAGGAGTTGGAAGCGACCGGCGAGTGGCATCGTCGAGCGTCAAGCCTCGGTCGTGACAGCAACAAAATGCTTTCAAACAACGTCGCCCGCGTCGGTTGCCGCTCGCTGGCAGCGACTGCAGAGCAATCGCGACGTCAAAAGCTCTCCTGGTTGTGCTCCCTCGTCGCCCATCAAGTCACGCTTGTCGTCGCCGAACGTAATCGATATTGCAACACCCAGCGCTGCTCGCCGCTGCGACTTAAATTCTGCAGACCCTCTAAGGCCTCTTTCAGAGTTCGATCGCTCTGCGACGCGATCGTGGGCACGGCAACGCGACCGTAGCGTCGCCGTGGAAATCGCAGATTTTGGAAGTGTGAATGCCCAATCGCGGAAGTTGGCGAGTCGCACTTTACGATACACATTCTAATCGACGCCTGTTTTATGTTCGCGGTGTCGCGCAAATTGGATTAGTCATTTATGATAAAAAGGTGCATTGTGCTTTGCCACTTAATCCTTTAGCTTTATTACACGCCCTTGCCGAAGTGTAGAAACATAGAAAAAGGCAGAAAAACAACGAAAACATCGAGGAACCTGAAAACTGACGTTTCCGAAACGAAAAAGCGTAAAAACGATTGATAGATCCTTTCTTCACAATGAAGGTACATAATTTCTGACAAGCGTTTTGAATTTAGTGAAGTTGGATCGGTATCTGAACAGTATGACTCATCTTCAAGTATTCCATGCCGGCTCTGAAGGTGAAGAAGCTGCGCCACAAAGAGGTGCGCGGCTGACGGAATTTAAAGCTTGAGACCTTTCTCCCCTAGTATTTGTTTCCAACCAGTTCGAAAAATGAATGAGCTTCGAGATCCAGTCTTCCAGTTGGTTATAATATTATATACCAAGAATTAAATCATTTTTCTTGCGTCTGTAATGTAAAGTATCCAAATTAAGCATACGATTCCTCAACTATGCCACGGGAAATACTCCTATACGTGAAGCCAAGAGACCTTTATAGAAGATCTTCTTATTGTAGTTGTTATGCACTCTTTCTAGTTTGGCAACGCAGGTTTTTTAACAGGGAGGAAGGTGTAGATATAGGTACCATATTCCATAAACAGATCGAACGTAAATTTTATGTGGTTAAGGCGTAACCAGAAGCAATGGACTTTCAGTTTTCAGCGATATAGAACAGAAGGAAAAGTTTCTCTTCAGCTTTACTTCGCAACAATACTATCCAAATGCTTATCAAAAATTCAATTTCGAATCGACAAGAAACCATAAATCTTTAACTAGCCTTAGCCACCGTTTCCCCGCCACTCGCAGTTTTCTGTATCACTATCATAGGTAGTGGTACGGTTTTAGAGTGACCTGCTTGAGTTTTCATGGATTTGAATTTTTCGAACAACAACCGCTTTCGCATCCACGATTGTGATAATACGACTGCCCGAGTAGCGTAGCGTGAAATGAAGGGTAGGTTAACATGCTGGGGTATTGAACCATCGATATTTGTACTCTCCTTTCGGATAAGTTCTACACATGTAGTACTTGACTCCTTTTTGGGTGGAAGAGGAAGAAGCTATTGCCTCGTTTAGCCCATTGAACTAAGTTATTGTCAATTGTGGTTTGGATCCTCCAGCCTTATTGTCACCCTCAAAGTTCATCGTAGATTTTTAATGATAATAATCGCTTTTATGATAATAATTGTTTTGTATTATGATTGTTTTGGCTCGCTTATACTTAATTTTTGCCTGAATCAACGTGGAAAAAGAAGAATTTGAACTAGGAAATTATGGAAGCCAGGTCGCCGCGATCGGTCGCGTCGCCGTGCACCTGCATGGCGACGCGATCTGGCCATTCTGCAGTCGCCCAGCAATCGCGCGATTGGGCGACTTTTCCCAAGGATCTTGTTTGAAAGGCCGGCGACCAGATCGCGCGACGCGACCAGATCGATACACAGTGTTTTCATTCGGTCGCGTCGCAGAGCGATCGAATTCCTGAAAAGAGGCCTAAGGGGTATGGGTGTACTTGCCCGCTGTAATGAGCGACAGCCATGCAATCTAACACAAATCGCAGCGGGACCACTCATCGGAGCAATGGCAACGGTTGTTTCGAGGAACAGATGTCGCGTGTGGGTCGCAGCGACGTGTCGCGGAGGGCCCGACATACTGCAAATGGGCCATAGCCTCGTCACTACCGCGTGTCGCTTACCAAGCATACCATACCCACAAGGGGTCGTTTACACCTTCCGCCGCCAAGCGACGCGGTGCATTTCCCGTAATACTGATTATGCAGAACGGCACAGACGATATTATAGAGATCGCACTCAGCCGCATCGATCAGTGGCCGGGAGTGTAAACGACGCCTAAGGCGATCGGCGCCGATTGCAATCTGCATAAATTCTAAAAACGTCGGCAATGAGGGTAAAAACAGAAGCTCTAATTGTTTTCGGATCAAACCTCATCCCCCATCCCACTTTACTCCACGATCCTGCCTTTCTGCTCATCCGAGCGAACGATTTCCTTTGGGTTGCAATAATATCGCCGCCATGTGATCGATACCGCTCTTCGCCTTGACGTATGTTACCAACCGAAATTAGCTATATCCCCCGTTAAAACAACCCGACCGTCGCAAAAAAACGAACAGCACAGCAAAAATGTTTACAAGGCGAGTCAGCGGGCAAAATTTATTGATATAGGGGCAGAGCACATATATGAATACGTAATCACAGAATCAATTCGAAGTTTCACTGAACACGCGGCTAAAATCTACCTCCTGACATCCGACGTCAAATATGATGTGTCGCTTGAGCCACTACAAATGACACGCTATAAAGAAAGGCGACCTTTGAAATTGCGTTTCGCAGCCCGTTCACCAAATTTTTGCCCTCAGAATGCAGGCATTGAAAAGGAGCCATATCTCCGTTCGTAGGGTTTTGGACGATTTCTGAGATACCATTGTAATCAGAGAGTGGCTCTCTCCAAGGTAGGCATAAAATCTAGAAAAAAAATTTGAGTAGGCTTTTTGGCTGGAATGGATTTGACTCGATCCATACTCGTAACCGTCCTGATCGAAGAGCATGACATAGCACTAGTGAAGGCATCAATATCTAATTTTGAAAAGCCAAACGCTAAGACACCAAAAGGAAACATGAAAAGTTCCATGAAAAAAGACACGGCAATCAGTAGCGTGATAATGCTAAAAAAGGTGATTTTATGCAGGTCAAAACAGGCTTCATTCATGCAATTAAGGCGAGAAATGGGTCCATTTAGCGAAAAAAGTTGCTTAAGTTTGACCGGTTAAAATTTCGGTGAATTTCGAGATTAAGTCGGTAAATAGGGAAAATCGAAATTTACCGGAAACTCCCAAATCGGGTAATTCGGTAAACGGTAAGTGCACACCCCTGGTGGGGAGTCCGAGCGAAATTGCCATGTTTCACATCTCGTAGACCTGCACCCTGGTGTTCGATCAATTTCCGCTTATCTCACGACTTCTTACATCGAGGAGCAACAGAAGTTGACGAATATGTTTCAAGAAGTTTGTATAATAATAAATTATACTAATACGTGTATAAAGTTCATATGTATAGGAATATGTATTCACCAAATGGATTGATTTTTTTTAACTTTTAGCGAAAAATCAAAAGGAGATAAATATCGGCCGATTTAATGAGGCTGGCTGACTAACGGTAGAGAAAGAAAACAGTGAATAATCCTTTTTTTTGAAGGATTTGAGTACATTCCGTATCGTAGGAGACAAGAGAAGCCAATGACAGCTGCATCTGTTCAAAATGTGTTGGCTACCATTCCCGAATTTCGCAATGTTCCGTTTCGCTGTCGGTCCAATCGAGCCGATTGATTAGTACGGCGCCAACCCCCGACGTCTCCCGTTTCCCTCGTGGAAAACGGGTAGGCGGGGCTTTGCCGAAACGACTCTCGTTCGCCCCGACGTGGCAGAAAAATGCGGTTTGGCCATCGGTCGAATCGAACTGGTGCCTGAGAGCAAGTAATAATGATTGCGAAAGAGGGTAGTCATACTTTATCTCAACTTTCTAGATTTGGCCTCCTTTCGACGAACCTCGATATTTTGTTGCTAACGGGTTACCCTTGCCACTTCTCTTTTCATCTTGATATCAGAACATTTCATGGTGCAACACTGGTCTACGATTTATTTTAAAGGATACACATTGTATGAGTGCGAGTATGAAGCTGCAGAGCCCGGCTGGCTTCTTGCAATTTATAGGTATCAATCAACCGCGCTCAAAGAGGCTGTGACAGGAATCTGTGACTTATAACTTGCCGAACGAGCCCCGAAGCTCTTAACCGCTATTCCATATACCGCTATTCCATCAACTCCCTTTGAGATTAGGTTTTTGCACTCCTGAAATGATTTCCTGTTGAGGAACTCTTTGTGGCTCCTTCAACACCTTTTTCGTGGAAAGTGTTAGCGTTTTTTTTTTGTTTTAGGGAGTTCGCAGTGGAAGCCTTCATTTCGACGAAGTTTTAGTTTAGTCTGGGAAAAGGTCACGGTAGCGTAATTAGAAAAGGTTTTTCAGAACTGTTCATCCACTGTTCAAGGACTTTTACAGGATAAGCAAAAAGCGAAATTCCCCCGAGATTCTTCCGTGTGTGAATGCGGAAAAGAGGTTGGAGACAACGGTATGCGACAAAAGTAGGAACTTCGTAGCTGTGAACTCCCATAGAGAACCTCATCTTTCCACAACATTTGTACCATCACATATGTATTTCACCCTGAAATTTATGTTTTCATCGTTTTTGCACCTTCTAAGGAACATACTTCAACGCAAAACATAGTTTTCCCTAGATTTTCACCACAGAATTGCTGCGAAACGCAATTTCAAAGGTCGCCTTTCTTTATAGCGTGTCATCTGTAGTGGCTCAAGCGACACATCATATTTGACGTCGGATGTCAGAGGTAGATTTAGCCACGTGTTCTGTAAAACTTCCATGAATTGATCTGTGATTACGTATTCATATATGTGCTCTGCCCTATATCAATAAATTTTTGCCCGCTGACTGCCTTGTAACATTTTTGCTGTGCTGTTCGTTTTTTTTTGCGACGGTCAGGTTGTTTTAACGGGGATATAGCTAATTTATTGGTAACATACGTCAAGGCGAAGAGCGGTATCGATCCATCGCGGCGATATTGTGCATTGAAGGAAATCGTTCGCTCGGATGAGCAGAAAGGCAGATCGTGGAGTAAAGTGGGATGGGATATTGATCCGAAAACAATTAGAGCTTCCGTTTTTACCCTCATTGCCGACGTTTTTAGAATTTATGCAGATTGCAATCGGCGCCGATCGCCTTAGGCGCCGTTTACACTCCCGGCCACTGATCGATGCGGCTGAGTGCGATCCTATAATATCGATCGTGCCGCTCTGCATAATCAGTATTACGGAAATGCACCGCGTCGCTTGGCGGCGGGAGTGTAAACGACCCCTTGTGGGTATGGTATACTTGTGCGACACGCGGTAGTGACAGGCTATGGCCCATTTGCAGTATGTCGGCCCTCCGCGACACGTCGCTGCAACCCACACGCGACATCTGTTCCTACGACAACCGTTGCCATTGCTCCGATGAGGGTCCCGCTGCGATTTGTGTTAGATTGCATGGCTGTCGCTCATTACAGCGACAAAGTACACCATACCCCTTAGAGGGTCTGCAGAATTTAACTCGCAGCGACGAGCAGCGCTGGGTGATGCAATATCGATTACGTTCGGCGACGACCGACGTGACTTGATGGGCGACGAGGGAGCACAACAGAGTGCGTTGACGTCGCGATTGCTCTGCGTCGCTGCCCGCGAGCGGCAACCGACGCGGCGACATTGTTTGAAAGCATTTTTGTCGCCGCGACAAGGCTAGCGCTCGACGACCACTTGCCGGTCGCTTCAACTCTACAAAGCCCTTTAGACCCATTTTAGAGTATCAGCGCTCCACGATTAGACGTTGATTGTGGGCATTGATCGATAGCGCGCCGCTCGTCGATTAACATGAACTCTTTGAAATCTCCAACTTCGCTTCTGGCCGTGACAATCGAAATGAAGAACTTGTCAGAAGTGTCCCAGAACTCGCGAGACATGACGTCGTGCCGCGCCGCGGTCGAACTCTAAAAACCCCTTTGGGGCAGCGATAAAATAGTGTCGCGGCGCTATGCATACTAGCTGAATATTTTTGCAATGTGACTAGAGCGTAGGCTTCAACAGATCTCGGATGAAGATCCCACTCCGATTCACTCCACGAACTATCGTTTTGCTCATAAAACAATCGATATCCTCTTATGCGCAGTATCGCCGCGCTTGATCGATAACCCTCTTTCTCACGCATCGCTCCGACGGTAGTATGATGCCGGTCTTATACCTAAAGTAAGGCCAGGAAGTATACCACGATCAACTTTCAAGCAGTGCATCGTCAACACCCGGGTCTCAGTGAATTCCGCCGTCTTCAAAAAATTGGATCAGAGCAATTGAAGTTACCACAAATCGAGTAGAGCGCATAACTGAGCAAGTCTGTGATAATCTTGATTCATGGCTCATATTTATTTATTTATTCATAAGAAAGGATTGAAGTTCTTCATCGCATAGGCAGGTAAAATACAGCCTTCTTGCAAAGATTTCTGCTTTCTTCTTGGCGTTGCCCTCCATCAATGTAACCCAACTAACAACGTCTCTCGCTTTCTGGAAGTGACGTCTTGCTGTTTCTTCAAAACAGCCCATACGTCGACTTCTTTCTAACGATAGTTCCTGGAAAGTCAGCACACATGCTAGGCGTACAGACCAGGGCTGTGCGTAACTGAGTTTTGCAATTTCGTAAAGAGTAAATCGTAATTTTTAAAATTCATCGTAATTCGTAAATCGTAATTCGTAACTGTTAATGAGTAATATGCCACATATAGCCTAAACCTAATTCGATGTGGGAACGTCTCAGAGCTTCAGTGATGAGGTGTTTCTATATCGAAGGAGGTTTTAGGTTGGGTTTCAAAATGACACTGCTCTGAGAAAAAAGAAAAGTGTTTGAAGAAACTTTTAGCATACATACTAATTGTAAGTGGGATAAATACGAATGAAATACACAAAACTGAAACTCTACGCGTATTCAAATACTAAATCTGTGCTTAATAAACAAGTACTTAACCTTCAAGTACTGATTCTAAAGGGGATATGAATTCGAAAAACTGCTTTTTGACGCGGGAATCGAGTCTGCCCTCCTACCTGTGAAGTGTTACTCTGAACGTAGTTATAAGCGTTCCTCCCCAAAACCTAAGGTTGTTGTAGTGGAGACAGCGATCCGAGAGGTGAAGTTTGTTTAGGATTCTGAAATGCAAAAAGGTGAAAATCACTCCAAACCTATGATTTTGAAAAATGAATAAATTCCTAATCTTCTTTCTTTGCATTCAGAATTGGCTTGAATTCTCAATTTCAAGAAGTTTAAAGGCAGCGAAACCGAAAAAATAACCGTTTCCATTTTTTCACAATTCCGCGCAGGTAGGCCTACCAGGTTGTGATATATCGCAAAGAGGCCACCCAGAACATTGAAGTTTTAGAGGAAAACTCGAACGAAAATTACGGAACATTCAGCTTCTTTTTCTTCACGTCTGTCTGAAGTGTCTTCTGTAATACCCAAATGTCGGAAATTTGAACGACTGAATTGGTTAAACCCCCTCAACTTTTTAGGTTCCACAATACTTTTCGCCTTTCTGTTCTGCGAAGAAGTGTACATTGGGCTCCAACTTCATTTACACCGTGAGCCAGCCAGGTTTTCAAAGCCGAACCCCATATTTAATTTCAATTGTGGGGTATAGCTCCTGCCCGCAGTTGCAGGCGATCGCTTTCCCAGACTGCAGCCTAAAGGCACAGTACACCCTCTGATATGAATTTTGAGATTTGCATGTAATTGTGTGGAAGACCCCTCCTGTATATCCTGTATAACACGTGCCAAATGCGAGATCTCAATTCCTCCAAATAAGCGAGACATAGGCGACCACCACAGGCCCGACCCCCTTCGCTCACCGCCAGAGGCCCAACCCCCTAACAGATTTTCGAATTCGATAGCGGCTCGATGGATGGATGAATTCCAACAACACGTCGTTCTTCAGTGCACTGTCGGGCTGTCTCCTTATCCTGACTCGCTCTCGCGCAAAAAAAGAAAAAAAAGAAATACAGACCTGAGACAACTCGTCCACCAATTTTTCATCCTCAAAATCTAGGCATCTTTGAAGAATCATAACTCTGTTCAAAGGGGGTCTTAGACGATTTCAGAGGTACCACTGTGATCAGCGTGCGACTCTTTCTAAGATAAGCATAAAACCTGAAAATGAATTCCCTGGGCGCCGTGTGCCTTTAAAGGCAGCAGACACGATCAAAAATGGTATCGATTTTATGACATTAAAAGCAGCACACACGCTCGAAAAGGTATTTGAGATTACAACGGAAATAGAATGGTATGGCTCAGAACACAACGCCTATGCATTTCTAAGCGTCAAAAACAACCCACAATGCCGTTACAGGAGTAGCAAGTTTAACCCCGCCCGTATTTTCACGCCCCTGTATTTGACCTTTCCCTGCAACGCAAGGTTGCTGGGTCATCTTCGCCGTCAGTGACGTGTGCGGTTCACTTATTAGGCAATCCACCAACAGTACCGACGGTGAACATGGCCCAGCAACCTTGCGTTAGAGGAAAAGGGCAAATATAGGGGGCGTGAAAATACGGGCTGGGCCAAACTTGCCACTCCTGTAACGGCATTGTGGGTCGTTTTTGACGCTTCAAAATGCGTAGGCGTTGTGTTCTGAGCCATGCGATTCTACCAGCTCGTCCAATAATTCTTGTCCGAGAATTTCACCATTTTTGATTTCTTTCAACTTTATTGAAAACCAAGTCTAATCAACAATATAATCACCACAGTTATCCACAACGGTGGCCTATCGATTGGGCAGGTCGCCGATGCCCTTCGCCCAGAACTCCGGGGCTGCAACTCGAAGAAGTCCCCGATATCGGATTTGAGGCTGTCGTAGTTGGTGAATTTTCTTCCGGCCAAATGGCGCTTCAGCGGGCGGAACAAGTGGTAGTCGGAGAGGGCGAGGTCCGGGGAATACGGCGGATGAGCAATCGTATCCCAGCCGAGCGTCGCCAACTTCTGCTGGGTCTCCTTCGCCACGTGGGGGCGCGCGTTGTCGTGCAGCAGGTGGACCGAGGCCCGTCGGGGACGCTTTTCTCGGATGGCGGCGGCTAGTTTCTCGAGCTGATTGGTGTAGATGGTGCGTGACCGTTCTGCCTTGCGGGAGCAGCTCGAAGTACAGCATGCCCTTGGTGTCCCACCAGCAGCAGAGCATGATCTTCAGCGGATGCAGGTCGGCTTTCGGCGTCGTCGGCGGCTCTTCTCCGCGCGAGATCCAGACGGCACGGCAGGCGACGTTGTCGTAGAGGACCCAGCTCTCATCCCAGTGACCAGGTCCTCGAGAAACTCCTTGCGATGCGGGCGAAGGAGAAGGGACTGGCAGACGGCCACGCGGCTCTGCTTGTTGGCGTCCGTCAGACGGTGGGGGATCCAACGGGCCAGAACTTTGTGGTAGCCGAGTAAGTTGTGTCGATCGTGGATGGTGGACTTGCTGCAGCCGAGCGTCGTCGCCAGTTCACGGGTGGTGACTTCCGGCTTTTCCTTGATACAGCGACGGACTTCGTCATCATCCACCGTAGAAGGCCTCCCGCTGTGCTCCCTGTCCTTGAGGCTCGTGTCGCCGCTCTCGAAAAGATTGAACCAGCTGCTGACTGTGCGTTGGGACACTTCATCCTCCTTGCACGCTCTGCAGATGTTGGCGACCGCGGTGCCCGTGTCGTTGCCCAGCAGCCACTCGTAGTACATGAACGTACTAATTCGACCTTGGTCCATTTTAGCTTATACTGGTAGCTAAACGCGGCGACTGCGCCTTATATACCCCTAGCGTAAAACTTTGGAGAACCTTCTAGAAGGTTCTTACACTTGCCTGATATTATAGCACTTCTAAGGAAAATTATAGAATTTTGAAAATTTTCGGACAGAAATTATTGGACGGCCTGGTTTTTACGTAGTAATCTCAAATACGTTCACGAGCGTGTATGCTGCCTTTAATCGAACGTTTGGAGCAGGTGGTAACGAAAAATCCAACGAAAACTGTAAGCAAATAGAAAAATAACGGTATCGGGTAAACGGGTAAAAATAGCGGTATCGGATGAAAATGACGGTATCAGGTAAACGGATTATTGGGTAATAATGGACGATTTACACTGCGCGCGGCCGAGGCAGTGAATATTAGCGACAAAACGGTGTAAATGGCGAGGCCGATAGACTCTTACAGCCTGTTCTAGAACGCTCACCTCATTGGAAGCATTGAAAACCAGCCAGAGTAACCGTATTCGAAGAATCAATCTGGACTAGTTTGTATTTGTGGGCGGGGTTGTCGAACCTCATGGGCGGGGTTGACGACATTTTTAGACTTGCATTGCTCAAATGTAGTAGTTTTGCCTCATTCTTGACGCTTCCAACGGCGCGAGCCTTCTACCAGGGCCAGACGACCCCGGTAGCGTAGTTATCTCAGCAACTTTTTCGAGAGTGTCTGCTGCCTTTTATGATAATCCTGCTGGGACGAAGATTTACCATGCCACTGCTTGCACTGACTATACGTGTTGCAACAGTGGTTGTCTGCAACTACGGATCCGAATTTCGCTCCGATATAGACAGCAGCTCCACCCAATGTCTGGGTCACTCGTGTTCATGTTTGGGACTAGAGCATTCCATGGAGATAAAGAACTAACCATGGAGCTCGGCTCCACCGATCTGGCTCACATATGAAGCAAGGAAAGGTTACGACCCAAGCATAAGTTTGGGCTTGTCAGTGTGAGAAGCTGAGCGGTCGGTAATACCTGAATCTCATCATCAGCAATTATATTTTGACTACATGCTGACTACGCCCGGCTGGGAATGTCATGAAAAGGTTTCACCGAAAAATGAAATTGGAGAAAATGATCAAACATCAGGAATGTCAAAGAAGTGCTGTATTTATCTATGCTCTGGACCGCAAACATATGGTTAGATCCGCGGCCTGTTTCCTCAAGAAAAAAACGTGTTAATTCAAACCGCGGCTGGCGTGGCGGTTCAAATCTCAATCTCTGAGAATTAAACCGCCGCGCCAGCCGCGGTTTGAATTTAAACGTTTTTTCTTGAGGACACAGGCCACGGACCTAACTATACATCGTTTTCTCAGCTACATTTTTACGATCTGTTACGATTCGTTACGATATTGCTCCGGAATTTCGTAAATCGTAAAAAATCGTCAAAAACGCCCGTAATTCGTAAATCGTAAATCGTATTTCGTAATTACGCACAGCCCTGGTACAGACCCACGCTTGCCAACAGCGGATTGGGTCGGGTCTTCTCTCTTCGGTTCTTCTTGAGTGGCGGTGTGATAGTAGGGATGGAGAAGCTGCTGGAAGTCGACCTGCTCACGATCGCGTCACGGAGAAAACTCCTCATGACTTATATATTATCGGAAAAGCAACATAAAATACTACGCTCACTCCGTCGTGTAGCCTAATGGATAAGGGAGGAGTTTAACTTGTACGCGAGTCCAAGGGTGGAAAACCTACGCTTACTCTTAGTAAAATTTACTGATGCACTGAAAAAAATGAGCAATTCTGATGTTTTTGAACATATAGTGCCTTTTTCATGGCATGGCATATGATCACAAGATAGCACAAGGTAGCTGAGTTGAACACAACACTTAGGTACCAGGCAGGAACCGAACCCGCATCGCATCGCTTTCCAGGCGAAAGTGTTACCATTAAACCTTTCAACGACACCGCTCTGCATTCCTATGCTAGTTGACCAATGAACTGTGTAGGCACAACAGCAATCACCCGATAACGTGTACTAGCTGAGGAATGCAAAGCGGTGTCGACAGTGTGATGGTAACACTCTCGGCCGGTAAGCGATGCGATGTGGGTTCGATTCCTGCCTGACATCTATGTAAGTTTTGTGTTTAACTCAGATACCTTGTGATATCTGATGAGAAATTCCGTTTTATACAGGAATATGGTATGAGAACATGAGAGTGGGAGCTGAAAGTTCGAGGAGAACGGCAGTGGCCACCCAACCCTGCAAACCGCTAGCGGAAATATGTACGATTCCGGATACCGATTTCGTATGTCTGCAAAGTTTATCGAGATTCACATCATAGAGAGGACCGAATGATATCGAAGATTGGAAATCTCGCGATCCGCATGGTCTTTGAAGGCAGTGCTCACTATGATAAAATTTGGTTTTTTTCCTCAGAATTGTTAGCTTTGGGTCCCTCTGAGAAGAGTAAGGACGAAAGAACGACGAAAAACGGCCAGGACTAGGGAGGACGCAGAGACAGAGATTTTGGTGATTCACCGACCCACTGGATCACCCCGCCCAGGTCAGATAACAATTGTCCACCTGAAAGAACAGTTGTCGAAATTTTGAATACCCTAATCTCGAGGAATTACGAAATTGAGCATACGCATTAAAACCAGCTCAGTTTTTTTAGTCGGCAGAAGAAACAGAAAACAAATTCATCCACCTCTCAATTTTTAAGCAAAGAAACACTCACTGTGCTTCTCTGGGTCGAATTCCGGTCCGCGATTGCGTCTCGACACTCTTTGCGGCCGCGCGCTTCCTACTCAGAAGAGTTTCCAGCGCCGCAGCCGACGAACTGTTATCTCTAGGTGGGTGTTGGAAACTGGAGACTAAACAAAATTGGAGAAAACTGCATAAAAAATACCACATCGAGTCGACTTTTGCGCTGGAAACTTGACTGACTCGAGCGCGTGTGGACACAAAGCGTGTCGAGACGCAATTGCGGACCGGAATTTAGCCCAGAGAAGCTCACTCAGTACGACGTTTGAGTTTTCGAAATTTCGAAATGCGCCAATCACACCAAGCGGGCGTAACAGAAGATTTTGGGGACCTTACTAACAGTTTTTTCTTCGCAATTGGAAGGTTCTGTTTGAACTTTCTCTTATTATGTTCTACCCTGTGGACTCGCCTATGCAAGAATACCAAAAACTAGGATACGGTTTCTATCGTGAACACTGCCTTTAATTATTCTTTTTTTTCGTTCTGATACATTAACAATCGAAGAATCTACGTTTGTGTGAAAAAACTTCCCCAGAAAATTTAAAAATTACCCCTTCCATGTGAAAATGGCTCTACTTTTTTTAACCACATAAGCGACTCAAATGGTCTTCCTCGAGAGCCTAGGAGGTAATGGATCAGAATACACGGTTTAATACGGTCAGATCTGACGAATCGGTTCAGTATCATCAACTTGCTTGTGCAACCAAGGGATCCCTTTATTCATCAGAAAACTTGAACCTCTTCGCCCAACTTTACAATATCTGTAGTACAGTAAGGGTAGAACGGTTTCTTGCCGAGTTGTTAGTGCGCTAATGATTATGTAAGTTGGCGGTGTAGATTAAAGATAGGTCGCCAGAAGTGGCCAGTCACCGGTCGGCTGTTTGTTACCGGGCAAACTGTCAAGGCACTTTCGAAGGTTTAGAACAACAACATGAGATATGAATAGGTAGTAATTGGAAATTATACGAAAAAAATTTCCTAATTCTTATTTAATCGTTATCAACGCTTACTCGATTCATTCAGAAACTTCAGGGGTCGTATTCGCCAACAACCCGCCGAGGGTAGTCGAAGGGAAGCGGAAGGGATGATACCGCGCGCAGCAGAGGAGTAGATCAACCCATCTTACACCATGTAAGATGGAAATGCAAACTGTGTTACGTATCGATATCACTGCGAAAAGATAAAGATTCCATCGCGAAGCGGCCATTCTTCAGCTATACTATTCGAAAAATTCCGGCGGTCGCGAGGGAGGCCAAGGGAGGCGAGAGGTGGCCGTGGAGCGCGCACTTTGTACTGAAATTTCACCTCATCTACCCTTCGACTCCCCGGCGGGTTGATGGCGAATACGATTCCAGGAGCGCGAAACCCTGAAAATGCAAACATCAGAAACTACCCAAGCCAGAATCTATAAGTTTGTTCATTCAAGACCTCAAAAAAACGACTATGTGAGTATTCATTCATTCGAAAGTTTTCAAAACCCGTAAAATGAACGGTATATAGTGCGCATTCCAACTGACCCGATTGTTTTCAGAAAAGTTAATTGAGAATCAATCCCACTTGGAAGAAGTGATCCCGGATTGAACCGGATCCCATCCAGTGGAAAAAAGCTGCAAATTCTAAAATACCCTATTAATAGAGAACTGAAACTTTTTCAACTAAATTGCCCGAGTCAAACCAAAAAATGTATAAAAACAAATGCTGCCATGACAGCTACATAAAAGTCGCTTGAAAATGTGAAACTATGGAATGAAACGAACGATCAGGTATGGTCTCCTTTTCAAGCTCAGTTTAGGCAATTGACACGACGCGACAATTGCGGCGGGTCGTGCGGCATTCGCGACACAAACACTCAAAGAAGTTTCAATCGCATTCGACGATCTACCTCGGCAACCTTGGCCATTCACCAGAATAAATTTAAAGGCAGTGTTCACGATGAAACACATATTCGAGTTCGACTCAAAAATCAAAGTCGTTTGGTCGTGAGTTATCGAATAGTGACTGAAAAGCGAAGAAAAGTGCTCAGAATTAACCAAAATGGCGGTTTCTAACGTACGTGGAAGTTTAGGTCGGGCACAAGCTTACGCGCCCTGCTAGTTTCCGCAACCGCGCGCTAATGGCGACATGTGCGCGAATCGATCAGGGTGGATGTGGTGGAGTTGCTTAGCTATTTTCCATTGAAAACGTCCGCGGCGAAACAAGCTCGACAGAACGGGGGCAGGGTGGGTCAAGCAGGCGTACTGGTCCAACGAAGTCTTCACTTCGGGGCCGTTTTTATCGATTTCTGGCTCGTTTTCGCTGCTTTTTCCAACCCTATCCCTTCCAGCACCTGCCAGCGTAGTGTTTCACCCTGAAAACTCGGAAACGGGATTTATTGTGCACACTGCATTTTACAAGAGAACTCTAACTCGTTTCCTGCCCGACTGACTGCGTCAGCCCTTTGAATATTTAGTTTGCCACGCAAGCGGCTGCGTCGCGACTATCGTTCATGAAACTTTTTGGTGACCGTGACGCTACCGCTGGCTTGCAAACCTGGAGATTTGCGGATGATCGAATTTTTCTCAAAGATTCCTCAAATTTCAACCTTGGATGAATTAATGATTTAAAAATCTGTACTCTTCCCGGCAATAATGAAAATTCTTCTGATTTTCTCGGGAAAAGAATCAACAGGATTCACAAATGCGCATTGCAAATGGATTTACAATCCTAATATAAGCGCTCCAAAACGGTTGATCATTTTTTGCGATTGGAAATTCTAATGTCGCTATGGATAATGTGTCGAACACTTCGAAAAGCGGATATTCTGTGTTCCAGAACGAACCGAGTCTCCGATTGAAATAAACTTATTTTTTCGGTATGAGTTTCATTTTCAGGAATGCTAATATATTGAAATTCCTTAATGAATGACATATTTGCTTTGTCGATACACTCTGAAAATCATTTGATTCCGTCTAAAGTTTAGTTGGGTTGTAGGCGCAGTACACACCCAAGAAGGGGTTATCCCGTTTTTCGCAGTTCAAATCATCAGGCTATTTTATTAGGTGAAATGGTCCCCAGTCGAATTCGAGCAACAAAAGTCGGGACAACTCCTTCTTTCGTTGTGCACTGACAGTGAGCCTATAACCCATTCTAGTTTTTAGTACTGCTCGGACATCCGGAATTCAAATCCCTTTTCGCATACCCATAACTGTTTGTTCTTGGAATTAATTTTACAGTTTGGTGACAAACTTGATTTTACGCGATTTTAAAGTTTTGGGTGGAATTAAAAATGTCTAAGCTGCAGAAGTTCAAATGATTTTGTATTTCGGAATCAGGGTAGTTTGTAGGCATATCGGTAACACATTTTTTTCCAAGAAAATAGACGAGCCATTGACATGTTGCTTTCTTTTTTGCTTCGATCTGGGAAATCGGTCTGTAAAAATGCCAACTAACAACTAAAAACTTCTTTGTTTGGCTCTCATTGTAAATCAATTCCCATCGCAAATTAATCTTCACTGATCCTGAAGTTGTATAGATACAGATCAGCAACGATCAGGTAGGTGTATTTTATACAATGTGCAGACAATCTAATCAGATTGCATCCGGAAAATTTACGATCAAAAGCAAGTCGCGGTGGTTTTACAGCATGTCGCGTAACCTCTGGGAACGACAACTAGCCTCTGGCTATTTCGACCAAACAGGCATCGCCGACATCGACTCACCGCTGTGTCGAGATTTATTAACACCGATTTATGGTTTATTTGCACCCTAATTATGGAATAGTTGGCTGACACTTGAGCGTTTTATGGGCTCTCAGTCAGTGGTTTCCAAAAATTTTCACTGAACTATGTGTACTATGGATATTAATTACACTTGCGCAGAGTCGAATAATCGGATACACATCCTAAAAGTTCAGACAAAAATTCGGGCATTCCAAAGCATCAAAATTGAACCAAATAGTCACAAGTTGGGTAAGCGATAATATAAAAGTCAGAGCTAATGATTGACTGGTGGTATTGGAATGGTTCCGAGCCTGCTCATTGAAAAATTCGAACTTTCGAAAAACGAATCTTCCACGGGAGCCCTAGCCCTTGGTTTTGAAATAGCGTTGTCGTCCCGAAACCTTCGCCGTTCATTCTGGACATCGCGCATTAGCAAACCGAGAATAGTTGGCGTTTTACACAAAACACCTGGGGTGGTAGTAAATGGGTGTTAAACGCGAACAAACTGCCACCTCCAAGCCGCCAACATACCGCGACATAGATGCCACAGAGCCGCCAGTTTAAAGGCAGCAGACACGCTTGAAAAAGTTGTTGAGATAACTACGTTTCTGAAGTTGCATGGCTCCTAGTACACTGCTCACGCCGTTGGAAGCGCCAAAGACGAGTCAAAACTACTAAATTTCAGCTATGCGAATCGAAAAATTTCTGCAATCCCTCCCCTGAGCTTCTGCAACCCCGCCCAGAAATACAAACTCGTCCAGATTGATAGTACTAATACGGTCCCTTTGGCTGGATTTTTAAGCTTCCAAGGAGGTGAACGTTACAATACAGGCTTTAAGAGTATATCGGCTTCTCTATCTCGACCGTTTTGTTGCTAATATTCGCTGTCTCAACTGCGCGCCGTAAAACTCGTCCACTTTCACCTGATAACAAAATAACCGTTATTCCTCTATTTGCACGTGGTTTTCGTTCGTTTTTTTTTCAGTTCCCAATACAACCAGCTCCAAACCTTTGATTTATGTCATAAAATCGATACCATTTTTTGAGCGTGTCTGCTGCCTTTAACGCGAGCTGCCCCACGTAAGAGATGTCAGATTCACACGAGCCATCAGGTTAACGCGACTTGCCTCACGTGAGAAGATGAATTGGGCGCTTTTCGGATAGTAGAAATACAGTAGGTTCCAGACTTGAAGTGTAGCAAGGAATAGAGCAGATAGTAAGTTGGGAAGCTTTAAAACCGGAGGTTCAGCACTAGAGCTCTTTTTCAGTCATTATGGTAGGTTAATATCGTTCAAATATACATTGCACCGCATATTGAAAACGGTCGAAAATTACATTTCGGCAGTATTCACCAAATTTATTCATGAAGAAGCGCCTTCAATACGAACTTCTTAAAATTTGTATGGTTCGAAACACGGTCAGAACGGAATTTTTGAATTTCCTTTCGCTTGGCGATCCAAACGCTCGTAATTTTTATGAGCTTTGTCGATTTTTAGAACCGTTCTCGGGAACACATGCTAGGTTAATTAATAGCTTAAATCACCAGATGTGTGTGATCTTACAAGATCTCACACTTGGAGTAACATTTTTTGAACGTCACCTGAACAAATATCCTTTCTAAACAGAATTTCGAGCGAACAAAAATTTTAAAATCCCTCGATGAATTAATTGAAAGGCGCACCTGGGAAGGTAACTCTAGGTGCGACAAATACCTTCCGAAAATCGTCGGGTAATCAGTATATAGGGTGACCTACATTCAACTGAAATGGATAATCAAAAACTTATAAGAATGATTGAGTAAATAGTCAATTTCCGTTTTTTGAATGATTTCATGTGTTTTTTGGAAACGTGCAACTGAAGTCTTACGTTCGAGATTGGGGCGATTGTGCGGTTTCGGTCATTGGTGACGTTGAAGAAATGAAGTGTTCGCAGGCTTCTCAAAAAGGTTCCATCAATGCGCCAAAGCAAGTGCGTCGCGGATCGTCAATAAAAATAAGGGACCAACGATGACCCTGATCTGGCAAAGAATAAGGAGTTTTCCAATCTCGCAGTAAAAGTAGAACAAAATAGTTGGCTATGAAAACAAGTTCACATTGGAAGATTACGAAAGCAGCAAATCCTCTTGAAAATCAGTCGCTTCGGAAATTTTCATTTCTTGGCACTATAAAGTTATGGGAATCCTTCCGAGAAGCGAGCAAGCAATTAATTCTCTACACACACATTATGGCCTAGGATAAGCAATGAATTGTGAAGAGGAAAATAACCTGAAAATAGCAAAGCGGAAGAATTTTAGAAGGAAAATAGGAAAAAGCAAAGAAGTGTCGGCGCTCGCCGAAAAATTAACAGCTGATTGGGAGGGATTGATTAGTGCCACCATAGAAGACGGCCAACGTGTTTCAGCGATGATCCCTGTTTTGTTTTTGATCCCTCATCGCCCGTTTCACTGGCGGAAGCCGTTACAAGACTATCCCTTGAATCACCTTTCAATTTGAAGATAGGCTGACGTCCTGAACTAAAATGGCTGACAGTGCTATCAAACTTCCTTAACCCTATGCATTAAATAAACTCGTGCTTGCCCTCAGTATAGATGGTCAAAACTGTTTCTACTGTATCTTGCTAACCGCATCCAAAAACTCCTCGGGAGTTTTTCGTTAGCCGCGAGTTCCTCTCGCATTTCAGCACTATTTCCATGCTCTCTGCGAGAGGGTGTTAAACGCGAACTTACCGCGAGGATGTCACATATCAGAATTTTAGAGAAAAAACAGCCCTGAAAACGTTTTGAAATCCCTTTTTTTTCGTAACAAAGGTCACAACTGTCGCCTTTTCGAGGCGTTTTCATTGAAAGTGTATCAAATGCCTTCCACTTAGGGATGTTAGAGTGAAACTAGAGCGAATTCTCTCCCAACTATTAGGAGTCCTGCTCAGATTCTGGTGTGGTTAAATTCGCGTTTAACGCGAACTTAACGCCTGTTAATTCGCGTTTAAAACCCCCAATTACTACCACCCCCGGTGTTCGCCCTGAAAAAAAGAACGCATACTAGTTTGCCCACGAAAATTATCGCCATTTCTCTATAATGTACCTGCGGTCTCGCGTACGAGAACTGCAAGTGTGTGAGTACATAAAGTATGTCCGAATTGGACTGTGCACCCAGGCCATCGGCGTGCGTGTCGAGTGGCCGTCGTGGAGGCACTTTTCGGAAGAGTCTGCCGAAAGCTGCAGACAGCTGACTGGGATGTTATTCTCTAATTGTATAGTATTCCTGCTAGTCGACCCACAAAAACTTAAAAATGCCTTCGCAGCGACACCTCGACACGAACGCCGACCGCTTGGGTGCACAGTCTCATTTGGATAGATTTTGATTCCACGGTACTCATACCATTCCTTAGGTCAGGGACGTTTTAAGAATTATTCGCCGAAACCGAATCAACAAAAATTTGTCTCAAACCCTGCATTTAAACTTGAAATTTTCGACGTTTTGATAAAAGCTTCGTGAAAGTGTAAACTGAATTAACCCTATGGAGCCATTACCCCCAACAATCAATGACCAACAATCCTCTTCATTAACTATTACGTCCAAACAATAAGTGTCCCGTGCAGTCATTCTTGACCAACGGCATTCTCAAATTAGCACCACTCGGGTAATCGGATTCGTGTAGGCTTTACAGCATCTGAATACTGATTTTATCGTGAACATCGTCTAATCGCCGTCTTAATGGCAGGCGATCGCGGCGACGTCGTGCGATCGCCGACGGCAACTCGACGCGACGTCGTCGAGAGATTCCCCACGGAGATAGCAAACGCCAAGAAGTGCACCTGACGCATCCATTACGGACGACGTTTATACAGCAGAGCGCCAACGTGAGACCGTGACTACCATTCGATATAGGGTTTTCTTGGCCAGCTTGTGGTGGGTAGTAGGGTAGAATTTTGCTAGGCCCCTAACCTTTCAGGGGTTCACACGTTCCAATGTTTGGAAATAAATGGAATTTTGAAAATTTAGGCAGAATCGGCGCGCTGACTACGGTACTCATGGATACATCGAGGCGTTTTAGCCTGAGGCATGCGCAGGTTCACAAACGCAGCGATAATCAGCTGCGACACGTTCTTCTCAAGCTACCCACGCTTCTCTGTTGGATTGTGTCTACGTGGAAATCGTATACTGGGTTTCCCCTCGAGTGTCGTGAAAACGTCGTATTGAATACACCTTGGCCTAATCTAATAATCAAGCGAACAACTTTGAAGACGTGTGTAGGGCAGTGGCAATAGGCGACACTGTCGCGCATGCAGTCGAGTGATCGACCCTCGCCCAAGGCCAACCGAACCTTCTATTCCTCCGGGTCAATCAATTGGTACCAGACTTGTCTCGGAGGATAAGAACACTGATTTGGAAGCTGGGTGGCTCCCGCAAGTGTTTGTGTAAGCGCAATACGCAATCGAAAGCCTCTATGAGTATAAATGGAAGTCGAATGAGTGGTGCATCCACAAAGGGATTGATAGAGACCGGAAACTTTATCTTTATCCTTCAACTTTGAAATTCGAGCGTTCAAAACTCGAGTGTTCGATTCATACGAGCTTTCGGATTACTCGTTTTTCAAATATTTTATTCGATCGAAAATCTCGAGGATTTGTAGCTATTTCGTACGGGTGATTTATTCGAAATAAAAGATTATTTGGTTTTCGATCGGATGGTCTATCCGGGGTTTTCAAGGACCGCTTTCTGGGATTCTCTGCAGGTTCTGTGTGATACTGTTGAACAAAAAACGATCTAGAAAAAAATTTTTGGGTATTATTTTTCTTGAATAATCACATTGCTGTCCTAAAATCGGCACAAATCAGAAAAACACTGAATAACTGTTTGGATAATTACCCACATCCCGAATAATCAATTGCAATACGCTTTTATAGTGTTAACACTCATACAGAGTTTTCAACCTGGGAATGGGAAACAAAAACTCCTTCAAATATTTAAAAAGGTAACAAATAATTGGCAGAAGGGCACATTTCCACACATTTCCAACCCTGAAACTATGTAGCTGCTAGCATTTCATCCACTCAATAGAAAAATTTGAAAGCGCCAAATTGAAAAATTCTTCCATGCGCAACTTCCGTAGAGGGGTGGAAAGAAGAAGTTCATTGATTCAAATATCTCGTCATTCAAATAATCGTTCATTCGAGCGAATCAAATTTTCGATACTCCAGTAATCATTTTATTCTAATACTAACGCCGCATTTCGATGCCAACATGTTGAAGAAAGAATAATTGAATTAAGTTGCGGTTTCTACGAAATCGATAAAGCAAGGGCATCGGGACGAGGTCAGAGTACTTCAGTCAAACCCTCTAACACAATTTTTTTTAGAATTCAAAGTTTCGCTAGTTTCATTTCTCTCCCAACTAATATTCCCCTCACCCCCTGAAAAAAAATTGAAAATCATTTAGGCAGCCCTGACGTTTCATGTTTAGCATCTTGGCGGTGGATATATAAATTGACCAAGGAGAATTTTCTCTTTAAAAAAAATCTGCATTCACGTTTCTGGAAAACGTGTGGATTAACATCCTGTTGAGAAAGATGAAGTGAAGATTAGAAATGAGCAATACTTCCGCGAAACGTCGGAAAATAAAACAGAAAAGGAAAAGATGTTGCAAATTGAATTGAAAACCTTTTTATGTTTTATCATCCGGAATTAGTGCTCATAGTAATTGCCTGCACTGCTGCTGGTGGCCTGAGCCGGCGTCCTTTAGTCGTCGTTATCATAGAGTCAAGTACCTTAGGCAGACGCGGTTCTGCCACTCAAAGAAAGTGTGAACTTACAGTGGATGGGAAATATGCTGATAACATTCAACCTGTTGTCCAGCGCATAAAATTACCGTTAGAAAACCACGATCTCCGTCTAAACACCAAATAATTTTTGAAAATCAGACAGGATAAATTTGGGCTTTGAAGTTTTCAAAATCAATAAACTAAGGTTAAGTAACGAGTTGTTTTTGCTGAGAACCGTATATGTATGAATTGAATGTGGACGGAATCCACCATACTTACCGCAGGCACGGATTGTACCGATGCTTTGCGTTACTTATGGTGTATTCACACAAACTCGGTGCACACATATTATAAGCTATGTATGTGCACCGAGTTTGCGTCATCACACAACAGAGAAGACAAGGTATATACCAGTGCGGCTCGTGAGAACTGTATGCACAGCTGGCCCGGAAAACGTTTACGGCTTCCGAAAACCGTGCCTCGAGACTCCGCCACAGATACTGAATGCATTAAATACAATGCTGCTTCTGAAATCGCTCCCAATCTACTACGAACCGATTTCGTGAACTTGTTGTTTCTGGCTTCTTTTGTCTTGCCAACCTCAGCCAACGAACAGGCTTGCTATACACTGCAGCCGAACAAAAACACAAAAAGTTACCTCTGAGATTGGACTGCGCCTTTAGGCTACCCGAGCGCAAGCCACAAGTTACACCTTCAAAAGTTCCGAAGAAGATTTTTCTTCACTGCTAAGTTTAGAAGACGAAGTTGAGAGAACCGAACCATAATAAGAAATCCTCTATGAGCATACACTGAGCAGGAGCCAAAAAAGAGCCTTTCAATGTTTTGCATGAGCTTACTTAGCTTCAGGTTTGAATATTGAAGCAGATCAGGTTATTTTCTGTCCTACTTTAGAGAATTTTCTTTCAATTCAAGAATTTTGGTGTCCATGCTTCGAAAGCATAGTCATTTCAGAAATCAAGGTTATTTTCTCAAGGAGGAAAAAGTGATCGACGGTGATCACGGTGGGAATTCGTATACCTACGTACATAAAGTCTAATCGAATGAGTCATTCCGCCCACGTGGTCGGCGTGCGTGTCGAGCAGATGCTGCGAAGGTTTTGTGCGCCGATCAGCAGGAATACTATACGAATAGTGAATAATATTCCAGTCAGCCGTTTGCAGCCGTGGGGAGTCTCCTCCGAAAAAATCTAAAGTACGACCGCTCAACAGGCACGCCGACCGCGTGGGCCGACAGTCACATTCGGGCAGACTTCAGATCTACATACGTATACAGTTTGCAAAAAACGTGTGGCAGTTTAGTTTTTGTGATTAATTTCGTTCTACTAAGGTCAAACTATTTTGATTGATAAAATTCTAATTATAGCAGTTTTCATTGGTTTCCTGAAACGGAAGTCCGGATATAACGCTCTCAAGGTTTTCTCTGATTCAGGAACTGAAATCATAAAAATTTCATTTTTCCGCCGGCACGCAATGTAGTCGGCACTTCGAAGCCGAGGTCGCGATTGACTCACGTTTTAATTTTTGAAAATTATAAATTGTAGTTCACAATATCTTTGTGACAAAATCCCTAGTAAATACCGTACGTGAAAAGTTGTGCACCTCGAATGAAGTATCCCACAGGGGTTTTTACGGACCTGTGTAGGTTCCGTTTTCGAAACTATTTCAATTTCCTTGAATTTCTGTTTGATCCTGGCGACATTCTATAACTGGCATTTGGAATGATTGAGTAGGGATGGAAATCTTAATTTTATGAATAGATCTTGGGAAGTCGGGTTATTTACATATATGCCTACATCAAGCGCCTTTCGTAAGATCGCAGACTTTCGTCTACAAATAAATTTTTCTTATTTAAAATTTAGAAAGAAAAATCTTTCCAACATGATTTTGCTTACGCGTCATACGCTAATTGAAATTTTTGAAGCGGTGATTGTGGGTATAAATTGCAATTGGGAATGGTGTACGAAAGAACCTAACCCTTCCACAACAGTTTTAAATGCCAATAACTCCGCAACTCCACATTTGACGCTGACTGACAATGTATAAAGTGCTTAGAAACACTTCCGCTGACTCAGATTCATTTATGGTTTACATCACCGAAGGCATCATGTAGATCCAGGTACGCTATGCCCCGAAATCGTCGATGTCGAAAAACCACCAACAACCACCGCCTGTACCCAGCGGAGTTTCGATTATCAGCCAACCTGCGGTCGAGCGGGTCGGCGCTTCTGTAGCGGGGCGTCACCAGGTGTGAACTACGTTGTCGCGAGCGGCACTTCAAACGCGGCAGACGCGTGCCGCTAGGGGTGTGGTCTCGACTACAGTCATCCTGCACAACGGACCAATCACAATGGGGGCTACCGCACGCGAATTACGCGATGGGCGTGGTTATGATAGGAAAGCGCCAAGGTCAAAGAATCGCAAACGTTCATTCATCTAATCCCCTTCCAATAAACATGGAGGTACGCGTACGATTAGCTAATGACGACCTCTGGACGAAATTTCACGCCAACACCACCGAGATGGTGGTGACGAAGACCGGCAGGTTGGTTTTCAGATTTCAAGACGTTTGAGGATTAGCGATTATTAAAGAGAGTTTCTCTTGTTGAGCTTGCATCAACTCTTATCCTTCATTCATTCATTTTATAACATTCTTATGTTTTTCGATTTTCGCATTCGTTTTGTTAGTCACTCGCATAAAAGGTATTCTGTGTTACATCCCGATAATTCTTTCACATAGAAGAAAACCACTTCAGCGTAGTCCGAATGAAGCACATGCCTTAAGGGGAGGCCAATGATACCAGTAGCAAACACAATGAGTGTCGTTTCCTAGATCCCCTAAAGTTGCAAGCTAAAAACGGTAAGCGGAACTCGGAAGTTGCATTTCTTTTCCATACAAACTTTTCTTAAGGGAGTTATTTAGTGACGAATAGAAGATTTATTTCTGCCTTGACGGAGTACGATAGGAAAATGGTATAAAATTTGTTCTAACCTACCGAAGTCCTCCTAAAAATCAAAAGTCTGACCTCATAGTCGTGTCCTGCACCCTAACCATCGGAGACTACGTCTGGAAGCAGATAGAAGCTTTAGAGATCCATCTACCGTTTTGAGCTTTCATGTTTTCAAAATCTAGACTTGAAGACATAGACACCCTCTTGTCACTAGGTACTTATTCTCGCTCTCTCTAAACTACGCTAAAAAAATTTCCTGTTAGGAGGAGCATAAACCCACATTCAAAAGCTCCTGATGTGGTAACCCTCAATTTCTTCTACACTTCAACTACGTTCAGTCCGCAAAGTGCACGCTGATTACGGAAGCGTGTTGCGGCGAGGTTTCGGATCATCCGGGCGGTTTTTGCCTGTTTTCGACGCGATTGCGTAGATGAACTTTTACGAGGAAAATGCGGACAATGGCTTTCTCGGTATAGAATGTTACAAAAGGTTACGGTTGCCTTTGCCAGCTAAATGGACTTGCAGTTACCAAAGCTAACAGTAAGCCACAGAATATTGACCCCCAAAAGAATTTTGAGACAAAATCGGAGCCAAATTTCGGATCTGGAATTTTTTTTGAACGTGTGTGACATCGCTCAGAAGATTACGAGAAAAATCCGATTTCAGATTAATAGAGAGGGTGCCGGAATTCATCAGAAATTACTTATTGCTTTTCCGACTCCGCGGATGACATGGGGGTTATCTAGAAAGAAATATTATTTCTACTGTTTTAAAATTCCTGGTTCTTTTTTACTAGCTTCTCATCTGCATGGTGTATTTCAGAAAAAAACCATGACATTTCGCGACAGTTCTAGGAATCTCAATTTCTTTTCTGCTGCCTTTTTGTTTTTAAATTGTTGCTAACTTTTTTCATTGAGTTTTGTACAGAAGTGTCATGAAACTTACCGAGGCCGCCCAGGACCTGAGACAATGGTTCCTTCACTTTCTATAAGAAAAAACCTCATTTTTTTGAAGCACGTAACTGTACGAGGAGTAAAAACAATAAATAACATCATCTGGACCAGCTTCAAGTTGTATTTTACATTATCGAGTCGATTATGACACTTTTACAAAAAGTTTTTTAAAAACTTTTTTAAACTGCCGAATTTGGAGAAGTTTGGAGCGATAGCTATTCAGTTGTCACCATAGCTTCAAATAGTTTTGAGCCCTTGTTTCTTTTTTTTTCTGTTAGGAAATTATGTAATTCTTTACGTGATCCACCTTAGAATTGTTTTCTAAAGTTTGCTTAATTTATTCCACATATTCCTCAATTTGCTAACTTTTCCTTTTCCTTATAAGGCTTTTCCAACGCACTCATATGTTTTTGGAATTTGGTTCAATCATACCGAAATCTCCTATTCGTCGCGTTTTTAAGTCACCATAGCTGGAGCGAATTGGAAAATAAATTTTTTCATAGATTTCATGTCAGAGATAGCTGATTATTACACATGTTGATATTTAGCCAAATGGAATTCCCCTTTTCTCCAGAAAATTCTACAAATCGGACACTCTCCTTTCATGGGCACCCATTTTATCAGGGACGACGTCAGTTTCGAGACCACACTTCATTATTGGTTAGTGGGGTGCGCTGGAATGTTCCACTTCTTTTCCTATAGAATTCTCACAGACTTTCTCACATTTTCACTAAGGCTTGAACTCGTGTAACTTGCTAAAAGAAAAGTTCCAGCTCACGGGAGATTTAGGAATTTTGCCACAAAATAGTAATTGCTTTCCCTGCAAAAAAAGCGAGTCGTGGGAAATTTTCACATATCTAACTCCAAACCCTTAGAAATGTTAGAAACTTCTCGCAAAGTTTTTCCAAGTTAAAAATCTTTTTTTCAGAAAAATGTTCCCCAAGCTGGAATACATCATAGAGGGACTGGATCCGAATCTCGCATACGGTTTGTGCCTTCAAGTCGAGCAAGTCGATGACAACAGGTATGCTTGCTTTTCACAAGAAATTCGGGGAAAGGGGAAAGGGGTGCTTTCCCTACAGGGACACTCTATCGCAATCCGAAGTGAGCGAAATGAAGCACCTTGCAAGTTTGTCCGTACCCAGTAGTGGAATCTGTGAAAGTCCTTTATCAATACCCAGAACTTGATCTCAAGTAAATATCGAAACGGTGCTTAAAGGCAGTGTTAACGATAAATATCGTTTTTCTATTTTCCCGCCTATCTTGAAAACGGCCCCATGCTGATTCCAATGATGTCTCTGAAATCGTACAAGACCATCTGGGAACGGAGTTCTGGTCCCTCAAAAATTGAGCTGAGGAAACATAGTGGACGAGTTGTCCGAAGCTTGTAACTTCCTTCTTTTGCAGCCGATGTAAGCGAGCTAACGTGAGTAAAGAGAGAAGTTGAGAAAGAAGGGAAGAACGGGGTTAATGATTGGAAATCATCGCTTATATCACGATCTCGAGCATTCATTTGTTCACATTGGTGGGCGTGTCATGCGCTTCTGGGGTTTGCCTTGCGCTCACAGTGGCAACTTCGGGGTCCTTTGGGGCTCTTCCTGGCTCGTTTTCGTGCGTTCTTTCGACGTTAACGTTACAGTGTGCGCCTCCACTACTCATTCCTAGTGGAAAATGAAACACATTTTTTATCGTGAACACTGCCTTTAAGATCAAGAAAATAGATTTTTTTCTCACGAAACCTGCCTAAAGTGGTCATTTGGGGAGCTCATCACATAATTAAAATTCGTTCCCGGTGATTCGAAGGATTGCGGTAGCCTTCTGTAAAAAAGGGGCATTATACAAACTCTACAGTCCATGGCACCGAAAAAAAGCGGTGATGCGGTTGCGAATTCTCACTAAGCAGACTGTAGCTATCGCTAGCTCGGTTCCAAACTTACTATTGATCGATAAGGGGACAATTGACAACTTTCTTCTTGTTATGGTTTTTATGCTCCTTTCATTTTTCATGTCATTCCTGCTTGTATTTATAGTGAAAACTTCTAAGCATTGCTATTGTAGGTGTCGGGGAAAAATGGCGGTTTCTTAATGTCTTGGATAAATTTTCTCTAAATTTTAAAGAAAAAAATAGCCGCTATCAATTTAGACAATAGTAGTTGTGCTCCGCCAGACCGCTGCTGTTTGTGTTCGTCTAGGGGCGGACGCCATGCCTTCCGGGTGAAACATAAGGTGTTTCGATGAAAACTAGGCGCTAAAGAATGGGCCGAAGAGCAATGTTCCGGGATAAAGGGCCGACGTTTCGGGTAAAAGATTTTGGCTTTAAAGTCAGTGTCCACGATAAATTTCGTCCTCGATTTTTGGCCAGAAATGAGTAGTTTCGGGTCTCATTGGAGCACTGGTGTCGAAATAACGAACGAAAACGAGCCTGGAAGAGCTCCATACGGCTCCGAAATCCGCTCGCGCTAGCCGTTCCGCTCGCGGTTCAGTTTTCCGAGGAACAGTTTGGTCCGCTTCTACATTAGCATTGGAGCTCGAGCCCGGCTGAGTTTTAGCATTGGGGCGCATTTGCGCACACTACTTCAGGCCCATGCCCGCCCAACTCATCCACCGTTGAAATGTGGGTTTCAAGAAGAAGAGCTGATTTTGGATATTTCGCAGCGTTTCACATGATTCTTTCTTCACTGATGAAACAGTCAGACTCTAAACCTTCGATTTCTGGTGGAAACTCGAAAACGATTTTTATCGTGGACACTGCCTTTAATGCGGCAGGGGTCTGGCGGAACACAGCTACGGATGTGTGAGAAGTATGTGAGCCAGCATTTTCGTCCCGCATCAGTCAACATTCAAATTTCCAATTTTCCCGAGTTCTGGAGAAATACCACTGCAATTGTTAAAAACGGTAACGGCTTCTCTCCCACACACACAATACCAATACACCTTATTTCTTACAAAACATAGACGCAAAAAAAACAAGGAAAATGAAAGAAACAGAAAAAACCATAATTCAGGGAAAATAATCAGCGGTTCTTTATCAATTGATGGCAAACTTGGAACCAAGCCAGTTATGACTACACTATGCTTATTAAAAATGTGCAACCGCACCACCGCTTCTTTTCGTGGTGGCGGAGTGTAAACTCGGTTCGAAAGAGACTGTCCACCCACGCGGTCTCGCGGCCTCCGAAAAGACTTTGGTACGAGCATTCTCACGGTTGCAGCCAGCTGACTGGGATATTTATCAATATTTGTTTAATATTCCTGCCAAGCGATTTACAGTCTCGAAAAATGCATAAGTTACCGCCGCTTAATACGCACGCCGACCGCGTGGATGGATAGTCTTACTGAGACTGACTTTATGTAATCTTCCGTAGCCCACGAAAAACATAAAACAGAGTCTCTATTCGCATTAAGTGCCCAAAATATTCCCCTAGACGAAGCTTGAGTGAGAAAAGAAATTGAGTTTCTGTGGTTACCCACCATTTTGCATGTGACTTTTTGAGACCTTGGTTTGGGGAAGGGAGACTCGCAGGTTTTGCCTCAAAATAGTTTTAGAAACATCCTCGCAAAGTACTTGATAATTTTCGGTCAGGAAAGAACTCACCCAAAGAAAAACTACCGTACACTTGCTTATTACTTTACCATAACTTCGCAGTGAATGAAAACAGTATAACCTTCTATTGGAACCTAATAAAATAAAAAAAAACTATTCTAAAACCACATTTTCGAATTCAGCAAAACGAGTCATTCTACTGACCAAAGTTCGGGCAATAGTGAATTTCGACTCCTCCCTGAAATAGAATAGTGAAGAAATGTTTTTTTTTCAACTACTGCTCGCCATGTGATCTTTTCTAGGTACAAATTTTCCGCTGGTGAATGGAGTGCGGCCGGTCGCGGAGAGACTGCTGGAGCTTCAAAGAATGTGATGCATCATGATGGTGTTATGCATGGTGCTCACTGGATGCGCCAACCTGTGAACTTCGAACGAGTCAAAATCACCAACAACTTCACCGACACCAATCCTAGCCATGTAAGTTCTTTCTCCACAATTTTTGTCCTGTCATTGTGGAAAAATTCGAAACTCAGCAAGCATAAATTGCATGAATTTCTGTTGAAATTGGCCCATTGAAATCTCGAGGAACAGCCTTTTCCTATGCGTATGTGAACCGCTCTGTGTGACAGTAGACAGGACAACTGTCTCACCTCTCCATTACGCGCTACCACTTCTGCTATGTAGTCATTGACACAGCGCCATTAAGTTGTAAATGTCTTTAAAAACAAGAGTTATTAGAGTCTAAGGGCGCGGCACATAGTGCCGCTCCCGCTATCTGATCAGATCGAACCGACAATGCGGGGAGCGTGCCCCTGCGTACCGAAATCATGCTGGCTAATTAGCGTAAATAATGACATAACTCATGTCAACAAATAATGGGATAAGCGTCATCTTCGCACTCACCTTTCTGAGCTTTTAATTGTAGTCTGTGTGCTTAGCGCGAGTTTACACCAAAACACGTCATCAAGATCATAAACTAAATGCTGTGTTAAAAGAATGATGTCCACCCATCTCGCCAACACACCTACACCTCAGTAGTGATTACCTATACTGAATAAAGATTGGCTGCAAGTATAAAACTTTTCTGCAATGGCATTCGCAAGCGTGATCACCCACGCCGCTCCGCGGCGTTTTTCTGGGCGTGGTGCATCGATCGTAAGATAAAAGGATTGAAATGAGACGAAGTATCAGCAGAATCCCGAACCGAGAGCATGCTTTCCGCAACATTGTGAGCCCTCAACTTTAAACACTAAATATTACCCACGTTCGCTTCAACCATACATAAACTCTAGGGAATCTATGGCGAGCTTTCTGTTTCGAATATCACCAGTAGCGAAGCGGTGGGCCTCCGTGAATTAAACTGATGATCTAGGATGTTCGAACGAAAAACGACAGCTCCGCTGTTATCATCGAAATCAAGAGCTTACTCAAAATGTCCCAGAGCTTACTTTTCACGACGTTGTGCACGCTCCCCATGAACCTCCCGCCCTCCGCACCTCCCTCTACTGCATAACTTAGCAAAGAAAGTTTAAAGGCAGCATACACGCTCGTAAACGTGGTTGAGATAACTCCGTGAATCGACCCGTATGGCTTACAACATAATGCTTTCGCATTTTGAAGTGTCAAAAACGACCCACAATGCCGTTACATGGGTTAGAAGTTGGCCCCGCCCTGTATTTTCACGCCCCTGTATTTGCCCTTTTCCTCTAACGGTTGCTGGGCCATTTTTGCCGTCAGTGACATGTGTGGTTCACTTGTTAGACAATCTACCTACAGTACCGACGGCGAATATGACCTAGCAACCTTGCGTTGCAGGAAAAGGGCAAATACAGGGGCGTGAAAATACAGGGCAGGGCCAACTTCTAACTCGTGTAGCAGCATTGTGGGTCGTTTTTGACACTTCAAAATGCGTAGGCGTTTTAATCTGGGCCATAACATTCTATTTCCGTAGTTATCTCAATCACATTTACGAACGTGTACGCTGCCTTTAAAGGACTCGATTGACAACTTTTTGGGGATCCCGCCACGCTCATACGTCATAGAGTCGCTCAGATCAAATATCGTGATTTTCACGTGCGATCTTAGGCGTAGACATTCTATCCTCTGTAAAAGAGGTATAATTTTATATCAATCATGGCGCGAGTGGCGATGCTGATCTCTCCGTTTGCCATGCGCTCTCCCGCTATCTCTAACCTCCGCTCCGTGTCAGCGCGTGTGGAAACCATGAGAATTTCGCGGTTTCACAGCCTATGGAAGGGATAGGGGCTTTTTAAACACCGAGGGAGGAGTTGTGTCGCCTTCTGCGGCTCTAAATCCACTCGGGGTCTCATCACACCAATTGAGTAACGTGACGTTTCGAGCTGCAAAAACGGAACAGCCCTCCCTTTGCGGCAGTCATAGAGTCGCTTTTTTCCAAGGTCCGAAGATTGTAGTAGATCACGTGAGTCGAAGGACAATAAACCTTCCCAAGACCGAAAAGTTTTTGGATTCGCTAACAGCACATCAAGGGTCCTTCTTGGCAAAGTTTCAGCCCAATCTAGAACGTCTCCATCTGCAATACCTCGCATCCTTCTCACGCTGTATTAATACTTGAGTTGAGAATTTTTCTGAAAGCCTAGGTCACCACGTTCTCCAACTATTCTGTTCGTGACGAACTTACCCAGCTGTTTCGAACCAGCTGAAAATCCTCATGGAGCTGCAGCTTTCTCAGCAATCCAATCAGGTGGACAAGTGGTTACTGAATTCCTGGTGTGTACAAAGGGGTTCTTCGAGACCTCCTGAGTGGACATGTGTATCGATGAGGTCGATCTGTTGTCAGTCAATTGCGTGGCTTTGTTAGGCGATGGATGCGCTCGGCTATCTATTGGCCACAATCACCGCCGCCGACCGCTACGGTCGCTACCGTAGTGGGCGCCCGCACTCGTCAAAAGATAAGCACACAAGTTCATCAAAACGCGCAACTGACACATATCCGACTCGATTAGCGTTTTGGTGCGTTGACAGACATGACTATTACTGGGGTAGGATGAGTTCAACTGTTGATGGAAGTCTTCACAAAGACTATTGATTCTGAATACCGGGTTATCTAGTAATGCATCACCTTACAGATAGAAGCTAGCGAATTTCGTACAGAAAAAGCTATGCAACAGAGCGCACTTGTCTAGTAGACATCATGTTCGAAAATATTCATTGATGATACGGTGGCCATAGTTTCACATCTTATGGTCTTCATCAGAAGATCTTAATGGCCGATATAGTCCCGTCGCATGGTGATCGTAAAATGCCGAAATGACCATAATGAAGACTGAACCGGATAAATGTTCTTTTTGTCATTGGATAGGGTCTAAATCACCATTTACCTCTAATAATATTGTTTCAGGTATTCCTCCAATCGATGCACAAATACATCCCGGTGCTGAGCATATTCCAGATTGCCCACAGTGAAACGCCATTTCTCTCTGCTTCCACCAGCCACCCACCCAAACAGGTGATTCTTACTACACTGATCATAAGGGATGCGTTGCGTTGAGCAGAAAGTTATGGATGTTTCCGATTCAGGCCTAATTCGTTATTGAACTTTCTGACCGGAATGCTGGGTAGAAGTATCTTTTTAGTCTCCATGTACGACTTTCGATAAATTTCGGCATCGCAACTGCTGATATAATAGCACGATGTCCTTGTGTAGCTTGCCAAACGAGTAATGTGCAGTTTATTCGACTAACGTTTCGGCGTTATCGCCTTTTTCGGAGCCTTGCACTTTGAGCCCAGACGCTCAACTGGTCACCCCCAGATCGACAAAAACGGAGAGGAATGAGCAAAGTATATTTTTAGTCTGCTATTTCACTGACAATAAGCGCTTTTCATGGTCAACCTGAACCGGACTACCACCTAAGAAATTCAAGGATGACTCCTGCCTCTGAACACCATTTCTATGAAATTGCAGGCAGTTTATGACAACATATCGTCTGTTTCTATGAAATTGAATCGCACCGCATTTGTGGGACTCTCTTTAAAAGAGATATGAAACCGTCGAGCGGCACAGTAAGCTACGGGCTATCCCTTACAGCCTTTTAATAACAATTCACTCTCTTGATGTTTCTGGACATTTTATGTCTTTTTATGGCATTGTACAATATCAAGGGATATCACAAGATTGCTGAGTTGATTACAAAACTTGGGGTTTCAAGCAAGGCTCGAACCTGCATCGCATCATTTTCCGGACGAGAAAATTATCATTACACCACCGACACCCCACTTGCATCCCTCAGCTAGTTGACACAAGAACTGTAAAGTGAACATCATGCGCATTCGCCTTTCCACGTTACCAGCTCGCATGCCGCGATAGGGGATCTAAAGGCCTAGCTAGTATTACTATTCCTTTCTGCTAGATCCTGGTGGTCCGATCCTTAGTTATAGTGTGGGCCACATGTATCTACTACACATTTCTCTTTCCCCGTGCACTCAGACTACCCACTAGGATAAAATATGTCCAAAGGCAGTGTTGGCGAAAAATACGATTGTTGGGCTATTTTCATGAAAAGGTAGATCTGGCTATGACAAAAGTGAAAATAAGTGGAGAAAACGATGAAAAAAAACACAAAGCAAGGTAGAAAGGTGTCCGTAGCTCTCAATCAACGAGATTTTATGAATGATTGTTTATCCGCCTTTTGTTGTGTCCTTTACTGTGCTTATCTGGGCCAAATTCCGGTCCGCAGTTGCGTCTAGACACGCTTTGCGGCCGCGCGCATTCGAGTCAGAAGAGCTTCCAGCGACGCAGCCGCCGATCTGTTGACTCTAGGTGGGTTTTAGAAACTGGAAACTAAACAAAATTGGAGAAAACTGTATAAAAAAGCCATGTCGAGTCAGCTTTGGCGCAGGAAACTCGACTGACTCCAGCGCGTGCGGCCGCAAAGCGTGTCGAAACGCAATCGCGGACCGGAATTCGGCCCAGATAAGCACAGTACGTAGTCATTAGTCTCTAGAAGTGCCAAGAAATGGCTTTAAAAGCAAACTAAAAGATGGCAAAACAGGCATTCATAAAAATCTCTTTAAATGGGGGCGGGCGGACACTAAGACACCAACTTTTTACTCATTCTCTATTTTGTGATGGCCAGATCCACCTTCTCATGAAGATAGTATAGTTTCCGTTTTCATTTTAGTCTGACGCATGGACTAGGCGGCTGGCCGTGCGGGGTTGGCGGCCTCAATGGAGAATGGGGTTTCGATTCGCGCGGTGTGATCTACCATCGCAGCCTCGTCTATCCATCAGACTAAAATGATTGCGCGAACTCTACAACAACTGTTTTTAACGTGAACTCTGCCTTAAAGGCGAGAAACACTCCAAACCCTCTGTTCAACATGATTGCTCTACTCACAAACTTGAACAATGTCACCAATTTTTGAATCTATCCTGCAATATTATAGGTCGCTCGGATACGAATACCTAAGACGGAATTCATCGCCGTTACTGCCTACCAAAATAGTACCATTACACAGTTGAAGATCGAGCACAACCCTTTTGCGAAAGGATTTCGAGATGGTGGAGAACGGAAAAGATCCACGCCTGAAAGCTACTCGGTTAGTTATTCACAAATTCTCTGCTGCAAGGAATCATTCGATCAAAATTTATCTGCTTAAAGGCAGCAGACACGCTCAAAAAAAATTATTGAAATGACTACGTTACTGGGGTCGTATGACTGCAATTAGAATGCTTGCACCGTTGGAAACGTTAAAAATGAGTGCAAACTACCAAATTTGAGCAACATCGAATCAAAAATTTCGTAGACTTCACCCCCTAGACAAACTCGTCCAGATTGATTGTTCGAATACGGTCACTTTGGCTAGTTATGGAAGCTTCCAAGAACGTTAGCGTTCTAGTACGGGCAGTAAGACTTCCTTGAGCTTTGCTATCACAACAACTTTACCGCTAGCTCCGCTATTTCAACAGAGCGGGCGTGCTTCGGTGTAACTCGTCCACTTTTGCCCCATAGCAGAAATAACCCGTGATTTCTCGGTTTGCATTCGGTTTTCTTCGATTTTTTCGCCAGTTTTCCATACTACCGCATCCGAATCATCGATTTGTGTCAAGAAACCGGTACAATTTTTTTGGGTGTATGCTGCATTCAAATGCGTGCCGAGTAGCTGCAGGGCGATTTAACAATATCGAGACCTCAATGGCAAATCATCCGCCGATTTAGTACGGTGTTTTTAGGCTACACCATCACCGAAGCGGGTCTGCTCACCGCATCAGCATCCCTACGCAGCACTACTTGACAAGCCGATGCCATTGATGACCAGAGTGCCTTCAACACCACTTCCTATGCCACCAATGTGGCCCACATTCTATCCCACGTACTGGAATCCCTATTCCTATATGTTAAATCCACTGTTTGCGCGATTTGGACCTGCACCAAAGTGACTGATATAGGGGATTTTTGCATTACATTATTGACATGAACTATGTGCGAGTGGAATTTAGTGATGTATTGATTATGGAATTATTGGAATAGGCCTTAATGTTGTGAAAATTTTTCAGTAGTGGACTACTTGGTGTGTATCTGTGGATGAGAGGATGATTTTTATTAACATTAGGCTTGAAAAAGCATCTGTTTCGCGAACACCTGTTTCAAAAACGGCAGTTGCGTCGCGGCAATCCGTGATCCATAGTAAGCGCCTATTGAACAGCGACTGCCGCGTCGCGATCTCAATTCAGCACCGCTAAACTGTCCCCAGATATACACTATTCGGAGCCATGAATATCAGAAAAATTGAACATGTCGTTTGATAGTTCTGGAGTTTTTCTTGATCGTTGTAGAACCTCCGGGCTGTAATACTAGTCCTTATTGCAAAAGCGATTGTGCAAAAGGCACGCCCGCTACGCCGATCCTGTAACTATTAGGCAATTGAAACATATGTACTGTCGTTCTTGGAGCCCGATTCCTGTTCACATTTGCGGACAACGGCTGTTGCATCACGCAATGTGATGATAATCGTGCACGATTCACCTTTGTCCCAGCACGATTATCAACGTGTCGCGTGATACAACAGCCGTAGTCCGCAATTGCGGACCGGACTTTGGTTTCGAGAACAACAGTAGTGTGCTTTTCTCTCTCCTGGAGGAGCCGATATAGATGGGCCTATGTAGCGGTCAAGTTGTTGTTGAAATCCGTCCTAGTTAGACTGCCTGCCCATGCGGTCGACGTGCGTGTTGAGCGCGCATGACACAGTCGTTTCTCGGACCTGTAAGCCGTTCGGTAGAAACAATAGACAAATATCGAGTGATATCCCAGTCAGCCGTCCGCAGCCGTGTGGAACTTCCGGCAAAAAATGTCTTCGTGACGGCTGCGCGTTACGCACGCCTATCGCGTGGGCGGACACTCTAACTCAGACAGACTCTACACTGATTACCGATTGCTCCTCGGAGGGCACTTATGCCTAAATCTTTTGGCGAAGCAGACAATCGCGCATTCGTCGCGCGATTCGCACGTGAGACAAGGTCTATGAATTTGGCCACATTAAAGGCACTATTCGCGATAAAAATCGCTTTTCTGTTTTTTTTGCCTATCTTGAAACCGATCACATGCTGATTCCAATGATGCTTCTGGAATCGTACAAGACCTTCTGGGAACGGAGTTGTGGTCCCTCGAATGTTGAGCTAGGGAAGCATGGTGGACGAGTTGTCCGAGGCTTGTAACTTCCGTCATTTGCAGCCAATGTATGCGAGCTGACCTGAGTAAAGAGAGAAGTTGAGAATGAAGGGAAGAACGGGGCTTTTGATTAGAGATCATCGCTCGTCTCGCGATCTCGAGTGTTCCATTGTTCACGTCGGAGGGCGGAAAGGGGCCGGACTCGCCCACAGCGGTGGGGTTTGCCCACTTTTCTAAGCCGTTTTGCTGCTCTTGGGTAGCTTTTCGTCCCGTTTCTCCGACTCCGTTCTGCTTCTGAGTGCCACGAGAAGCGTTTGTCATGGAAAATTCGAGGATGAAGTTTATCGCGAACAGTGCCTTTAATGTAAATGATCCGTCTAATAACTCTTTTCGGGTGATTTTTGTTGTTGTTTCTCTGTTTTTGCTTGACTTATCAATGTAATCATGATTATTTATTTATTTATTGTTTCATGTTTGTTATGTTTCGCATGTACAGTTTCTATATATTAGCCAAGAGTATGATCTAAAGAAATGTTGTGTTTTATAAATGGGATTGTGTACATTCACTTCTAAAACATAAATAAATCAATTTCATCATGCCTCGGCGTAGATGCACAGGTACATATATGCATTTTGCCAAGTTTAGTCTAGCGAATGAACGAGACGCGATCATTGCGGAGGACCGTGAGTTGTTCACGGCACCACTGCGCAGCATGACTTCGATCGCGAATGGTGGCGACCTACCGCTACGGCCACCTTCATTCACTGAACTTAATCCTACAAAGAGGCGATACACCTCATACAAGATACAGTTCATCATACATATATTCAAACATGAAATACAATGCACTTCTTTCATTTGAAACTCTTTTTATCTCCACGAATTAACGAACAATAATTTTCGGAATTTTCGATAACACAGAAACTGGATTTGTTTCGACAACGAATTTATGCACTGAAAATGAACATGGATGATGGGATAAACGGAACAAGGAGAATCAAGGCCTCTCTCATAAGCGCGACTGCTTTATTCTTACCAGGGAAGCAGCATTGGGCGAACCAGCCGTTATCAACAAAACACATTCGAATTAGGCATGCTTCAAAGAATGCTTCTTGGCCCGAGCTTGCAGATGCTGAGAAGATCTTTGAGCCGGGATTCGGAGGGATTTTCTCATTTGGATCGGGCCATTTACTAGGAATGAAGTAGAAAAGTTGTCAAACAGGGGTAAGAAAGAAAATTATTCCGAATTTGGCTCTAAACATGTTTCCGGGGATTCTCTGGAATCCATAACACTTCGCAGGAACGGCCGGCGCGGCCCTCGTTCGATAACAGGCCCTGAGCTCATCTTGAAATCACCCTGAGCCGCGCACATGTTGCGATTCGATTGGCGAATTCTTCAGTTGTCCACAGATGAGGCTGGTTGTCCAGCATATGTCGAGAAGTTGTCGTGAATCGGTCGAGAGACGAAAACATGTTCAGAAAGTGGAGAGAAGTTGTCGCGAATTCTGATAGATGGGGAATTCACGAGAATTCTGGAGAAGCTGCTCAGATTTCTGGGTAAGTAGTCAAGAATTTAGGAGAACGGAATAGTTGTTGAAAACTCGATGAGAAATCTGAAAAAAAATTCCTTAACAAGAATGTGTCGAGAACTCAGATCACATCAAAGTTGAGCAGGCTGGATATCGATCAAAATTTTTGTCACCGAACTTTTACGTATCAAAATTACCGTATTTCCTCTATTAAAAGTACACCTTTATTTAAGAATTTTCTCTCATAGGGGTACAGCAAAAGAGAGGGCTGAGTATTAGTAAAGCATCCTCTACTAGAAGAACATTCGCAATAGAGGCTTGAAATATAGAAGTACAGCCTCTACTTGAAGTACATACACCTCTATTGCAGGTACACCTGTACCTTTCTGACGTCTGCCGACAGTTCCAGGTTAAACTTGGCATTTGAGAGAAGCCTGTTGGCATGAGATCTTTTTAGGATAGTCGCAAAATTTGAATATTTGCGGTTGGTACTATGAAGGATGCTAAAAATCGAATGAAAATGACGCGAAGACGCCCTTTCTCGTCACTAGCGTTCCATTCACTACTTTTTACAAAATAAATCCTTTCGAGATCTGAAAAGTTATTTAGGGTTCAACAAGGGAGGCTTGTTACCTTTCGGTGGCAATTTGGAAAACCATGTTGTCTGTGAGAGTATACATATAAATGATCCGTGCTTGAAATTGCCTGAATGGCTACGGGGATTCCAAAAACGGCATTTTCGTTGCTCCACAAAAAGGTAAGGGCACCCATCAGGGAATTTTTGGGGCGTTCAGAAAAAAAAACTCGGGTTATTAAGGTCGCTGAACCCGAATCTGGGGTCTATTCCTTGCCAGGGTTAGGCTTACTGTAGGTTACGGTAGGCATAACGCCTTTTATCTGGCGATACTTACCTAAAAATTCCAGTAATTTAAGAATGGGCCTAAAATTCGTGTTCAGCGTCTCAAATAACACTCACAGTGAAATTTAGAGACAAATCTGAGGCTTTGACCTAGCTACCGTATACCCACATTAACCTAGCGTAATTAGTCGAAAATCGAGAAACTGGTTAGAGATTCGTGTTAGGCAGCTAACCCTCATGTACAACTTCTAAGACGATTCATTGTAGCATTCTCGAAATCGTCAAAAGTTGCGTTTGTTTTTTTTTCATTTCGGAGCTTCGGACCAAATCAGATGGAATTTTTCAAATATTGACAAATTGGCCTCGAATTCGTAATCAGCGCCCAAAAAAAACCCTAGAAATAAGTTTTAAACTCAACTTCTCTGAACGACCTTAAAATTGTCGTTCGTGTATTCATTTTCTATTGAAAAAAAATCTGTGTAAATGCCCACTTTTGGAAATCTACTGTGAATATCTGAGGCATTTAGCCGATTCTGAGTATGGAATATTGGGGCACTAACCTTCCCTTCCAACATATTAAAAAAGCATCTCGAAACTCCATCATATGTGTGCAACCCTTCCTCGTAAGTGAGAGGAGGGGAGGCTACTCAGCTGTATAGCGCTTGCTAGGGTTCAGGCTTATGATGGAATATTTATTCCAGATTTTTTTACAGTAAATATAACGCTGGGATACCGCATACTGTCTTTATATACTGCGCACTATACTGTATACAGCAACAGCAAAAACTTCACTCTATACCTTCTTGCCTAAGATTCGCTTCTAGCAATCCTTAGCAGGATCTTAAATGCTTTTCCAGATCCGGAATAAATCTGATTTGGAGTGAGCTGCGAAGAAAAAAAAACGTTAACGACTCGAAAAGTAGTACGGCGCGTCCCCAAAACAAATCCGGTACAATGCGGCACACTGCCGCTTTGTACGAAGTGGCAAACAAACCTTATTAATGGTACATATGCACAGATTGGCATACATACACACAGAAAAATTGAACGCCTTCATCGTCAGAAAAAGTGTAAAGGGCTGAGCAGAATGCCATCAGGGCGCGGTGCGACCTAAGGCGGCTTTCAGAGTTTTCGTGGCGCGACGCGATGGAATATGTCAGCGCGACGCGAAAATGGCGTCGCGCGGACATCAAGGTGTGAAGAGCGCACGAACGCGACTACGCGCAATTGCGTACGTCCGCAATTTTCCGTATACAAGCAAAATGAACCAGTAAGTGATCTTATTCTGTATATTTCAGTCTAATGCATCTTTTTTAATGTTTTATCTGTATCTTTTATCGCTTTTTTTTGCTTTCTTTATGACAATTTGCCTTATTAATGACAAAACAATAAAAAAAAGACTTTGGGAGCGATTGATGCTCAGAATTTTTTTCAGAGTCAAGTGTACAGAATAGGGTATTAACAGGTGAAATAAGACCGAATTATGCGCCTGTCGTTTGAGCACCATGAAAAACCTCAAAAAAAATGAAAAACTTCGAAGCTTCACTACAATCGATCTCTGCCAGACACAGCCTGAAACTGCAAAAAAGGCAGACGATGAAAACTTATCGGAGAAAAAGAGTGGAAGGCATAGTATTGAAAAGGCTCAGGAAAAACCTAGACGCCCCTCAAGTCCCTGATGAGGCAAAAAAAAGATGGCAATTGCTTCGCGACCAGTGCGTCGCGTTGCATTGCATTGCAACGCGACGTATCGCGTTGCGTTATCCGATCTATCGCGCCTCTTCACCAGCCCGGGCCCGCAAATTAACACAGGCACTCATCCCCTGACTCGCGTTGATTCGATTGACAACGTTTGATCGGGTCATCAATCGCTCGAATCGATGCTACGGCTTATAATTTTTCACGGGTTTCGACTTCCGCGGTGAGAAACAAGGGCGAAAGTTTTTCTACAGATTCAATTCCTCATGCTTTAAGCCCCTTTTATAGTTTGCCGGCCGACGTCGGACGACTCTTTATCAAGTTTGATAAGTCAAGATAGATAAGATGGATAGGGTAGGGTAGATAGATATTACACATTCGATAACGAGTCGTCCGAGATCATTCGGGCAAGTGTGAAAGAGGCATTAGGGATGGAGCAGTAAGCTTGAAACTTGCTGCCTCCTTCGTAGAACTGGCGTAGGTGATCGTGAGGTAGCGGGTGTGAGAGCGCGAGAGAGAGAGCGCGTGCGAGCGGCTAGCAGATCGATTTTGCGTAATCGCACGCTCTCGCAAGCAGTTTACGGGGCCTAATGGTGGGCTGTCGTGTTAATAGATCGCGGCGATCTGTCAATACGGCAGCCCACTATAACGTCGCGCCGCGCCCTGATGGCACTCTGCTCAGCCCTTAAAGGCAGCATACACGCTCGCAAACATGGTCAAGATATCAGCATCAATAGGCCCGCACTGCCCCTACCGTGTTGTTAACGACGTTTGAAGCGCTGAAAACCATCCAGGATGACAGCATTTGACCATCCCTGTCACGCACGCCCGTATTTTCACACCCCTTCGAGTAACAGAATGAAAAGTTAAACTTGAGAAAACGCGATAATTGGGAGTAATAGCACTATCAAATGGGAGTGCACGAGAGAAACAGCTGGATTTACCTGAGTATTACCTGTCTAAACACCCTCAAACTCTCATCCACTTTCGAGAATGCCGCTCTACTCTGGATGACTTTTGAAAATGGAGGATTTCATCAGTGCACAAACATGTAATATCCAGGTAAATCGAGCTGTTTTTCTCGTGCACTACCATGTGATAGTGCTATCACTCCCAATTATCACATGTTTTCTCAAGTTTAACTTTTCATTCTGTTACTCGAAGGGGTGTGAAAATACGGGCGTGCGTGACAGGGATGGTCAAATACTGTCATCCTGGATGGTTTTCAGTGCTTCAAACGTCGTTGACGACATGGTAGGGGCCGTGCGGGCCTATTTATGCTGATGTCTTGACCAGGTTTGCGAGCGTGTATGCTGCCTTTAAAGGCAGCAGACACGATCAAAAATTGTATCGAGTTTATGACATAAATCAAAGGTTTGGAGCTGGTTGTATTGGTAACTTACGAGAAAACAAACGAAAACTGTGCGCAAATAGAGGAATAACGGTTATTTTGTTATCGGGTGAAAGTGGACGAGTTTACCGCGCGCGGTTGAAACAGCGAATAATAGCAACAAAGCGGTTGAGATGGAGAAGCCGATATAATCCTGCAGCGTGCACTGGAACGTTGACCTCGTTGGAAGTAACAAAAACCAGCCAAAGTGACCGTATTAGTACTATCAATCTAGACGAGCTTGTATTTTGGGGCGGGGTTGCAGAAGCTCAGGGGCGGGGTTCCAAAAATTTTCCGATTGGCATTGCTGAAATTTAGTAATTTTGAATCATTTTTGACGCTTCCAACGTTGTGAGCAGTCTACTATGTAGGAGCCATGCGGCTCCAGAAACGTAGTTATCTCAATAACTTTTTCTAGTGTGTCTGCTACCTTTAATGGAAGGTTTGTCAAAGTATATGATCCCCTCCCCTGACGCTTCACGTGATGCTAAACCTCGATTCGTCTTCTATTGAACCACATGATGTGTAACAGCTTCGAAGCAGTTTAGACAACTGCACACGCAGCATTACAAGAAAATGGCGAGACGGTACTACCTTCGGGTCAGTGATATGGCGGAGCTTGATGTCCTCGTGCTGCTCGTCCCTGGTCCTCGCTCTTCTTGAATATGATTACTTATTTATTTATTTGTATAACTACATCCACCTAAGTAGATGTGACCCTCTTGTGAAGAGGTTACAACATGAAATAAACAAAAGAACTGAAGCGTATCAGCTCAGGCCCTCCCGGCACACAAACACTGTAGAAATCTTTTAATATTAATGTTTCACGATCAAACGCAGAGAAGGGGAGACAGTTCGGCTGGTACATGCGACGCGCGCAACGGAAAATCCTTGCGTTGGCGACGTCTCTGAAATGCCGCGCGTGGCGATTTTAACAAGACAAAATGCCACGTGGCGTCTCCAAATTCATGCATTCGGTCAACGAGTCGAAAAGTCCCACAGTCGCCGTTCCTGTCAAGTATTTGCACGAATGGCCCCAAACTTTCACTTTTCCCTTTCATAAAAGCTTTCAAACGGGGTGCACAAAAATTTCGTCCTAGGGAAGGTCTTTGTGGCCGGACTACAATTTTTTCATGATCGAAGAGCCACTGTGATCGGAAACCGGCAAACTTTTTGCGGAGAGGCTTGAAACAAAGAAGGCGAAACAAGGTAGATTTTTTGTAACGTTGGAAGGTTTTAGCAAAATTTACGACCACGAAGGACAGATCATAAATTGTTGTTCTCAGAGAATGAAGAATGGTGCCAAGTATACATTGGATCCGAAGCAAAAAATTTCGGATAATCGGATTTCGGGCTGATCCGAAAAACGGTTTTTTCGGTGAATCGGATTTCGGTTCGATTCGGATTTGGCGTTTTTTCGGTGAATCGGATTTCGGTTCGATTCGGATTTGGTCTTTTTTCGGTGATTCGGATTTCGGTTCGATTCGGATTTTCCCTTTTTTCGGTGATTCGGATTTCGGTTCGATTCGGATTTGGCGTTTTTTCGGTGAATCGGATTTCGGTTCGGTTCGGATTTGGCGTTTTTTCGGTGAATCGGATTTCGGTTCGATTCGGATTTGGCGTTTTTTCGGTCACTCGGATTCGGATACTCGATTCGGATAATGAGCCGGATACAACAAGAAAAAGCTACTGGAGAGGGATCATCCCACAATTTTGCAACATACGGTCTGAACTGAAGGCACTATTTCCTGCGCGCTTGAAGAGCTGTTCATGTTTTCACACATACGTTAAAGGCTAAATTTTTTTTCAGAATCCATTTATTCATAATATTTTCGATCACATCAAAAATTTTCAATTTCATCATCTGTATTTGTTGCACGATTTCTTCACATAAATGCCTCATTCACTCCAGATCTTCGCTTTCGCTCTCTTCTGAGCTGTCATCAGCATCCATAGTAAGGTGCGTCCGAATCAGGGATGTGCGGAAAAAATATTTTTGGAAACAGAAAACAGAAAATCTAGTTTGACAGAAAACAGAAAAAAATCTCCAAAAATGGGCAGAAAACAGAAAACAGAGAACAGAAAATTTTCAAAAAATCAATAACGGGTGTTCAGCGTACACTAAACGAAATTTTTCGAAACATTCAACTTTTTTAATACATTTTTTGACTGATCTATGTTTCTTTCATTGAATTTTGAAAACCTTACAGTTGGCCAGAGCAGAAAGTATAGACGCTCAAGAAATGCAGATTATGAGTGCGATGAGATGACTAATGCTCATCGAGCCTTCCTTTTCCCAGGCACTCAAAGCTCGATCACTCTAATAGGAGAAAACCTAAACAGGCAGCAGCGACTGTTTATCCATACGTGTTCCACCTCACTGTTTTGGCAGTGGAAATTCTCTACGAGTTTCAACAAGTTTCAACTTGCCAACTTCCTGCGTATTCAGTGCTATAAACGATGTGGATAAACGGTTGCTGCTGCCTGTTTAGGAGGCCCCCCCTATTAGAAGCTCAATACATATGTTGTCATATGTTGTCTGTGCAAGGAGTCGGAGCGAGCTTTCCGTTCCTTGGTGTACATATGTTGACACTGATTGTGGGATAACTGCTGATTTGAACACTGTACTACTCCTCAGAGCTGAAAGTCACGCCCGCACCGCGCGCCTGTGCTGTTAGAGTATAACTGACCTGACGCGCTGTTCGCTCCACGTTGAGAGCCTCTCGTACCGCTGTGGCAGAATTATCACCTGCCTTATAGCCTCACCATCAATTTCTTGGCGCTTCATCTTATTTGAATTCTGTACCATCTGCTTCGCAATAAGTTGCAACACGTATTTAGAATTTACTCGCATGGCATAGTTGGGGCTAACATTACCCCGCTCCACCAAAGCAGGTACGCTGGGGAGCAAGTATGAATAATGGGCGTTAAAGGCAGTGTTCACGAAGTGAAAGTTGTGCGTTTTTTTTGCTTAAACGTAAACTTTGGGTCCCTCTAAGAAGATTAAGAACGGTAGTGCGACGAAAAACGGCCGGTAAGTGGGTGAAAATCTCGTGGGCCAGCCAGCCCATCGGGCCACTCCGCCCACGTCCTACAACAGTTCCCCTGGATTCGTAGTTAAATGAGCGATGGTTTCCGATCAAAAGCCCCGTTCTTCCCTTTATTCTCAACTTCCCTCTTCACTCAGGTCAGCTCGCACACATCGGCAGCAAAGAACATGAGTTACAAGCCGCGGACAACTCGTCCACTATGCTTCCCTTGCTGAATCTCGAGGGGCCATAACTCCGTTTCTAGGGGGTCTTGTTCGATTCTAGGGACATCATTGAAGTCATCGTGGGACCGTTTTGGGATAGGCGGAAAAACAGAAAAACGACTTTTATCGTGAACACTGCCTATAAGTACTTAGTATTAATGGCTTGTTATTGTTAGTATAGGGTCACATTGCATTTTTCCTTCTACTTGACTGCTTTGCGTTACATTTGAGGGATTCGTCAACGATAAGCCTCTGAGTAAGAGTATCCACTATAAGATAAAAATAAGAAATCGGCTTCCTGAATCCCTATTGGATTGCGCAGCGCATTCGACGTCGTATTCGTAGAAGCTTGACTCTGAGAGAAGCTGCCGCTGCGGCTCCGCGATAACGCCGCCTTGGCGCGTGCAGGCACCGAAGCGGCACTATCGCGGAGCCGCGGCGACACGACCACGGAGCCGTAGCGGAAACCCGAAAGTGCCGTCTCGGCTCCGCGATGACGTCCTCGCGGAGCCGGCGCGGTTCTAACGCGAAGCCGCTGCGGTACTATCGCGGCGATGTCGAGGCTCAAGACGCGGCAGCAGAATCGCCTGATCACGGAGCCGCTGCGGCACTATCGCGGAACTATCGCGGTACAGTCAAGAATCGCGGTCCTCTCCCGCCACTGACGCGGTAAATTTTTTCAGAGGAATGGATTTCGTGCTTATTTAGTGGCTTGCAGGCGCCCGCCGACTTCCCAGCGAGTGCCTTCATCTCCCTACCAGAATCTGTTACCAACTGAAGGACCCCGGAGGGTTGGTTGGTTTGGTTCACCTCGGCGAGGATCGAACCCGACCGTGTACAGCTAACAGCACCGTTTCCTCCCACCACGCCACACGTGCCCCAATGGATAACCACTACAGCGAGATAAAAGCGTTTGGGGTGGGGGAACTGCAAAGAGCCTGGGTGAAGTACACCCTTAACCTATCGGCTTAGATTTGATAAATCCGACCACTTTTTTTTCTAGGGCAATCCTGCTCCAAATCGCGGTTCGTGTTTTTTTCTGTTTTCTGTCCGATTTTCGCCCATTTTTACAGAAAACAGAAAAAAATGGCCAAAAAGGGGCAGAAAACAGAAAACAGAAAATTCCGCACATCCCTGGTCCGAATGAGAATGGCGGCCGGCGTGCTTAGCAGGCGGCCGTCGCGTTCGCCGCTCTCGGACGAGCATGCGAAAAGTCCCCACCGCCATGGACTACGAACGGGGCCGGCACCGGCTGGCAGCAAGCACTGCGCCGATCAATCAGTGGGAGAGGGGACGGCCGTCGTTGAAATCCAACACTCGTCCGAGGGCGACACATGCGACGGCCGCCTGCCAAGCACGCCGGCCGCGTGGGCCGCCATTCTCATTCGGGCACACTTTATCCCCATTACATGCTGCGTACTCCTCAGTCCAGAAACGAGAGAGCCTGAAAATAAAGTGGAATTATCTAAACGTAACACCATGGGATTTTTCACGATCTACTCACCTTTTATTCACTTCACATGTGTGAGCCTTCATCATGAGGAGCGTCCTGGCATTCCTAACAATGAGCCGGCCTCTGCGTTTGTTGCCGAAAATGAGTCCAGCAAAACTGAATATACCAATTATAAGAAGAAGACCGAAGAAGATTCAGTCGATACTAATCGTCCCCGCGTGCGAGTGTCACTCTCTTCCGGTGGCCCGTACTTATCCCTTACCTATCTGTACATTGCGGGACTTTTCTACCTCTTATTTTCGACTTCTATCCGGGAGCTTATTATTCCTTGCTGGCTCTTCTGCCTTGGTCAACGTTATTCACGAGCTGTGGTTTCTCGAGTTGTGTTCAAGGATAACTTGCGTTTCCCCCCGGCGGCAGGGGTCTTAATTTCTTCATCTTCATCTCTTGCCGCCTCATAAGGTTTACCTGTTTACGACGGCTCCGCATACTTCAACTGTACTTGGTCGTACTGCTTTATATGATTTCCGGTTCATCATCATGTCCGCGTGCCCTGCTGTTATCGATGATGATGTTGTCACTGTGCTGATCGATCGTGTGTTGCATGATGACTCCTTACCCGATCATCTCAAGGATCTATTGCAGTATTTGTGCACTTCCAAAGCCCGGTTTGACAGTATTGTTGAAAAAATAGGTTCCTTGAAGACAAGGTTAATTCACTTGATCTTGAAAATTCCATTTTGAAGAATAGTTGCAAATGTAGCTGCGTTTCCGGTGAGGTGTCGGTATTCAGGATGGACAGGGTGGTTCGTGATGGCACACCATGTGTATCACTGGCCGCTAAGTCGTCCTCACCCGTCTCTGAGGCCTTCCATGAAGCTGAGCGTCGTCGCTCTCTTGTTTTACGTGGTATTCCTGAGAACAGACGTTGCTCTACCTCTGATCGTGTTCGATATGACTTTGTGAGCGTTTGCAATGTTCTACATTTTCTCAATATTCAGTGCAATCCGGTTGCAGTGTATAGGTTGGGAAAACCTGAGCCATGGAAGAATCGCCTCATTAAAGTCGTCCTCCCTGCCTCAGTTTTTCAAAGAATGGCTCTTCAACGAGCTCCAAAGCTTCGCCTCGGTTTCGGTGGAAAACTCTCTCTTAGGGAGTCCCTTCCACCATCTGAACTCGGACGAAGTAGGTGGTCTTCACCGTAAAATTGAATGCTTCGTCACTGCTGATTGCGGACTCAGCAACTGAATCGACGGCAAATAGTTTTTCTTTTCGTCGCTTTTACGCTCTAAGAGGATTCTCGCGCAAACCCCAACTTCCACATCTAATCCGTCAATCCTTCTAGGCATTCACTTCTTCACCTTATTTTAAGCGATGCGAAGGCCGTCAGGGATGAGACATCGTGTGTGAATCGCTGTCATTTTTCGGAGATACAGAAGAAATCGCTTCAGATATGCTCAGACGTTCGCCGTTGTCTACAGGACACGGATAAGATGTCACCTCACGCTCCCTGTAGACATCCGAAAAGGGCAGAGATCGCCCCTCGAGAACTGCCCGTCGCCCCCCTCCATGGTGCCGTAGACAACCTATCCGCGGAAACGCTTTTGCTGTAGACATCCCATCGGAGGAGGGTCTCCATCCCCGATTCCGCGTTCACATCCTATCATCATCCCGTAGACCTGATATTACCGCCCCAATGAAGCATCAGCCGCCTTATGACGTCACCAATCGAAAGGGAGTTTATCACCTTAAGAAACTTGATAAAGAGGCTCGATTTTCTTTATTTCGGTTCTAATCTAACCGGAACAGCGAAATTGGACCCTCTCAACCAATTTCTCTAGAGGAAAACTAACATCGGCGTGGATCCTAATGAGACTTTGCGTTCCCCTCTGGAGGTTGGCGCAAACTCGGTGCACCTACGTTATAGCATATGGCCCCGAGTTTGCGCTAACCTGCAATAATTTTTTTCAAAAGCTTTCAGAGGTACAAGTAAGCGCCTAACCGAAAACCCGTACAAGTCCAAAACGCTATCAGTGTGTGCAAAGTTTGGAAAATGTGCCTTCACCCGAAATTTGCTCAGTGGGGTAGTTTTGGGCGCTGAACACAAGCATGAGGTCCGTCAACGGATTTCGCAAACACTAATGCGCGTTTTTGATAGAAAAAAGGCGGGAAATACGAAATTTGACAGGCTATAACTTTTTCCGCAGATGTCCGTAGCACAATCAGAGTTCAGGTTCGCAGAGGGCGTGCTAGAGTTGACTAGAAAACATTTATCAGCTTTCTGATCCGGGGGGACAACATGAGAGGTTCCCTAGTTAATCACAGTCGATGGGAAAGCTACTTGATGGGAAAGCTATTTTAGCGTAGTCCGGAATGAGCAAAATGGAGTACCTTGTGAGGATGCCCTCGCTACTATGCTTTTACAGTCTCAATTTTTAATCGGCGTGCTCGGCGGGCTGGCCAACTTGCATGTCGGTGTGCTGCTACGACAACGCTGGACTACCTAGCAGCATGTGATCAGGCTATTAAATTTTGCAACACGTGCTCCTCCGGTAAAATTTCGCAGCACGTGGTGCTGTTTGGAGCACGTGTTCCTGCAATACACCCTTTCAATGGGTGTGGTCACTCGAGTTGGATACATATTCGACACGCATTGAATGCGGCGATTTTTTTGAGCACGCAGCAATGTACTCCATTTCGCTCATTCCGGACTACGCTAAAATGGGTTCTCTTATTTACCAGAAAAGGTGATATCGGCTAACTACGCTTATTTTTTTAAATCTACATTGTTTTCTTCTAGCTGCATTTACCTCTCCTCGAGTATTGACAACATGGATGGGAATCAGGGTAAATAAACACCATCGAATGATCAGAGATTCCTCTCGAATATCTTAAAACCACGACGCAAATGAAGCACATAAACGGACGGAGAAAAACCGAATTCTGCCTAGGCGGTTGATGAAAGCTCCGTAAACCACGGAAGCCTTCGGGTCCACCACGGGAACTCCGCGAGGTCCACCTCTCGGCAGGACACCAACACCCCTTCCACGGAAAGACGTTATTAAAAAAACGAATCACAGATTTCACATAATCGGAAAATGAGAAGAATTACTATAGGAGTCTACAGCATCATTTAGAAAAAAAAGAATGGCGAATCTAACATAACCAAAAATGAGAACTCGGGCGGCACAATCTTCGTGATACATTGATTGATGGACGCTACCAACACCCCTCCTCGCGAATGTTCTGTAGAACAGCCCATCGACCTGCACCGCCGTAGACATCCCGATTCGTCGTCCTGTAGACAACAACTCGGTCTGAATCGATTTGTGGCACTCTGCGGGATTGCTGGTCGATGAGCTGTTTAACAGCCCGTCGTCCCCTGCTCAACAGCACACCGGGACGGCTCCGCGTAGAGCTGCCTGTTCGCCAGCGGTGACTCGGTCTGGGCGGATCGACTTCCTGTAGACAACGGCGAACAACTGAGTGTGTGCTCTGAATTGCGAGAGAAAAAGTTCAGAACACTTGCAATCATCTTCGAGGCAATAATGGAATAATCAGTACTTCAGTCTTAGCACCAAACTAGTTGAAAAAACGGCCCGTTCCGTTATCGAAGCAATGAAATGATGAAAAAAACCCTAAACATGAGTTGCCGCCAAATCAATTTCTCTGTCCGCAACCAGCAGCGACGAAGCTTCTGATTCTACGGCGGTAATTCAAGGAGACTAAAAGAAAACGTACCGAAGGGATAGATGCGGATTATTGGTATTGCACTAAGGAAGAAGAATATAGCCACAAATATCTGAAAATGTATATGACATAATTTTGAAACATTGAAACGGCCACTGGCAAGCGCAAAGACAGACTTTCAATACGAGAAACAATCACAATCAGGAAAAGTACCGTAGACTGACAGCGAAGGAGAAGTAAAGACACAACCAGAAAATTCTGGAATAAAATTCGGAATGTAGCCCGCGCTCGCGTCGCTATTGGCGCGCGTACATAGATCTATATTGAATCCTTCGAAGGTACCGTACGCCCTCAGATATGAAATTTGAGATTTTTGTGTAATTGTGTAGAAGACCCCTCCTGTATAACACGTGCCAAATGCGAGATCTCAATTTCCCCAAATAAGTTAGATATAAGCAACCACCACGGGCCCGACCCCCTCCAGCCACCACCACAGGCCCGGCCCTCTTCCTGATTTTCGATCTCAGTAGCGGCTACATGGATGGATGATTTTCAACCGACTCATCGTTCTTCCCTCCTTTCCGATTTATCTCCTCATCATGTTTCGCTCTCGTACCGCGACTGCGAATCTAGAGAAACACAGGCCTGAGACAACTCGTCCGCTGAATTTTTGCCCTCAAAGGACAGGCATTTTCAAGATGCCAGATCTCCGTTCGTAAGGGTCTTGGACGATTTCAGAAATAACATTGTGATCATAGTGTGGCCGTCTCCAAGATGAGGATGAAATCTAGAAAAACAATTCCCTAGGTGTCCTGTGCCTTTAAAGTAGCACGATTGAATCGAATCGTGACGCATTTCGGATAATCGAAAACTCGATTCATGAATCGAATCCTGTGTAATTCGGTGAATCGGATTTTGGTTCGATTCGGATTTGGCGGTTTTTCGGTGAATCGGATTTCGGTTCGATTCGGATTTGGCGTTTTTTCGGTGAATCGGATTTCGGTTCGATTCGGATTTGGCGTTTTTTCGGTGAATCGGATTTCGGTTCGGTTCGGATTTGACGTTTTTTCGGTGATTCGGATTTCGGTTCGGTTCGGTTTTAGGGTTTTTTTCGGTGAGTCGGATTTCGGCTCGGTTCGGATTTGGCGTTTTTTCGGTGATTCGGATACCGAATCGTCAAAATTTCGAATCATTCGAACGGATATCCGAAATTATCCGAATCGGATCCAATGTATAGTGCCAAGATGAGCTCAAGTCGATTACTGGCTCACACAACAGGTTGTGGAAGCGAATAGGTGCCTTTCAGCGGGCCACCGCATCTGTTCTCGATTAAAAGCGACTGTGATCTTGATCGACGCCAATTCAACCGGTACTTAAAACGTGATACAGTTCACCTACGCGATTGCGCAGATGAACTGTATGTCGCGCTCGTTCAGTCCGAAGCTTGATGAACCGACTTCTCTCTTTGCAGCTACTTAAAGGCACAGTACACCCAGAAAATTGTTTTTCAGCTTTCATGCTTATATTGGAGACGGTCGCACGCTGATCACAGTGATATCTTTGGAATCGTTCAAGACCCCATACAAAAGGAGTTATGGCCCCTCAAATAAGGCTGTTTTTTGAGGGCGAAAAATTGGTGGACGAGTTTTCCCAGTCCTGTATTTCCTTTCATTTGCAATCGTTGCACGGGAGCAAGCCAGGTTTATGAGAAGGGCCGATAATGGAGTCAAGACCGTAGACTCGGGTGAAATTCATCCATTCATCCAGCCGATATCGAGGTCGAAAGTCAAGAAGGGGGTTGGGCTTGTGGTGGTGAGCGAAGGGGGTCGGGCCTGTGGTGGTCGCTTATATCTCGCTTATTTCGAGGAGTTGAGATCTCGCACTTGGCAAGTGTTACACAACAGGGTTCTACAACACAATCAAATGAAAATCACAAAATTCATGTCTGAGGGTGTACTGTGCCTTTAAGGTGAAGGTCCTGGATCAAGAATATTGTCAACTGAACCGTCAGTGCCACAGTTTTGTAGTGTTCTAAAGTGAGTGTGTTCTAAAGTGAGTAAGACCTTAGTTGCCTGCGGCGCAGTGGAGGTTTTGGTGCACACTCGTACGGAAGCCTTTGTCAAAGTGAAGAATCAAAATTCCGAACCATTTGTTCAAATACTGTTACTTGTACTACTTTTGATAGGATAGGAATCAGCGTAGCGCATCAGGTAGACTCTGTTTTATTCCAAGTGATCTCATGTTTTCGGTTATCACAGCGCGGAGCGGTGGCTTTTTCGTCAAAACCTCCTTATTACTAGTTATATTTCACCGAGGCCCATCGCTCCGCTGCTGGTGATAATCGAAATCAACAGGTCACTAGGGATGTACCAGAGGTTAGCACCTGTGATGGAAAATAATAGGATTTTTGTTAGCGCCAATACTTTTCAGCCACCCTGTATATTATACTACAAAGCTGCCAAAATTTTGAAAAAACAAAAAAATATTATATGGACGCAAATAGTTTCCGTAGCTGTAGTGGCATGACACATTTAAATCCATAGATGCCAAACCTCAATTTCTTGTTTGTTCAATTACAATACCCGCACTAAGTTTTGTAAAAAAATGAAGAGCATTTCGCAAGCTTCGCAAAAAAAAACTTCCAATGCTTGTTACTTTTTCGAAGGAAGGCTTTTTCGGATTCTGAAAACGCTGTCTAAGTCACAGCCTAATATCCACCTACCAATTTGCTTTGTGAGCCGACGTCTTCTAAAAACGCTATGTTTTTGAAAGAAATAGTTTTTGAGATAGCTTCTCCAAAACGTCGCGCGCGGCCAAGTGCGGCGAAACTCTGTAGTGGTATCCGGACAAGTCTTAGAAGAGCAATCTCTACGTTTTCTTCGTGAATTAGGTGCAGGGGGAAAATCTCGAGATTTGTGATAGTTGACTTTTCGGAATCTTTGGGAACAACCTGAAAACTTGCAGCCGTGTTGCAAAGAGCAAAATCCGTTTAACGGAAGACTTCGAAAAATCAACATGCACTAATCTCAAGATTGCCTCACCTGCATCTAGTTCGCAAAGAAAGCGTAGAGATTTCGCATCCAATACTTGTACAAATATTACTCAGAATCTTGCAGTCGTTCGCCGCGCGCGACGTTTCCTAGAAATGATTGCAGAAACGATTTCCGCCAAGGACAAAGCAATTTTAGAAACTTCGACCATAAAGCACATTTTCAGGCAGCGATTTAAGCTGCTAATATGATCGTGTTTTCGAAATCCAAAACGTTCAGGTTCAAAAAAAAGTTACAAGCATCAGACATTTTTGCCAAGTTTGCCATATCCTTCCTGTTTTTACAGTACTTCGGGTATTGTATCTAGTGTGCAAAAATTTCGAAACATTTCACACAACTACATTGACGGCATTATCAGGACTACTGTTCCAGCTTTAACTCAGACGGGCTCGAATTAATTCCCGTACTTTCATGCTCATATTTCAAGCCAGTATCATGCCTGGACAATGTTTTCTTCGGCTGCACAGGTATCTCGCACGACAACAAGATTTGTTAATTATCGCTCATTTACCTGTTGAAACTGACAATCAGCGATGGGATGACATCCATTATTTAGAAGGTTGTATATGGTGCAAGGGCTTAAATCGGTTGAGTCGCCAATCATCTCACTTGGAGTAAAAGCATCTACAAACTTTTCGGCATTCAAAAAGCTCTAAAGCATTACGAAGTAATCTTCCTTGAACACGGAAGTCTACAGAAACGAGAGCCAGCAAAAAGCGTCTTTAAAATATCCAATTTGTTCCTGAAGAGCTCTCCATTTCTCCGACTTGGAATCTCACCTTAACCCTACCCTTAGCCCGTCAAGATTGCACTAAACTGTGAAGCGTCAATGTGAGAAATAGGATAAGGGAATAAACACTATGAACACGGTCATCGGCTCTAGTACAAATTCGTGATAAAGTTAAAAGGGTCGATAGTTAAAACATCTAAACTCGAAACAGAAAGAAGGAAAGAACGGAATCACTGACGGGAAAGATTGAGGCGCCAATGGATCAAAGACTGGTTGTCTTCAACATGGACAGATCATGACGTGCTGACGCTTCGTCTATCGATCTCGGCTGCCATCTGCACGGAAACTTTCCTCTTGCCCCTTTCCCGTTTGTCCCACTCTTTTAATGCGCATGCATTCGGTTTGCTTATTCTACATAGTTGTGCCCTGGACGAAAAGACCGAATATCGAATAGATTCGAATGACCATCTTTTTTCAAACATCCGATTTTTGAACAGATTCGAATACCCTCTTTTTTGACGTCCGATTTTTTTATATACTCGAATGGCCCCTTTTTTCGATATCCGATTTTTGAATATATTCGAATGACCCTTTCTTCGAGGTCGAAATTCCCAATAGATTCGAATAAATTCGATTCGAATAATTTCAAAGCGACTGACTGAAAACAAGCCAGGTGAGCTGTCTGTGGATCCTCTAGTTCAAAGTGAAACTTACTGCCACTGATCGTGTGTGTATCATATACAAAAAAAAACACATTTCGTGTCAATTATCGAAAAAGGCATCTTTCACAATCTTATACACATCTTCTTGAAGATTATATAGTATCAATAAAAAACAATATATCAATATTAGAGCCTGGGTGCACTCATAGAATCTTTGATTCATCCGTATTGTACTCTATCAAAGGCAGCAGACACCCTCAAAAAAGGTATCGATTTTATGCCATAAATCGAAGGTTTGGAGCTAGTAACATGGGAGACTAACGAAAAAATCGACGAAAACTGCATGCAAATATAGGAATAACGGCTGTTTTTGTTGAGGGGTAAAATTGGACGAGTTATGCCCGAGCGATTTAAATAGCTAATATTAGCGATAAAACGGTTGGTATAGCGAAGCCGATAGACTCTTCCAGCCTGTACTAGAACGCTCACTTCGTTGGAAGCTTCAGAAACCAGCCGAAGTGACCGTATTCGTATAGTAAGGGGCGGGGTTGAAAGCTCATGGGCGTGGCTGACGAAAATCTTTGACTCAGATTTACTTGTTTTCACTCGTTTTTGACACTTCCATCGGCGTGAGCGTTCTACTATGGGCCATACGACCTAATTAGTGTAGTTATCTCAACAACCTTTTCGAACGTGTCTGCTGCCTTCAAGCGTTCGTTCGTTGGCGTCCTTGTCGTCATCATCATCGGACGATGGCGGTGAATCAATCTCGCTTTCCTCCTCATCGGCTACGATGCGACTTCCGTAACCGCTGAGCTCCCACTGTGACCATTGTCATCTACCGTACACCATAAATAGCGGCGACGGGGCAAATTCATTCGAAACCATTCAAAAGAATTACTATTCGAATGAACATTCGAATAGTAGGCTTCGATTATTGAATAGATTTGAATACCCCCTTTTTTAGAGGTCCGATTATTGAATAGATTCGAATACCCCCCTTTTTGAGGTCCGATTTTTAGATAGTATTTGAATAGAGCGATTTTAGAAAGTCCGATAATGAATACGTATTCTAGTGGGAATTATTCGAATATGTCGATTCGAATCTATTCGAATGGCACAACTATATTATTCTCCAAGCTTCTTGTGTTTTGCTAATGTTCTTCAGTTTCTGTGGATTGTAGCTCACAGAGTTTTCTCCTCCAGCTTCATCGTTAAGCGCCAGTGGAAAGTATCGTGAAGTTTTTTTTGGTTTCACACCAAAAAAGCAACAGTAGATTTAGCAAACAGTTTTAACTCGATTTTGGAATTATGGAAAGGGAGCCCAGATAGCGTGAGACACTTTTGTTCCGTGGGAAATGGGTGAAGAAGAACCGTAATCAACTGAGGGAGGCTGAGTGGACAGCCCTGTGAGTTATTGTCCTTCTGCGGAATTTTTTGCTGAGGTTGAGAGACACTATATTTTTCCGTTGTATTCCGCGGGACAGCAGATAGTAAGCGTTATAAAAATTTGTGTGAATACTAAATACTTCGGCTCTGTTCAAGCCCTATAATGCTTTCTTGTGTCCTACTTTTTCGCTCACAGAGGTCCACAATGTCTCTATTTTTGTCTTGCCTTGCTGGGTCTAGCGTGGCCAAATCTATTATTTGTTGTTTTTTTTAATCCTTTGTAACCGATTATCGAAAATCCCCGTCTTTGTGGCAACCTCTTACGAGGGAGATTAAACTTTTCTAGTCTCGCTAGAAATTTTCCGGCGATCTCTACATCCCTATATTAAACTTGCTTTGCCAATATCGTGTCTGGACAGCACGCCTGGTTGGGTGACTGCTTGTGTTAAACCTCTACGCTCAGTCTAAAGAGTGAGCCAAAATGATGATTCGCCGGTCCCTGGGTCTCATGGGTTTTTCATCTGAAGTTCTAGCCCTTCGAATTCAGCTGACGGGTTGCACCACCTTCCTTTGGGGGGGGGGGAGTGGTGGTTGGGTCTTTCAGCAGTGGGCCCTTGAGAAAACATTATTCTGTCTCCTGAAGCTGTGTCTCGTAACAATGCGTTGCCTCTATTAGGCCGGATTCATCTTTGTTATTGCAAATGGCTGACAAGCAGGACGCTAAATTGGTGGAGGATGACACCTACGTCGAGGTCGACATGTGCAGGTTTTATAACCTCACGAAAACGAGTTAAGTTATTTCATAGGAATAAGTATGTTCCCCTAGTTTTTTCACTATTGTCCAAGTGCCTCCGAGGTCAGAAAGTTTCCGTCCACGCGGACAAGATGATTTCTCTACCCACCGAAGGTAAGGTTGGCAAAGATAAGACAGCCAGATCACTCAATCGTCAATTAGACATTGCTGATTGCCGTGAGGCAGTGATGGAACTTTCCTAGAGTAACTGGGAATCTTTCGGCGATCTCACCAGTTTTTGCGTGAGGCCGGAAACGGAACAAATTTTTCCGCAACATTTTCAGGGATGTCCGTAGACGAAATCGAAGTCATAGATAATGCTGCTGCGGACAAGTTTTTGGTTGTTGATGCGTTGAAGTTTTTCTCTGCGTTCCGTTCCTGGTAAGGAATACCTTTTGTTGAAAGGGAAAAGGGGAGTTTTTCAATCATATTTCAAATGGGACGAAAGGTGTCAATAGACAAGACAAAGCTCAATGCGCTTCTGACGACGGCCGAATCGAAGGACGTCGAAGATAAAGCGCGACTTCTGGCAAAAATCCGAAGAACGAGCTCTCCGGACTCAAACAAGCAGCAATTCCTGCAGAAGGCCCCGAAGATGGTGAAGAACCATCCAAAAAAAGAAAACGTGGAAAGTAAATTGAGATGAATTGTGAATGATTTTTTGTCTGTAGATAAAATAATTTTGAGCGAATTGTATAATGGTTTTGTACGGTGTATCCGTAACTACACTGTAACGATTTCCCTTGTGTATTTAGGAATAGTAATATAAGGTGCTGGAATGGCTACACTCCAGGAGATAGGATCAAATATTGAAGTAAGTCTACTTCATTATATACTCAGAGTTCACCTATGCGATAGCGAATACGATACAGGTCTGTGTGATGGTGCTCGAGCTGAGCCATGCTTAAAGACCATCAAGTTCTATTTTTTGAGGGTCCAGCAGAAACGCGATACCGCAAGAAGGGCCGACATCACTCAGTAAACTGTTTGCTACTTGGGTCAACAAACTATAAAGATTGAGGATTGCCAAAGAAAGAAGAGCGATCCTTGAGAAACAGCTGAAGCCTTCTGAAAGCTTGCTTTAACAAAAATTTTCTTTCCTTTGAAACGTATGAGATTACGGAAATCTCCATAAATAGTAGGTAATATATAGGCGAGATAAAAACTAACACAATTGATTGTGTCAAGTCTATATGCCTAAGTGAAAGGTCAAGTCATGTATACGAGAACCATTAGAAAATGGGGGAAAATGGCAGACAGACACGAGAATATTAGCAATATATTCTTAAAAGTAAGTTACTTGCGACATTAAAAAAGTTACTTGTGACATAGAAGTAAGTTACATGAAGACTTCACTTAACTTACTCAAAAGTAACATTTAACTTGGTTCAATGCTTCTGAGTTCTTGACTATGATTGCTATTTTTATCGTTATTTGTTTTATCGCGTCGGCTGTTGTGTTACTGGATTAAATTGATGTTATAGTTGTGTGGTGTTGTTGATAACGTTTCGCACCCGTCCTGTTTTCGCTATGATAATTTGAAAGAACTTAAAGGCAGTGTTCACGATGATTCTCGTCACCCAGTTTTTCACATTAAACAATGCGTTGGTCTCCAAGTGTTACCAAAATTACGAAGAAACAGCGAGAAACGCATTAAAAACGTCGTATTTAAGTTGCATTATTCTGTAACATGGACTAGTTGTCCGGCTGGATGAACATGTTCATGGTGGTTGTCACCGGGTGAAAATTGGGTCAGTCGAAAATAGAAAAATGTTTTATGCAAAGCAGGATTAGTTAGGGCCTTAAGGAAAGAACGGAACATGAGAGAAAAGAGAATCGCAAAGGACGGGTCCACAAATGAATTCATTGTCACAACAAACACTTCCTGTGATACTTAAAGGCAGTGTCCACGATAAAAACCATGTCTGATTTTTTGGTGGAAATCGGCAGCTGAGGGGCCTAGCACAACCCTAACGTTGAAAAAACTAAGAAAAATGAGCTTGGAACGGTCCACTACGGCCCCAAAGTTGGACACCCGTCAGCTCGTCACACCTAGATGCACTTTCCACGCCCACCGACGTGAATAAATGAATGCTCGAGATTGTGAGATGAGCGATGATTTCCGATCAATAGCCCCGTTATTCCCTTCATTCTCAACTTCTCTCTTTACTCAGGTCAGCTCGCATACATCGGCTGCAAAAGACGGAAGTTACAAGCCTCGGACAACTCGTCCACCATGTTTCCTTAGCTCAATCTTTGAGAGACCATAACTCCGTTCACAGAAGGTCTTGTACGATTACAGAGACATCATTGGAATCAGCATGGAGCCCTTTTCAAGATAGGTGGAAAAACAGAGAAACGATTCTCATCGTCAATACTGCCTTTAAAGGCAGTGTCCACGATAAAAATCGTTTTCGAGTTTCCACCAGAAAACGAAGGTTTAGAGTCTGACTGTTTCACCAGTGAAGAAAGAATCATGAAAAACGCTGCGAAACATCCAAAATCAGCTCTTCTTCTTAAAAGCCACATTTCAACGATGGATGAGTTGCGCGGGCATGGGCCTGAAGTAGACAGCGTGCAAATGCGCCCCAATGCTAAAACTCAGCCGCGCTCGCGCTCCAATGCTAATGTAGAAGCGGACCAAACTGTTCCTTGGAAAACTTGACAGCGAGCGGAAGGGTTAGCGCGAGCGGACTTCGGAGCCGTATGGAGCTCTTTCGGGCTCGTTTTCGTTCGTTCTTTCGATCCCAGGGCTCCAATGAGACCCTGAACTTTCGATTTCCGGCCAAAACCGAGGACGAAATTTATCGTGGACACTGCCTTTAAGAGGCGGGGTGATACTTAGGGATTTCGTGTACTTCTGGTGCGTTTTTCTCAATTTCTACGTCATTTTAGTTCTACCCGGGGGCCACTTAATCGATATAACGAATAATCTCAAATTTGAAGATTATCGTGAACACTGCCTTTAACTCAGCTCAACGAGTTGAGAGAAGCAGCAAAAGAAGTTATTGATGAGCCTGTGGAGGGTGAGGAGCGGAAAGACGTTTGTAAATAAAGAATTTTCTAGCGAATTGTGATCTGGTCTCTTTCGGCATGTCCCCAAATTCATTAAAACAGTTGTCTTTCTATATTCAGGGATAATATTATTAAACGTTGGAATAGTAAAACTCCATTTACAACGATTAAGCGTTGAAGTAAGTTTGCTTCATTATATGATTAGAGGTTACGTATGTGATAGTCCATACGATACAGGTCTGTGGGAAGGTCCTCGTGCTCAGACATGCGCCCTAACCTAGAAGCCATCCATTTACATTTTCAAACCTTCCACCAGAAACGTGCTACTGCAGATGGGACCGTCTCTATGCAGTGAACTGATCATTGTCTCGAGCAGCAAATTACCAGAGCTGAAGATCGCTCATTGAAGAAGGGCGACTACTGACAAATTTCTAGAGAAGAGTCTGCTGAAAGATCAGTTTATTTTTGCTAAGCGTTTTGTTGCTCATCCATACGTTTGCAGTATTGTTCCCATAAGCTTGCCCTTGATAATAACAGCAGAGATCAGATGAAGGGGGCGGAACTCGTCTTGCAGCGCTACGATTACAATTACTTTCATAACTCTTTATCACGACTATCGCTTATCCAGTGACCGCCATTCGTATAGGTAATACTCTAAGAATTTTTGCATGACTATTGCATCGGAACGGCATCGAAATGTAGCTTTTGCGCGAAATAGCATCGCTACGGCATAGCAAACTAAGCGGTGCCCGAAATAGAATCGCTATTTCTCATTCACTCGGCATTTCGAGGCCGATTCTGAAAGGTGACTTCAAGTCACCTTTGAAGGATCACTCAGAAGCCGAAAAACAATTTTTGGCAGCTGAGGGGATGGTCCCCACGGATAGGGGGGGGGGTTCGTCCCGCACACGGAGACCGCCGTGGGAAACATCGGAATGACCCACATGTGGCATCGACATAACCCACATGTGACATCGTAATAACCCACATGTGGGCTAATACTATAGCGATGCAAATATTCTCAGAGTAGCCGTAGGCCACAATGAAATTAAAATGCCAACTCTCTGTGATCGCAAATCATAGTGTTTATCTCTTCTCCTGTTACGGTTTGTTTTCAGGTTTTTTCAGTTTGTTACAGTTGTTGCTGTCATTCCCTTATTTCATATTATTTCTGTATAATATGAGTCCTGTATTTACCGTGTGGCGCTTGTGGGAGAAGTTTTCTCTCTATATAGGATTCATACTGCCTTTTAAAGATTCCAGTCGATTTGTTAGAAAGCAATTTTTTTGTTGCATTCCGGGTTAATGAACAGACTGATGCCGAAATTCCTGCAAACGCTACGAGGAAAAAGTAGAAGTCTACAGAGGAGAAGTACCACAGTATACGTACGGTTTCCATTTTCAATTTAGTCTGACGCATGAACCAGGCGGCTGGCCGTGCTGGGTTGGCGGCCTCACTGGAGAATGGGGTTTCGATTCGCGCGGGGTGATCTACCGTCGCAGCCCCGTCCATTCATCAGACTAAAATTATTGCGCGAACTCTACAGTGGGCTTTAAAACCATGAAGACAATCTACTTTCTTGAAATTCTTAATCTCATATTTATGGAGAAGAACCTAGTTCAGCATTCGAATATTCTCCGTAAACGTACCCTGCCAGAATAATAACTCTCCTTCTAGTTTCTATTGCAAATACTTTTTGAAGCTTTTTTGATTTTACACTGTTCCAAAATTGTAGGGGCACTGAAGAAATAGTTGTTGCTTTTGATGGTATCGCCAGACTAGCTAGTCCATTGTCGAATATCAAAATCAAGTAAGTGACGCTGGGGGTTTGCATCTTTAGCATTTGTTATTTCTCTGACTCCCCAGCGACCACTGCAGCCGGCCAGTCGCTGGCGGTGGAGGCAGAGGGACCGTAACGTCTGTCACTAATATTTTAGATACCATCGTTAACCACGTGCCGTCCTCGAACACGTTGAATGCGCCAGCCGTCGAGCGTCATGCTCCATCATTTGAGCGCTGGCGCATGATGCTCCGACGTCTGCTATGGGCGGAGCCTAAGGACAGGAATAGAAGGCGAATACCGGAATGCTAGAAATCAGGCCGAAAACAGCGAATAAGTTGACAGTTGTCGAGTAGCACGATCAACTTCGCGCACTACCGGTAGGGCATTAAAAAGCGGCTCAGGTGCTCCTTACCAAGGAAGATCTTGGCAATAAAATTAGTGAAGACGTCATTCTTGAACCTGCCCTCATCCTGGTTTACAAGACACGTTTTCGCCTCTATAATGTCTACTCTATCTGAAGTAGTAAAGAAAAAGGACGACTCCCGTGACGTTCCCCACTTTTGATGTCACTTGGAGAAGATGTCGTTCTCGTCCCTTCGTCGAATTTTTGTTACATGCCCTCAATGACAAGTTGTAGACCCATTTAGCTCTATGGTGTAGTCTTACAAACCTTCACGTTGAGCTGATTGGTTGCCCATCTTATCGAAAAATCTTAAAAAATACGCCGATTTACATTTGTGGAGTCATCGAAGTCGGGAGTGAATGATATTCTTGCTGTCCGTGTAAGCCTCTCTCATATTGTTTGATTCCAAGGTCATATTATTCAACAACACGGCTAGCTGGCACAAATTCTTGACATTAGTTCCATTGAACATATCTGATGTGTGTCATTCAGAGAGATTTATCTAGGCTAGAAGAACTACAGGACTATTGATGAGTTCAAGAAAGTGATTCTTGATTTGTGAAAGAGAGCCAGGCCTAGGACACGGAAATTTTTTTGTAATTCCGTGTGCAACCTAGTTTTCGAAGTTGAGCCCCACAGGGGAGATCCCACAAGTGCAATTTGAGTCACAATAATGGATCACTAATTTGCAGTTGTTCTATCGTATAGACAAGTGCCTTTATAGTTTTGAAACAAGGTAGAAGGAAACAAATTTCGAAAAAGTTGCAAAAATAAATCTTGCCAGGGAACCAGTGGTGGACCAGTGTTTTTCCGAAACGAAACTAGTCGGTAAATGTGTAGAACGATGCCCGCAACTTTCTATCGGTTTAGTCATCCCAAGAAAATAAGAAGCCATTCTGTTTATGAAACGCCGTGTATATACATGTAGCTATGAAGGAGGCAAGCTGCTAGGTGAGCATTAAAGACACAGCCCAACCTCGGAATCGAATTCTCGTTTTTCTGCCTATCTTGCAGAAAATTTCACGCTGATCACAATGGTGTCTCTAGAATTGCTCAGAACTCACTACGAACGGAGTTATGATCCCTCAAAAATCTCTATTTTGAACGGCTAGAAATTAGCGGACGAGTTGTCTCGAGCCTGCATTTTCTATAGTGGAGTTCACTAAGAGTGTATCATTTACTTATCAATAAGAAGCGGCCGGCTGGGGATCAATGTGCATGAATCCCATACCAGCACGCTCCATACTGATTGAGCGAGAGCGGTTGTGCTGCAATGAGTTTCATGTTCATTGATCTTCAATCGACCGCTTCTCATTGATAAGTAAATGAGACACTCTTGGTGGACTCCACTATAGTTAATCGCAGCCATCGTTCTGAAGCAGGCCACAATATGAAGCCAGGCCGAAAACAAAAAGAAGAACATATATTTCGAATTAAATCAATCGCGCGTCTCTTTCCTATTGAGGTCGGAAACCTGGCAGTGGACGTTACCCATTTTTTCTTTCGAGGGGGCGTGGCCGACATTTTCCTGGCTTTTTCTCGCTTATTTGAGGGAATTCAGATTTTGCGCTTGGCAGGGTTGCTATAGGCGGCGACCGCACCATAATATCAAAAATTACCTCTGAGGTTGGACTGTGCCTTTAAGGTACGCAACCCTTCAAGGACACAACCAAGGGCCTGAGAAAATCAACTTCGCCCCCTCTCAAAACCGAATTAAAATGGATCAACCACAGCTAACCAAGGCTCTGTAAAACTAAGCCATGTCCCTCCCAATGTCTACTTTAGGTTCCGTCCTTAGCAGACGACCCAGCGCCAAGTGACGCTGGGGTTTTGCATCTTTAACATTTGTTATTGATCTGACTTTCCAGCGACTCCCCAGCGACCACAGCGGCCGGCCTGTAGCTGACGGTGGAGGCATAGCGGCAATAGCGGCTGTCACTAATATTATCGACACCATCGTTAACCACGTGCCGTCCTCGGACACGTTGAATGCGCCAGCCGTCGACCGTCGTGCGTCAGCGTTTCAACGCTGGCGCACGTGACGCTTTGCCGCTGGCCGTCTGCTATGGACGGAGCCTTATGAGGGATCAACTCCACCCGCTTTGAGGGACTGACCCTAGCTCTTGGTGGGAATCAGGGGTGTGCAAAATTTTCTGTTTTCTGACCACTTAGGTCCTTCTGTTTTCTGTTTCAGTTTTCTGAAAAATTGGCCAAAACCAGAAAAAGCAGAAAAATCAATTACCAATATTTTTCCAGAAATATGTCACAGTGGCTTGCGAGGGTTATCACGTTTGTTACGAAAAGTATTCTAACGACTCCTACAGTAATAAGCCACAGAGGATAAGATACATATGTTTCATCAGGACGTTCTGGTTGACGATCATGATGTAGAACCGTTTTTAAGATTCTTCCTACCGGTCTATCAGAACGGACTCGTAGCGAAAGGCATTGTTAGCGAGTTTGATGCCGAGTCTACCATTTTCTTGATTGAGATAGTACATTGTTTACGTTGCTATGTCCTGGTACATTTGATTAAGTTTATCAAGTATTTCCTCTAGTACTACATACTCGTTCGGGAGAAGCACTTAATAGATGCCCGGAATGCGCTAATTTCATATGTAATCCTAACGTCGTGCGCGCTAGGCAAGCCACGCTTTGATCTGAGAAGGATGTTCTCGTTTGGAATACGATCCTTAGGGAGTAAATTCGTTGGCGTATTCCATTTTTTCTCAAAAATGACACAGGCGTCTGTAGCGTAATAGCAGGAGGCGTTGTTGCTGCCGTGAACAGCCGAGTGTTCCATCCACGCCAAAAACCAACCAACCCTGCGATCCATCCGGTATCGATAGATTAGCAGCAGGCTTTTCAAAGAAGTTGAGACCACTGGCACGAACATAGTCCGGCCTTCCAAGTTCTTGTATAAGTCCGAAGCAAACAAATTTGAATGCTCTGCCAAACGTTCGCAACTTGCTTCGACCAAAATGACTTCAATTCCATGAACAGGTAAACTTGAAGTCTGAACTCGTCACGCTAGTATCACCTCAGTGTTGAGAATGTATCGCGAGAAGCTGAGATTGAAGAGCGCTTGTCGCTTATCACGTCATAATAGTACGCCCCATGCGACAATCGCCTTGAACTTCACCACATTTTCACCAACCCCTATTGCGCTGGCGTACTACCCTACGGGTGCGTGCTGTGAGAGTTTTGACCGTTCAATAGCCGACGAATAGCCAGAAATGCCTGTTTTCCGCGTAAAAGCAGAGCATTTGTCGGAAAACAACTGGCTGCCGCGAAATAGCCGTCAATAAAAGATGTATTCACATCTCTCCCCGCACGTCCCCGCGAAGCCACTCTGTAATTGGTCATCAGACGAAAATGACCAATCATGGATGGCCTTGCGGGGGCGGGGACGCACGGGGAGAGATGTGTATACGGCCCTTGGTCTCCAGACATCAGGTAAGGGGGAACATTCCCATAACTGATGGCAGAGCTGGATTCTTCGTACAAAATCACAATTGTCGAATATCTAGATAGTCCCGAATAGTCGATCTCATTCAGATAACTAGCAATCTAGATAGCATAGAATAGTCGATCTCATTCAGATGGCTGACAAAATTCATTTTGTGAATGCAAGGAATTCGGCTCTGCCATCACTTATGGGAGCTTTTCCCTTTACTTACTGTCTGGAAACCAAAGATAGCTCAAGGACATTGTACGCAAAGGGAACCTTCATATTTTTGGACGGGTGTATCACTTCAGTAAACGAATATGGCGAACTTCGTAAAAAAACCAAGGTTTGAGGCTGTCGGCGGTGGCGTTTGAATTCGCGCCAGTTGACTTTCTGAACAGTTGCACTGGATGGCTATGAATTCCTACCAGCATTGGATGGCAACGGGCAAGTGGTGAAAGATGCCTGACGAATGGACGGCCCCTCTTATTAAAATCTCATGCTGTTTCCTGCGGACTACCCACTGTACGCTTTTGATCCGCCAAACTTCTTCTAGGTTCTCTGACGAGCCAACGCAAGGGATTGAGCAGACAAGGAAGTTTCAGGGCGTAAGTGGTTTTCAGCGCGTACTATGCCTTCCTGGTGCTGACTTGAAAAATTGATTGATCGCACATTATTCGATTTTATTTGATTCTCATTGCAACAATCCACTTTTTGAATGTTCGAACAATTTTTATACATTCCTTCGAATATTCTAATAACTTTCGAATATTCAGGTACACCCTGTCCCAAACGAGATGGCAAGCCTAGAGTCCAAAGGAGCAGCGCGCCGCCCTCTGCGTCTCCGACATTTTCGTATTTTTGGACGTTTTTTTAACTTTCTCACTTCATTTTCTTACATACTCCATTGCTCTTTTGCGTTCTTTTTTTCTCGAAATGCCCGTGATATTTACTCTCGATACATATTTTGTTCTTCACGAGGCAGAGAAGGTTTTTCAGGATATGGATAACAGGTCGGAGCGCACAGAGTCGTCTAACCCGTCGATTTCACCGTAAACTCGATACAACCGAGCTGTTTTAACTTGTCTGAGGCCATTATTTCACTTCATTGTTTGGTTGCAGTCTCTATAGTGTCTCAGACAACTTTAACATCGATCCAGGTGCTTCAGGTCGCTGATGATGTCAGAGACGCAGAGGGCGGCGCGCTGCTTCTTTGGACTCTAGGCTTGCCATCTCGTTTGGGATAGGGTATACCTCCAGAGGATAAAAAGGAATATTCAAACTTATTCGTTCATTCCAATATTCGGAAAAAATTCGATGATGCCACTCTCTATGCTTAAGAAAAACTAGTCCTTGCCCTTGAATTAGTGTGAAATTCGCTGGTACAGTTAGGCCCTGGTTCATTCCAAGTAGGCTCTTGTTTTCGATTATCACAGCAAAGAGCGATCGCTTTTGGGTCGAAATCGCTTTATCGCTAAATATATTTCGCCGAGTCCAACCGCTCCGCTGCTGCTGATAATCGAAATCGACAGCTCACTGGAAATTTTCCAAAGTTTAACTATTTCAAACTTCCCGTGACACATATAATCGAGATGAGTATGAAGAGTGGACGTCAGCATACGTTTGCTTTGACAGGGCACGTATTCAAATCCTTAGCATCATGATTACTGAAAATTATGTTACGGAACAGTCCTTTCATTATAACATTGTTATTAATACATACGCCCATGAATCAAATAATCAAACTAAGAAAATAGTTAAATATGATCAATTTATTTCTGTCTCATACCGGCAGTCAACATGGCATTATTATTGGATAATATAGCAGCAATTGGTAGCACAAACATGTCCTTTAACAAACGCCAACCGATGTGAGAAACAAAAACAGAATACTATCAAACAGAGAAGTAGGGACCTTTCCATTCGGAGAGGTGGACCAGAATAATTACACGATGGACGTTTGGAAGAGGCTTCGCGAATCTTAGCAAATAACATTACAGCGGAATTAACAAAATCGTCTCCATGGGTAACTCGCCAATTTTTTTATTGTTTCCCTGGGGTCAACAACGAAGACGTATTTATTCAGTCTAAAAATATCACACAAAAAACTCACACATCAAAAGCCACATCCTCAAGAAAGGTATGGCTCAAAATGAAAACAAATTTAGGTACGAAAAAACTTATGATGAAATACCGATTGCCACGCGACTGGAAATAGGGATGCCTTCATTCTTTCCAAATCTTTTTCATTGAGACGTACACAGAGATCAGAACTCGAAAATAGAGCGGAGCACGGCTTCGAAAAGCTCTTCAGGTGTTATTCACTTGCCCTTTTTAGCACTCATGGTCATTTCTCGCATCCGGACACGACCCAGGTTCATCAGTGCGTCGAAACGCCCGAGCGTTCGTCATGCTTTCCTAATCGATGGTATATACCTCAAGGTCGTCCATATGGAACATATGTCAAAGCCTCAAGAGAAATTTGGAATGCGCTCCTGAACCGGTTTGCGTTTGGTACGGGCTGACGCACCGGTCGATCCATGCTGAAAAGTGAAATTTTTATCTCAAATATATTGTCAAGCAGAACAAAAGAGAGCTCAGAACACCGCCCTGCATCAAACTATTCCAGATCTGAAGCGTTCGACTCTTCACCACTCTCCCATCTTCTCAACCGTAGTACCTCACAGACTGAAGCGACATTAGGGTTGACAATAGGCGTCGGACGTCCGACGGCAATTTTCACTGCCGAGCCGTCCAGAGGACAGCTCCGTGTGAGACTGAATCGTACGCTTTTGCCATGTCCACCCAAAGCATATGCTACTCCTTTCGATAAACCAATGAATCTTTGACAACGGTCTGATCAAGTATCTGGTCGTGGGTGCATCACCAGACTCCTTTCCTCAGGGTTGCCTGTCTTTGCGGGAGAAAGTCACCTATTGAGGTGGAGATGAGCGCAGACATCATACCCGTCAAGATCTTGTAGCATGTATTCAAACATGCTGTTGCGCGAAATTCCACTAAGATTTTCACACTTTCCCTTTGGTATAAGCACCACTCGACCCTGGCAGAGCCACGGGGAGATTGACTTCATAGGTCGCTGTAGCGCCAAGCGGCACCACAAAATTAGCCGCGACCTAGCCTCGGGCAGGTGTTTCCACCAGAACCCTTGGATACCATCTGGACCAGCTGCTTTCCAAGGTCTCATCTTCGAGGGCAAACGTTCCCGTGTATCCTCGTCCAGCATACTATACTAAGGGGTGAGAGGACTTCCCAGTGTTTTCTACCATTCTTCCAGTTCAGAACTTAACCGAAATGGCCTCCGTTCCCCAACGACCGGCTTTAAGTAGTCATACACTTCTGATACCGGTGTACTTGCATGTTGATGATGGAGACGCTCTCGGACAACGAGCGAGGGTCCTTCTTCGCAAAATTTCCTTCGTTTTAGGATCGCCTCCAACTTTCGAATTTCAAGCTGGGTCACGGTGAGCCGATCCTTCAGTTTCTTCAAAACCAATGCTAGCCTGCCGCGACGCCTGATGATCTTATATGCAGCGACTACGTCGAGATACGCGCTGGTTGGAATCGATGCGCACTCCTTTTGCTGCCGCACGGCCTTCCGTCTGAGTTTCTTTCCGAAGAGTATCGAAATGAACCTCATTCGAGATTTTCGCAACTCATGCAACTCCTTAAGGCGGCGTTTGGGATCATCGGTCATTCGTTCTTGCCCCAGTTCGTCCGCCGTGGCGGCAATAGCTCTCGCCATCGCGTACACCGCGGCATTCAACCTGGAAATGAACCGATGTCCGTTCGAGAGAGCTAATCGGTCCAGCTCTCGGCAAAGTACCGAGTTACCGATTTCAAGCAATTCCTTTGGGATTACTCCCGCGGGTCTCCGAACAGGGCGCCTATCATGGGAGCCAATGGCTAACTCGAGGTATTTTGTGAACTTGGGAATGATCTTCTCTTCCAAGCTCGGGGACACAGGGCCAGTTCTCGCATCCGGTCTCGCCGGTTGACCCACTTCTGGTGAGGAGTTCTCCTGGACGGGTACATCATGCCCCCCATCCTGGATGTTCTCCGGCTCAGCTTGGTTCGGCACATTAGCCTCCGGACCTCGCCTCGCCTTTGCTAGCTTCGCGTTGTATTGGCTTTTCAGGGTCTGTTCAAATCGCGTCGCTTGCCATGGCTCTCTAATACTCTCCCAAGCTTCTGCGAGGGGTCTCCATTGAACCTTGCCATCACGTCGACGGTGACGTTCGACGAATAATGACAGCTTTTCCAGCTCGCAAGCGAGCCAGAATTTACTCGGCGGCCTTGCCTGTAGGACGTCAAGTCCGTTGCCAGGGTCACTCCTTTCGCTGCCGCATGGCCTTCCGTCCGAGTTTCTCATCAGATAATATCTAAACAATCCTCGTTCGAGATTTTTTCCCTCCGAAATTTATGCAACTCTTTAAGAAGACTTTTGGGATCGTCAATCTTTCGTTCTCTCCCCAGTTCGTCGGCCGTAGCTGCAACAGCTCTCGTCACCGTGTACCCTGCAGCGTTCAACCTGGAGACCGATGTCCTCGGAATTCAGAGACTGTATTGATTTTTCCGAAGACTCGCTGACTTCTTTCAAGAACTCTGTCAAGTTGTACCAACCAAAGGCGTGAAGCTTGAGATCCTCTATTTAGAGCATATGTCTGCTACTCAAAGCCCCGTGAGATCGAGGACCTGCACCGGTTTGATACGATCTGACATGCTTCTGAATCTACGACGAAATAGGTGCTGTAGTCAAACAAAACAGAAGTGAATTGAGGGTTGCTTGCTGATTCGAACCATTTCTGATCTTAGGAGTTGAACCGCGCATCAATCTTCCATTCACCCAACCACAGTACAGCACCAACTGGAGCGACATGAGGGCTGACAGTACTTGCCGGACGTATAACGATATGCTCCACTGACGCGCTTTCCAGGAGACCGCTCCATGAGACAGTGAGTCAATCGCTTTTGTCATACCAAGCCATTGTATAAGAACTTCCTAAAGAGGCCCTCTGAAGATTTTTTATCGAGGCGCGAGTACATTTTATTACCGCTTCTCGCAAAGTTACCTGTCATAGGAAGCCGATCATATGTCTACTCAGATAAAAACTACAGTATCTCACGAAAATACTAACGATAACTTACGAAAATATGGTCCGCCGGAAAAAAAAACATTGCGATTTCTGGTAGTTCCCGTGTCTAATAAGCTGGCCAGGCATCAAAATATTTTTTCTGAAACATAAGAAATTATCAGAATGGGGAAGAACCATCAAATAAAATCTACATTTAGAAGAGAAACATAAATGAAAGAATTCGTTTGAGAATGGCGGAATGTACATGACCTAAAGAGAAGCGAAGATTTCACCATAGCCGATCTACTGAAAACAATTCTACCAAACTTAGGTCAAAGGCAGAGTTCTCTATGAAATCGGTTGTTGTGATATCCTCATGAAAAGGTAGATCAGGCCATCCCAAAAGTGAGAATAAGTCACAAATTGGAGAAAAAACGCTCAGGAACAAGTAATTGCTCGGTCTTCTCCCCCCCCCCCAAATTATCGAGATTTCATGGAAGCCTTCTTTGCCGTCCTCTATTTTCTTCTAGAGTGATTGCTCAGCACTTTTAAAACTACTAGCTAATTTATGTGCAAAATTGAAGACGGATAAGCAAGCATTTATCACATTCTCATTACGTGAGGGGCTAGCGCACACCTGTAATTAGCCGCCCTTACCTGTTTTTTGTGAGCCTTTCCCGCAATTTTCTTCCTTTTTTTACTTTCGTAAAAACCAGACCTATGTACATTCTGATGGAGAAAGCTCAAAAATAGATTTTAACACGAACCCTGCCTCTAAAGGGTCCGGTTTCTGAATGCCGTAATGCAGCTGACAACTGTTGGCTAAAGCAACTATAGGTCAGAAATAGGGGTGAAATCGGATGAAACCTACGATTCTCCTCTAATGGCGGTCTCACAAGAATCTGGAGAAGAGAACTCATTATAATTTGATAAATAAACACAAAACTAAAATGAGCATTAGAAAAGGCGCGGAGAAAACGTTTTCCTAGACGGACTGCAATCGATGGAATACGCGTCACTGCAGTCGATGAACGAAGCGCCACCGCGGCATGATTTGGCCATGTGAGAGACGCAGAGGGGCTTCACCCAATACCGCCTCACTCCCCCCCCCCGCCGTTGATCTCGGTCCATCGACTTTTCCCTCAAAACTATCTCATCATTCAACTCCATAACAGAATCCGTCCGCATTAGTGTATTGCGTATATTCATTCTTTGCAGGATCAAGTGCCAGTAATTGCCTTTTCCAGTGGACGTATTCGACTGACCTGGTCTTGCTCAAAATATTCTTTCTGTTGGAGCCGACTTAGTCCGCTTTTAGTTGTATTGTACGTGTTCCTCCCTGCATGACCATACACATTCTGTTAAAGGCACATTCCAAACTCAGGGGAGAAATCTGAGGTTTCCATATAATTGTGGAGTAGACCCATCCCATATAACACCTGCAGGTGCGCGCTCTCGATTCCTCCGAATAGGAGAGATATAGGAGGAAGCCACCCTGGCGCTTCCACATCAGGAAGCCATTTTGGCACGCCACTCATACGATTTTTTGAGCTCAGCAGTGGCGAGATGAGCAAAGGTTTCCGATCAATAGCCCTGTTCTTCGCTTCATTCTCTATTTCTCCCTTTTTTCACGGTCGGCTCGCACACATCAGTTGCAAATGACAGAAGTTAGAAGCCTCGGACAGCTCATGCACTACGCTCCCGTAGCTCAATTTTTGAGGGGCCTTTAACTCCATTCATAGGGGGTCTTGTACGATTTAAGAGACATTATTGGAATTGGCGTGAAACTGTTTTCAAGATAGGCACAGAAAAGCGATCCTGAGGTTGGACTGTGCCTTTGAATGAACATCTTTGTTTCCTTTAGTATTTGCCTTGTTGGTCTCGGTCCCTTTCATTCCCTTCTCCCCATTTCTTGGTATTATTTGATTTTTTATCCAACACTTTCTCCTTCTATCACTTTCCACAAAACCGTTTCAATAAAAAGTTGCCGAAGTTCAAAGCGTGGCTGTGATGCAGTTAAATAATGATGGCAACGCGTTGGATCCAAGGGGTAGGAATTTTACCAATTTTCGATATTTACGGTGGACTAGGTACAGCCAAGCTGAAACGATTTATGACCATTTTGAAAATGGCCTGATGTGTAGGCACCCTCACCTTTCCGCCCAATTGAGTACACCTGCTATAACCCGGTTCGGGAAAGTCTTCAGCAGCTGCAAACATAGAATTGATAACGTCATTGGAGTTGCAATAACTGGTGAGATCTTCTTTGAAAATGGCGAAAAGCTTGATGAAATTTTCTCAAAAGTAACTATTTATGTATACTCGACTGAGCATAACTCTTGTAAAGCGACTTTTAATGAACTATTATTGATAAAAGTGTGCCTACCTAAACACCACCTCAGAAACCCTCTGGAGAGGGTTGCCGCAGCCGACTGCTGACGAACGCCCCCGACGCTTTCTCCGACTATGAAGATTTGAAAAATGTTGTGAACACCGATTTCAACAATTTACGGAAGTCTTCTGTAAGTTGTTGGAATCAATTGTCGTAAGTTGCGCAGCCTCATGCCTAACGTGTTCGTAACATTCTTGGAACCATTCCTTAACTCTCTAAAATGTTGATCCCAGCTATTAGCTTGATTCAGAAATAGTTTTCGAAAAAAAAAGTTGTTTTCTCCTCTCTTCAGGCTGTTTCGCCAAGGCGTAATATAGCATTCGATTTCTCCTTCTAACCCAGGCTGTATATCGCTTCCCGTAAAACTTGCTATTTTTAGAAGTTCGCATTTGAATAAAAAGTAGTGAATAATTATATCTGTCGTAACTCGTTTCCTCTTGAATCCCCTAATCTATCTCTAATGAAAGAAAATTTTGCTTCTATTAGAACCAGATGATGACCCTTAGCAAGTACTCACGGGATTCCTCCCTGAGAGCAACTTTGAAATTTTAATTTACAAAATTCCTTCTTCGTGGAATGAATTGGTAACGCTAAATTTGATAGTTGAAAAGTACAAGCAAGCCACTAACCGTAATAGTTGTTTTGTGGAGTATCGATTTTCTTTCCAAAAAATCGAAAAAAAACTTAGAATAGGCTGTTTGATAGAGTAGTAATTAATTGGTAATATAACAGTTTTAAAAAAAGGATTGCTTGTATTATTCAGCTACAAATGAAGTGAGCGCTTCAAAGTCATTACAAAAAAAAAGAAATTTCACGAAATTATGTTTTTTCATCAAAGGCAGATTAGGCGATTCAAAAGGAATCGAGTATCGACAGATACAGCTTTTCACTTTTTATTCAAATGCGAATTTCTACAGAGAACAAGTGTTACTGGAAGTGATAAGGAGCCTTGTTTAAAGGGAGAAACCGAATGCTATATCACGCCTTGTCAAAATAACTAAACAGAGAAGAAAAAATTATTTTTGTAAAACCCGCTGTTATTCTAACATCAACCTTGTGAAAACCAACCCATCTCATTTAGTCACCAAGAGCTGTTATAAAATGTCATCTGGAACAGTATTGATTCATCGTACATTTGTAACTTCAGATGTTAACCATTTGTGCCCTCTAATATTACCACAGTCACAGTAAAACGTGATTTCTACTGTACTACGCAGTACTTTGGAAAATACTTCGGGACATTGCATTGCAAGTTCTTTTAGCAGGATGCTGATCAGGGGTGTGCGGCAAAGAAATTTAAAATTTTGGCAAACGGCAACGGCAAACCCCAAAAATGACCGGCAAACGGCAAAATCTGTTTCGTAGTATAATACACTCACTTCAGTTTACTGGTATGGTATTTCATGCAATAGCTACCAGCTACCATCTAGAGTTTCACTAGCACTTACAGGGAGTCAAAATCCTCTATTTAAAAAGCTATTGGAAGCCTCAGACAATCAGAGAACGTCAGTAGGACTGCTCCACATGTTGAATGGATGGATGACTACAGTGCGACGTATGAGTATAGCAACATCTTCGAAATAGGCGTATCATATGTTGGATCGAGGCTACGTCGCGAACCTCGGAGCACTTGGTTTGACCCAAACTTTCCCCTTTTGCCTTTAGTTACTGAAAAAAGTTGCATTTCGCACGACGCATAAGTATAACAACACTTAAGCGACTTGGAAATGTCTCCAGAATTCATGAGTTTTACGTGTTTTCATAACATTAGTTCAGGGTGAAGCTACTTGTCCCCTTTTCCTCTCAAATTCACCTGTCTTCTGTCGAAATAGCGCGGGTTAGTCCCATCGAAAATGCATAAATTGGACATCGATGGATTTTCAACCAGCTAGGACGACCGGCTGGGTGCAATTGCAAGTTTATGCTTGATTCAGAACCTCTTAACGCCCCTGATCTCCCAAAAGTCCTATGAAGCTTGAGGACCAATGCCAGGGGAACATTAGTCGACGAGTCCGCAGCAAGATGGTGTCGGCCCCGACGACTTATCACGAACTGTTGCTGAGTTTCTTGGCAAATACAACTCCCTTCTCCATCAACCAGTATGGGCTCTGAAGGGAAGCAAACTCATCTTTCAGACCATTTTCATAAGATAATCTGACTCAAGATCGCGCGAACAAGCAAAAGCGAATTCGCTCTTACGATTCAGACAGCCGGTGAAGGACGACTTGTCAGTGAAATCTCTCAATTGACATATTTTCCCATCAAGATCATCAAAATTGAACTTGTTATCATCGATGATGATAACATTTTACACGATTTATCAAGCGGCACCTTATTGCGTAGCGCAATCTTGTTCCCCAAGTTCATGCTCACGTTTGATCCCACGATCTTGAGTCAATAAACTTCTAAATATGTTCTGACAGGAGAGAGGTATTCTTTTTGAATCCCTTAATGTTGTCGCACTGGTTTATGGAGTGGGGAAACTAACTCAACAAAGTCTTCCTTCTGAGAGAGCTGAGAAACATCAGCCAAATAAAATAAAAAAGAACTCATAATGCGCTAGGAAAATTGTTTCTGAAGCGGTTTTTTGCCATTGTGACCCAGCTATTTTTACAAAGGTTCGAATATTGTGCAGTAGTGGAGCTGCCGACGGACTACGAATTCCGTGGTCGAGTCTAAGATAGGTTACTACTTTAATCATAAGCAATTTGGAAATTCGTCCTTGTGGCGGAGGAATCGATTTTTGAAAAGCGTGTCCTACCGCTGTGGGACACGCCATCCGAAGTGCTAATCTGCGCGTGTCCCACCGGTGGGACACGTGGTCGTGAATGGATTGAACTTCAAAGAAATCGGACGCGGTTTCCATAAAAGTGATCCTCCTCCTGTTCCAATCATTACCATCCGCCTACCGACCGACGATAAGCGGACCGATTTCCACGAGTTCTTAACTCGTGCAAAACTCTCAAAAAAATGCGTTTTTCACGCTACAACTACGATACCAACTTGGTTTTGTAATCTTAGGACTTTCAGGAATCGGTAAAATTTTGAAAAAGGTTTTTTTTTTGTTATTTAAGGATTCCTAAGAAGTTGTGGTTTGAAGACTTGAGAAAATATGTAAGACGCTTGGAACTTTCTAAACAAAAGTAGGCCTCTGATTGCCTGTCCATCATATGTTCTCTAGTTACGGTCCCGATTCAATGGGTACAATTACACTTTACATTACTACAGAAGTAACTTGAAGTAGTCATGATAATTATTTGTTAACCCTCGGAGTTGCAGACCAACACAGACATTGCCACAGGAAATATAACCAAACCTCATGTTTCGATGCATTTTTGCCGAAAATTTGCCGTAGAAAAGCGAAAATTTCGGCAAGCGGCAACGGTAACGGCAAAGCCCAAAAAGGGCCGGCAATCGGCAAACGGCAATTGCCGCACACCCCTGATGCTGATGCTACGTTATTGTCTTCACATTGAGTATGAATGCCATAATCTGTGAAATCAAAGATGCAGCTCAATTCTTGTCTTCTCTATCGGTTGACGTCATATCCTCAAAAATTTAGAGTCATTTTGAGAGCCCACGATGTCTCAGGTACAGTGCAGGCCATAATTTTTGCGTTTCCGAAGAAAAAAACCCAAAAAAGCGTTTTTTTTTTGTGGGAATCTAAAGAGATATTAGGAATCAAGGTTAAAATTTCTATCTTTCAACATGTTTTTCGGCTTAATTTTTGGGGCATGTATGCGTGAGTATATGGACACATTCGCTCATAAATGCCTTAATTGCGAAATCGCGTTGTACCAGAGTTTCGGGTTGATTGTTTCATGTCCAGTTTTGCCTATATATCTTGTTGAAGGGTAAGCCATGAGCCAGTCCAGAAGAAAAGGCGCATGATGCTGATTCCCAATATCTCTTTAGATTCCCAAATGGACCATTTTGAACAGAAATATGAGAGACGGGCAAAAAACCGCTTTCTGCGTTTTTTTTTCGCCGAAAACGCAAAAATTATGACCTGTATTGTACTTCACTCAGGTTCCAAATGGAATGGTTATTTTGCTGTCGCATTTTTTCTAAGATTTCAGGTTTCTTTCACTTCTCACGTACAACTAAACGGAAGAAGTATAAACGGGATGTTGCTGATAATGTGACCACAAGCCCTACGAGGCAATCCAATAAGACTATTGCTGATAGTTTCGAAGTATTATAGTTTGAGATTCCTGCCAATTATGTAAATGTCACAAAGCGGTCAATACCTAACTTCTTAACACGCTGTTTTACTTTTTTTTACTCGCGTTACCTTCCTCGTTTCGAAATTAAAGTAAACAATAACGGGCTTTTATAAGAACATTCGATTGGCAAGCGAAAAAAAGATTTGAGAAAGGTCGTGCAACGCACGAGAAAAAAAAGACGAAAAAGAAAAAAAAAGAAAACGATGAAACTGATCAACAAAGAAAAAGGTTGCAAAAGCCTTTGAGTTAGTTGTTCCTGCAAATATTCGTCACGCTTCCTACGCCTACTAGGTTGCCTGCCGAATAGCGCTATTTGTGAGTAACGATAACTGAACTGCAAGTTTCTTCACGCTCATAAGGCCCATCGAAACATGATTGTAGCATTTTAAGTTGCTCGTAACATTTTCGTAAACATCAGAGGATTTGCCGATGTTGTCGGATGTGCAGAGGATGCAAAGCCCAAAGCCTCTTCGATGCCCACCCAGCTGCCCTCAAGCAATATTCATTAATTCAATTAGCAAAATGGCTCGCTGATTAAGGAATAAATTTTTCATGGAACAAAATAAGTTTATTCTGCAATGTATTGCCCATTTTGAGCCATGACCTTTTGCCATCTTTCAGGCAGCTTACTCAGGTAAAACGAGTTGTCCAGAATCGGACGAATAGTTGTCGAGAATCGATCGACAATCGAGAAGTTGTACAGAAAGTTGATAGAAGTTGTCGAGAATTCCGAGATTCGCAGTTTGGGGAATTGCGGCCGATTCGTTCAGAATACGAGAGAAAGTTGTCGAGATTTCGGGGGAACGAGTGTTTGCCGACAATTCGGACAGATTTCTCGACAACTCCTTCCAAAATTGAGAATATGTTTCGAATATGTCGACAATTTCCGAAGAATTCAGGGCATCACTTCAGAACCCTGTTTACACCTCATTCTTCAAATGTTGCGACTGCTGTTTTTGTTCTTTTCTTTTCGTGTGGGTCCTTTGTGGTTTTTTTCTTTTTTTTCTCCATTCTTCTAGCTGGTTATCAACTATAATGTATTTCACCGATTTCCGGAATATCAAACTCGTTTTTTTTTATCTTCTCGAAATAGCGAACATACCCAGTCAGATTTAAAATATATTATTCAAGAAGTTACCCAAGAAGTATCAGAATAACGTTTGAAATTAAGATTCTTAATTCGAATAAATCTCGAATGATTCAGTTCTGAACGAAATTTGCAACTCTAAACCTTGCAATGGTTGTTTAGCATTATATTCATGTACAATATGTGGACTTCCGGCGGGTTCACACCTGCAGCCAGCGGTTTGACCCTTCGCAAAGTATGGGTCACGAGAGTAGGATGTTCGAGTCTATCGGGGTCTTTATACCTTGCACGCAAACTTCCACCGCCTAAGATGGAGGCTGAACACCGCTACAGTATAATGGCTCTTACCTTTCTCAGTTGTGGTCCCGCCGGAAGTGGACAATTTTGAAAACTAGGAGCCACGAGAGTAGGATATTTGAGTTTAGCGTGGTCGATTTACTCTCTACTCAAACCTTCACCCTCTTATGTTAGACTAATTCTGAAGGCCACTACATTGATAGCGCACTGGTGTTGGGCAAGGCCAATAGCGGCCCATGTTCAACGATGTTGTAGACCCACAACATATGCGATGCACATTTTGCCTCTGGCGAACGTTGAAGAAGCGAGCCAAGTTGGGATTTCGTCAAACAGAGTGGTGTGAAACCACACGTGGACTTCACCGAACGTTGTAATCATCGGATGGGCAGGAGCTCCGATTTTGGGTATGCACATACAGTTATACATGTGTATAACTGTATGTTAACTGTCGAGAATCGGGCGAGAAGTTGTAGGGAATAGGATTTTCGTCCGATTCTCGACAACTAGTTTTACCTGAGTACTATGGCGGCAAAACTGGTCTTGATAGTTATTTCCGACCCAGCAAACGCCGCTGGGTCCGAAATAATTATCAAGACCAATTTTGCCGCCATACCACCACCTAATTTCTTAGTTTGCCGAAACAGTGGATCCCCCGTTAGTCAAAAATCAGCATTTTTGCGTTAGCGCTAGTATGAAGTTTGGATATAGGAGAGCGACGCCGCCGCAGGGCGGGTCCCAAACTGGTATAACAGTTCTCACACCTATCACCGTGGAGAGTTGTTCCGGTCCCTACATAACCCACTGACAGCAGGTTTTCGCAATTCTCGAAACATATAGTAGCAGGTGTTCCATGAGGAAAACTCGTGAAGGAAAAAATTCTGACTACAGTGCCTTCCATCCAATGGGTATATTCCTATTTGATTTGTTACATAGTATAACAGTGTAAACGACAAACAACTCAAATCAAAGTGGGAGATCAACGAACAGCTATAGGGAAAATGGGTAAATCGACTACAAGGCATACAACGGCACCATCAAGGAACGAGATTTTATACTCACCGATTTTGGGACAGCAGATATTAGGTTGATACAAAAGTTTCCGGACTTTTCACGACTTTGAATAAAAATCGTTTATTTTAAAAACAAACAAGGCTCACCCAACAAAATAATTTCCATCAAATTCAAGGATCCTTCGCCACCGATTGGGCAGATCATGAGTTCCCGGCGCGTAGAACTCTGGCTGTTTCGAGTCGAAGTATTCTTCTGAGACCAATTTTACTTCGTCATCGTTAGTGAACTGTTTCCATCCAGGAAGTGCTGCATCGAGCGGAGCAGATTATAGTCGGAAGGGTGAAGATCTGGGCTATATGGAGTGTGAGGAAGAACTTACCAGCCCAGGTCCAGCAGTTTCTATCGGGTTATCCGATATACGTGTGGCCGAGCATTGTCGTGAAGATTACTCAGATAACCCGAAAGAAACACCTGGACCTGGTCAGGAAAGTTTTTCCTCACCCTTCATATAGCCCAGATCACCCGCTCGATGCAGCACTTCCCGGATGGAAAACAGTTCACCAACGACGACGAAGTCAAAATGGCCTTAGAATAATACTTCGAATCGAAACAGCCAGAGTCCTACGCGTCAGGAGTTCATGATCTGCCCAATCGGTGGCGAAGTATCATTGAATGTGATGGAAGTTATTTTGTTGGGTGAGCCTTGTTTAGTTTTGAAATAAATGTTTTTTATCCAAAGTCATAAAAAGCCCGGAGACTTTCGCATCAACCTAGTATAATGAACACAACCACGAATCGAATAACTTACTTCGTCGAAGTAAAAAGCAGAGACTATGCATTCCCAATATCTCCAGTCAGCATTGCTTCATTCTGGAATGATGCAGTAGCGCAATGTACTCGTTTTGTAAACATTGTTCGCAATACCCAATTGCTCTCCAAAGAGATGACACACCGGTCACAGATGCGCATTATATGTATATGCAAAAAACGTAGAATCAGGACACCAACAAATAGCTTCGATAGCGTTTTTGTAATCGAATGAGCATTGCAGTGTTGGGAACTCTCATATATGTACACACGGACGCATAACTCTCGCATCTATATAGTGAAGAAAACAAGTTAAAATTGAAAGGAGCAAATCTGCAAGCTTGCTGACAAAATCAACCGGGAAGAACACTGTTTGTAGGTTCTTTAAATACAGAAGGGGGTACGGGAATAACTACGACAGAGTCAATTTCACGAGGCTTTGCAAACCTTGTCTAATAATAAGCACGTTCTTATGCCAGCCACCTCATAGCATTTCCTTTCAGCAAAGGAGGTTTCCCTTTCCAATATTATCTTGACGAAGATTTTCTTGAGCAAGACGTGATTACTCAGACTGAAAATAGAACAACATACAAGTAAGGTATTGAAATAGAAGTGGGGTGCATCAAGAGTTCTGAACGAAACCTGGAATTAAATTATTTATTATTGCAATCATGCATCACAGAAAATGAGCTACTGTTAATTTAAATTCCTAAAGGCTAGAGCTTCCGATGTCTGTCCGTCGGCTGAATTCTACCCTTCAGGCTGGCCATCCCATTCTCTTGTGCACATAGAGCATTTAGCTGTCATTGCAAGGTTTGAACGCATTTGCACAGTATTCTTCTTGACGCTTCCTCTGGGTCAGCTGCTTCCTCTAACATGGACAGTTGTCGCGCACGATTAAAAAGGATTTTCGAAAGTGGAAGAAGCAGATATTGTTAAATTCGTGCATGTTGTCTAAAACATGGTAAAGCCAAAGTTATAGCAAGGGCGTACGCAGTTCATGAACTTGACTAGATCCAACCCAACATAATTTCCGCCCGTCATTCTGATAGAACGCTTCCAATCACATGGCTCATTTCGGGAAGTGAACTTGTGCATTCCCTGACAGGGCAAAAGTTCGAATATTAGGCTGCGATGTAAGCATGTTTCTACATTTATTATGAAAGAGGTGAGCGATAGTTCTACCGCTGTGTTATTATGGCTTGTGCGCGACCGTGATGTTCCAGCAATTTACTGTCGAGCAATCAGCACCGTTAATAGTGTCATTTTAACTTCCTGCAAACACATATGAACAGTTGAATGTACGGAATCTATGAAGCAAACAAAGGATGTGTTTGTCTAATTTACAAAACGGATTGGCACTATAGTCACCTGAGCCTTTGAGATTTCACCAAGTACGGGCTATGTTATGGTGAGCAGAGATAAAAAAGATTTTGTTTTCAAAATAAGGACGGATAGCGTCCGTCATCGAGATGGAATGAAAAGATGACAGCCCGAAAAGTGGCTATGCTTGCTGCAACTAGTTCATAATTCAATGATCAATCCACACTAGCACAACTTGCACCTGACTCACAACTTATACACGGCTGCCAAGTCTGGTTCAGTTTTTTCTGCTTTTCGGTGTCAACGTCAGACCACAACAATTGGGGACTTTTGGGTACTAGGCAGGGTTGCCTTATAATCGGCATAAGCTATAAGCTGAGGCTTTATAATGGGCTGCAATACTGGTAGATTGCCGTAACCTATCAAATCGGCGGCCAATCATAAGGTCGCTTCGCGCCTCTATTCAACTCTTCTCTGGTCCTTAGCCGACGTCCTTGTCTTAGTCGGGTTTTTAGAAGCACCAGCAGTCGTGCTTTGGGATTTGTGAAGGTTGAATGTTTCTCCGAGTCTGAGTTTCGACAAACGTACGGAGTAACTTCAATAGCAAACTCACAACTTCACGTCGCTGGAAGGTTCTACATAACAACAGGCGAATCGAAAACCTATTTGGAACTTTTGGGCTCCGTCCATAGCAGACGACCAGCGTCAAGGCGTCGGACGACTGGCCGGCTGCAGTGGTCGCTGGGGAGTCAGATCAATAACAAATGCTGAAGATGCAAACCCTCAGCGTCACATTACGGTGACTTGACGCTAGGACGTCTGCTATGGACAGAGTCTTATGAGATTCAAAAACCCCTCTGAGGTGACAAAAAATGTTCAACAACTTAATAAAAACACCAGCGGAAACAATTGCTAGATAAAAAGCAACTCACCTGAAGCAAAACGAGGAGGAAGCAGGTGGATCGGGCGGTCTCGGTGGATACGAAGCAGACGAGTACCCGATCAGTGGTGGCAGCCGCCTCATCGACAGTCTTTAGTCCAGCAGTCAAATGTAGTAGATCTAACAATGAGCGGCTTGCCACTCCGCGACCCCCCCCTCCCTCTTACTCCTCACAGACGTAGTAGGTCTACCAATGAGTGTAGTAGATCTACCAATGAGTATACATTGGATCCGAATCAAAAAAATTCGGATACTCGGATTTCGGATAACTCAAAAATCAAAGGTCGCGGATATCCGACTCAAACGGATAGATTCAAAATAGCAAGATCGGATAATCCGAGTCTATCGGATAGGGAGGCGAAACGGATAGTCGGATCTCGGATCAATCCGAAAATTACGTTTTTTCGGTGATTCGGATTTTGGATCACTCGGATTTTGACCTTTTTTCGGTGAGTCGGAATCCGAGTATCCGAGTCGGATATCCGGTCGGATACAAGATGGTATAATTCAAAAAATTTATCGAAAATTGATAGTCTGGTGAAAATCTTCAAAAAAAAAAAAGATTTTTTACCTTACTATGATAAACGAACTCATTGATAATCATCTTTATCGCGAAATATTTGCAAACCAAACAGATGTGATCACCTTTCACAATCTCTTCAAAGTGAGAGTAATGTTAGAGCATTAGTCTAAAAGAGTATCAATCCTTCACATCGAATTCGTAAATACCCGTGAGTTACTGTCTAATCCACTAAAAAAGGATTGCCCGTTCGATCAATACACATGGTTTTTGGTAGGCAATCGAACCCTCAATGCGCCATTAGGGGTATGGTATATTTTTGCGACACACTGTCGCGTCGCTCTGCACAGCGACAGCGACCGCCAGTCGCGGAGCTTCTACCCTTTTAACCTGTCGCTATCGCAATGTGTTGCAAGCTTCGGCCGCGACAGGGACAGTGGCAGCGACAGGCTTCAGCCCATTCGCAGTATGTCGGCCCTCCGCGTCACGTCACTGCGACAGACGCGCGACAATCGTGCCTACGACGACCGATGCCGTTGTCACGATGCAGGTCCCACAGTGCTAGATTGCATGCCTGTCGGTCATGAAAGCGGCAAAGTATACCATACCCCTGAGAGCCTTTCAGAGTGGCGTCGAGGCAAAACTCGCTGGCGCGGGGACGGTATGGGTGAGGTGGGGTGAGGGTGCTACGCAGCGCAAACCGTGCCGTGAGAGGAGGCGACCGTGCTTTCAGAGTGCGCGAGCTAGCAGCGACGGCAGCAACGTCGCGCGGTGGAAATTATTTGGACCATTTTTGTCTCTGCCCTTAGTTTCCTTCTATTTGTTGATGTTACTTTGTTACTACCTGTCCATAAACCCTCCATGAAAATAATTATTTCCCCTATTTCACTGTTTTCTCCAACCGAACAAACGGCGGCGAAGAGGTAAGAGACGCAAAGACAGAAATATGATTCGGCGACCAGTCATGGTCACGCCCACTTTCTCTCGCTCTGGAGGGCGACGTCACAAATTTCGCAGCGGAGCCACTCTGAAGTGCCCTATATTCGCACAGACAACTCAAACCAAGAGAAGCAATGCTAATTTTGCGCAAAATCTGCGCTGAGGATGCTCAGAAAATGCGGCGTAAATTTTACGATGCGCGCCGATTGGATGTCTGCAGTCACGCACCTATATGGCTACTGTAGAATGGAATGTCGAGTCGTGACATAAGATACGCTTGTTTGAGTCACAGGACATGCCGAATCTACCAATATCCGACTCATTATCCGATCCGAATCATGACATTTTTCGGATATTCGGTATCCGAATCATTATCCGATTCATGGCACATTTCGGTGATTCAGATTTTGAATCAAACGGATTTTGGCGTTTTTTCGGTGAATCGGATTTTGGATCATTTGGATTTTGACGTTTTTTCGGTAAATCGGATTCTGGATCATTCGGATTTTGACACATTTTCGGTGATTCGGATTTTGGATCATTCGGATTTTGACGTTTTTTCGGTGAATCGGATTTTGAATCATGAAAATTTCGGTTCATTCGGCTGGATATCCGAAAATGAGTGAGTCGGATCCAATGTATACCAATGAGCGGCTCGCCACTCCGCGACCCCCCTCCCTCCCTCTTACTCCTCACAGACGCTGCCCTCGAAGGTTCATGCAGATATGGTCATTTCGAAAAGAGGCTCGTCTGATTGTAGCGTCATACAGACTTCTTGCGTTTGCTCCTCTTGCGCAACTCCAGCAGAAGTTCATGACAGCTAACTTTTGGCGAACCGATTCTAGCAAAAGTGCTCACTCAAAATCTTTTTTGGTACTCCTGATACAACGGTTCGTTCGGCCAGCTTCACCTGTAGAACGGGTGCCACCGCCCTTTCTTTGAAGGTGGAGTCCCATCCTCACCCACTCGGTTTTCATGTGACGCGGTATCGGATGTTCGCTGTGGACCAAATAGCTTGAATAATCGTTACCCAGAAAAATTTCAATGCAAGTTTTCCTGCGGTGTCCTCCTCCTTTTCTCAGTTGTTTTTTTGAATTTTTGTAATGAGGAGAATACAGTTCTGTTAGCCTGAAATTTTGGTACCTCACTAAACAACTAGCGTTTTGTATCGTGTTAGGAACCCTAGCTATGGTGAAACATTTTCAGCTCCACCTAGAACGGCCTTTTTCGGACTTGACCTGTAATTCTCAGGGCAGAGGGGATCGTGAATTTATCTCAGAGGATCGCGGGGTCGTAATGGAGCACAATAGGCTTTCACCTCGACGAGAATAGCGAGGGCAGCACGAGGGGAAGAGCTACTGCTCGAGCAGCACGTGCTGCCTTTGTGCTGCTCTTAGCAGCACGTGCTGCCCTCGTCCTCCATTTGTCGCCTCAGCTGCTGCTCTTTTTTGTGGCAATTGTAGTGTGGTAACATTGCTCAAAGTGGTCCATTTGGACCGCTACGAGCATATTTACAATCAGCATGGGGACTTCTTTGTTTTGAGCATGCACATATAGACATCTGATTAGTTATATGACAATTCACCAATTCTCTTTTCTCCCCAAGCAAGGTGTATGGAATCTAAGCAATCGATTGATCTTCATCTCAGACGATCGTGGGCTGTCAAGGAGCGCAACTATCTCGCACTTTTACTAGAATAGCGAGAGCCGCACAAGGGGACGAGCTGCTGCTCGAGGAGCACGTGCTGCCCTCCTTCTCCAATTGTCGCCCCAGCTGCTGCTCTGTGTTGTGGCCAGCTTAGTGTGGTAACACTGCTCAAAGTGGTCCCGTAGGTAACTACGACCATACTCATGATTAACATGGAGAGTTCTTCCCTTTTAAAAACATGAACATGCCCACTTCCTGGGAAGTTGTTATGAGTTAACACAACCAATCGATCTCCAGCCCTATCACACTGAATACCTTGAAGGCAGTGCCCACGAACAAAACACTTCGAGTTTCCTATGTAAATCGAAAGATCCGGGGCTCAATGCATCAATAGTGCCGAAAAAACGGCTAAGAACGATCACGAAACAGCCCTATACGGTCCCAAACTTGAACGTCCGCTCACGCCACGCCCACTTCCTCAACGGCTACCGATAAAAGTGTCTGACTGAAGTGACCCGACTATAAGAAGGCAACCGATTATCAAATGGGGTAAGTTTTATTGAGCGGAGTGGATTGTAACCTCCTGGATGTATGTTGTTACCCCTAAGGCCGGGTTTTCAGTAGTTTACGGATCGGAACCGGTTGAAATGAGTGGGCGTGGCGTGAGCGGAACACTCAGGTTTAGGGCCGCACAGGTCTTTTTATGCTCGTTCGTAGCCGTTTTCCTGACATTGCTGGTGTTTTCATATTTCTGGATCAGTGAGTGCATCGGAATGATTTTCGCATACCTTCCCCGCTGTACACTTTTTCGACAGTCCTGTTATCAGGTCGACTGTACTAACATCTGTTGCTCGCAAAAAAACAATAGAGGGAGTTGAAGTCAAACGATATCTCCTCATGGAACTGCAGCAAAGGTTTGTCAATTCAATGCCAGATTGTCGTCGAGTTAAAGACCAGGCGCCGACCGGTCGCCGTCGACCAAGACACGCTGCCATCCAATCGCAAAATCGCCGCGACCTGACGCTACTAACTGCCAACAGCTTGAAGCCATTTTTCAACACTTTCATTTCATCTCCAACTGGTCGCCTTTCTATGACTCAATCTTTGGCTAAACGCGCGGTGGCGGCCAATGATTTGCGCGGGGATCTCACTTTTATCAGCGCGCGACCTCTCAGACGTGGTACTTTTATGCAAGATTCACATTTTCGTTACATCAAGTCTTCAAAAAAAACTTTTGGTATTTCACTGATTATCAAATTAAACGTCGTTTCATTCTGAAGAAAATGTCAATTTAAAATTTAAAATGGCACACTCGAGAAAAGAAGTTCCCTGCGAGCAATTTAAACGGTTCAGCCCGGCTAAAAAACAGATGAATCGTTCTGGAAAAAGGGATGAGTCGTCCTTCCTATTGGATGGTGGTTGTGTAAAACCGGCCAAGAATTCAAGAGGCGTTCGGCTCTTCTAGAACGAATTTTTAGCGTGTTTTTTCAGATTTGCAACAATTTGTTTTTTTTTAAATCTCGAAGGTGTAAACGGAAAATTCTGAAAAATCACCTTCTCACTCTGAAATGCGTTTCCTTGAACTTAAACGTTACTCGCATTTTTGACAGAAAAACAATTGTTTCGGTTTAATGTCAGAAACTTGTATTTTTCAAATGCTGAGCGGCGATGGTTTGCCAAAAATTAGGCGAAATGGGGAATACATACATTTTCTTCACGAAAAGCACAATGCTCACAGAATTCAAAGCCGACAACTTTCAAAAACAACCTTTCAATGAAAATAATAATTCGAACTCTTCCGAAAAATGTCCACGGTAATAATTTAGAAATAAGAAAAAATGTTCAAGGAATTCTAAAATCGTTTTTTGGAAGAGAAGAAATCACCATTTAATAAATGATGAATACTCTGATATTTGAATTCCGTTCAACCCTGAAAGTTCCTATAAACAGTGCTAATATCAGCGACTCAAAATATTTTGAGGAAAACTTTATTCTTGGAATATGTGGATATAACTTTTTTTACAAAGAAAGTCATAATTCTACACGTGGAAACTCTGACAAAATTGGTATGGGGTTCCCAAAACTAATCTCAGATTGAACAGTTTCACATGTAGGGCTGGTTCAGCATTCGTCTCCTTGAAATTAAATTTGGAGAATGTACCCCGTTCTTTTCCTGCTTTCAAACGCAAAGCTTCGAGTATTCTTCTTGCGTGGTATTTTTTCAATTTGTTTTTCTGCTGTATCATACTCTGCGCCCGTTTTTTCACGTCCACCTTATGTAGTGTATTGATAAAAAAAATAAATAAATGGTTTTTCACAATGAGAGAAACATATTATCACGCCTAATTCACATCTCTACAGTCCCGAAACCGGGTGAAAATCAATTATTGTTCAAGGTATAGAGAAATTTTGTGTCAAGAAATGTTTTTGGAGACTCACAATCACTACTGACCGAGGCCTGTGTTGAACGGTCCTCGCAAACTCGTGCCAGATACGAGGCCGCCTAGGGTGGGCATGAGACAGCCCGTAGTGGCAGCATCATTTCCATCAGCTGTAGCGAAGATCAAAGGATATAATCAAGGATAAATAAGCCGTTGTAGATATGAGTGAGCCTCAATGAGGTCTCTATTTTTGATAGGTCGACCCAGCACTGATGCTGAGCTCGACATATCCCCTGCGGAAAAAGGATTATGAGAAAAAAGGAGAGATCATAAATGAAGAGCAGCAGTTGGGGCCACAATGAAGAGCAGCAGTTGGGGAGTGAAGAGCAGCAGTTGGGGCCACAATGAGGAGCAGCAGTTGGGGCCACAATGAAGAGCAGCAGTTGGGGCGACGACTGGAGCAGTTGGGGCGACGACTGGAGCAGTTGGGGCGACGACTGGAGCAGTTGGGGCGACTTCAGCGGCAGGTGGGGCAACTATACGAGCAGCAGTTGGGGCAGTGAGCGGAGCAAGAGGACACAACGTGCTGCCCTGGGCAGCAGTTGGGGGAAAGAAAGGGGCTTACACCTCGACGAGTAAATGCGTTAGTAATCTCCTCGTGCTGCCTTACTAAGCCGCGAGTATCTGAGATGTTATAGAGAATTCTCAACGAATCGTTCGTAGATCATAAAGATGAAGGTAAAACTGTAGATAGTTTCGAAACTGCGTTGTATCAGGCTGTAAGTAATGTCCTTATCGGAGTGAAATCACAGTCTGGAGCTGCACACTACCGCGTTTGAGACGGGAGCACCACACAAAATCGTGCAAGGATCACGGGTACATTTGTAATTTTTCTGTGAAAGCTTACCTGAAAGAAATGCAGTTTCAAAAATTCTTCAAGTAAAATAGAAATCATTATTTGAAATCTCAAGACAGAGAAGTGAAGCATTGCTACAAACTACTGGAAGAATATTCGATAAGTTCCTCAACAGGGACGGAGGTCCTTACGTCATCGAAACCCTTAACAACGGGAAGCTGTACCCTTTTTGTCAGTGGCAGAGTTGTGGCGGACCACTGACAGCGTTCGTGTAGAAATAGTGCACGCTTCAGTCGATGGGGAATTTTCTCGAATACAACCGGTAAGTGCATTTCTACAAATTGTAAGGAGCAACGCGTCTTATTTATGGGGCTTCCGGGACTTCGCTGGTGCTAAGCGGCGCTTTGGCCGGGGTTTTCCTGACCGTGAGATATTTAATTTGTTCGATAAAGCCACACAGTTTCCAGACAGAGCGCCGCAAAGCGGCGCCAACCCCCCGGCACATGGTAGCCAGACAAAGCGCCGCCAAGGGCGCCTTGGCCGGTAATCTGATAAGAAGGTAGATCTGGCAATCGCAAAAATGAAAGTAAATCAAAATCCGGGAAAACAACGAGGTGGAAAAAGTTTACACCAGCCGTCATTTTGACAGATTTCTATGAATGCTTGTTTTTCCGTCTTTGACTTCGCTTTTGAAGGTTCAGTCCAGCTCCAGGGAAATTTTTTGATATCATAGTTCGGCCGGCGCGTACTACAACTCTGTCGAGCGCGACATCTCAATTTGCTCAAACAAGCGAGAAATAGAGGAAAAACCTGTCACGCCCCCTAAAAAGCAATTATGGGCCACGCCTTCTTACGTATTTTCGATCTAAATAGGAAAAAATGCGCGATGTACTCCGATCATTATATGTGTTCTTCCATTTTTGATATGTATAGTTTGACAAGGTGCACACCCACGCCGCTTCGCGGCGTACTTGTGGTCGTGCTCTAGGATCTATGGATTATTTAAAGTGCAGGGCGGTGCCTCGCTGTGCTCAACAGCCTTAAAGCCATCGTACGCGCAAAAAACGGTGTCTTATTTTTCCATGTTTTCGAGTAGGCAAACTCTTGAGGTAAGCCATAATAGCAAAGAAACCCCAAAAAACTCCTGATTTGGATAAACGCGTTCAAAAACTTTTTGAAAAGTTGACTTTCCACCCCCTCCGCCGAATTCGGTGTGTCCACTGCAATAAGTTTTCCTGAACGTCTGAAGTGGTTTCACGCTTTAAACTTTCTAGGTGAGAAAATTTCTTTTGCCTTTCATCGCCATAACTTGCTTCAAAGTGGTCCGATTTCAATTTTGAAGTAAATTCTGAATCGCTTTCATTGAGCTCTATACGATAGTGTTAGAACATAATATGTTGAACTTAAGAAATACATCGAGAAATGCAATATTTGCACCATACATAAACCCTCACTATGAACTGGACAGTCGATCATGATAGCAGAAATCTTTCATGTTCTGATTTGTTGTCGACATGAATTTTAGAAGGAAATACACATTTTCCAACAGGATACGGGAGTTGCAATGGCTCTCTACATCTGCCTCACTGAGACGACCACGAAAACTACCCCTAAAATTCATTTCGTCGATTTCGAAGCGAGATATGGCGATGTGGCGCTTTCTCTGAGAAATATTGCCGCGACTCTTCCGCTACTGCCCCGCGACTCCACCGTGATCCCGGACTGTTCGGCAACCCCCCAGCGACCCTTAACTCTTCCGCGGCTTTGCCGCGACTTCTTCGTGTGTCAGGCGTTCGCAAATCTAACGCGACTCCCTCAGGACTTTTCCGCGACCCTACCGCGATTCGGTGAATGAAGAATAGTCCGCGGTTCTGCCCCGCATCTCTCCCGCAAATCCTCCAGGCGCCAAGCCGAAGGAGTTGCGGCGGAGTCGCGGCAATATTTCTCAGAGTTGTGTGAGCAAAATACGTCACAAAAATCCCCTTTTGCAGAAAAAGGACTGGTGCGCTACTGTATGTATTCACGGAAATCAGTTACACTGTGCTCAATCAAGCTCACGCAAGGAACATTCGCAATGCAGTGCATAACCCTTTACAGTCCGACACAGATTTGAAAGAAGAGAATCTACGGAGGAAGTTATGAGACACTTCTCCATGGATTGGTGAACATTTCGGTTTAGATTGATGTCCCACTCAGTTCTTGAACTCATCGCAGAAAGGAACAGTTGAAGTAATAGGCACGCACTAATCCTTCCATATAATAAAAGAATCGGAGCACAAAGTACGACCACCTGGGCCTCCATCACTATAGCACTATTTCGTCACATCTCTAACCACTCCAAAACAGTATTGAGCTGTAGGTGCATTTCAGTCCACCAAAACCTTCAAAGTATAGTTAGGCTCATACGATTGTGCACTCATTTAGGGGTAGGTTGGGGGATTACGTTTTTCTGTTCTCAACATTCTGTCATCGAAATAGCCAAAAAATCAGCGAGAACTTCGAGTTCTTTTCCTTTCTTCAGCCAAACGACTTCACCCTCATTGCGTGGGGGAGATTCAATTCTCGGCATCACCTGGGGTCACGACCTTCGTGCGTTGGTGACACGACAGGATCATTGACGTGACTTAAAACCACCTCCCGGACTTTATACCCCGCCCTAAACCCGGTATGGAAGGAATTCAATTATCATTGAAGGCTGAAACACAAAATTTTAAGAGAATTCAATTCATGTGTATGGGCTTTACCACTGTAGAAAACAAAGTGGTTTTCATGGGCGATTTTGATAAGTTGAAAGGTGAAAGGAGTGGCAGTCAGGCTAAGTCCCTGCAAAGACGGCTTTTGTTTTTTTTATATGGGGCTCTGGAAGTTATGGGGAGGGTGCGGACGGACGACAAAACGACATTGAACAATAGTCTTTGTTCAGTTACTGTTCCACTCCAAATGCGCGGTAATTCATAAAAGCCTAGAGAGGCTACTGATCAGGGATGAGCGAAAATCTTTTTGAAACTTTGAATTCGGAAATCGGAACGACCATTTGAATTTCGGGAATCGTAATTCGAAATCGGAAGGCAAAACCATCGGAAATCTTAAAATCGGGTAATCGGGAATAAGTTCACCTGGATGGATTCCAACCACCCATGGTGGCTGTGTGTACCTACCGTACTTCTAATATAATGAGCTTTCAAAACTGTTCTTAATCTCTAGCTGGGAGGAGATCTCTCCCAATAAAACACTTAATGATGCTTAATATTTTTTCTCATTTTTCACGAAATTCGCTTACACGACCAAAACCGAGAATCCAGACAAATCTGCTCAAATTTTGCTTCAATTAATTCTTTTCAGGTAGCACACTTTAGATACTTCGAGACAACACTCACTAATTCACTGTAGCCCAATAAGTTATCATTTTGTGTAATGTAACTTAAATAGTGAGTGTAACCATTCTATAACAAGAGCTATGTATATAGCTATGTATACCATTAGAATCACAACAAGTACATTTGAACAAAAATACTATAGTAGATAATGGCCACTTTCTAAACATTGTCTAGCGGATGGGCGAGGCGCGCTCATTGCGGAGAGCAGTGCGGAGTTTGCAACACCCCGACAAACAGAGTTTCGATCGCGCGTCTGCCCTTCGCAGTCCCGTCCATTTTTTACACCACACATTCTGAGAAGATATCATACGTTCACTCTGTTCCTACTGTCTCCACATAAACATAAACACCGCAGGACCGTATTAGATTCAATAAAAGCATGGACAAATCCGAATATCTCTGAAAAAGAGCCCAGTTTGAGAATGGTTCAACATGAATTTGAGGAAAAGAGCCCAATCACAGTGAGTTTTTGGTTCATTTCAAGAAAATATAGTTCCTATTGACATATGGAACCTTATTCCTTGCTCTTTTTTAACATCAAAACAAACCTCCGGTTCAGGTTAAGCCCTTAAAGCCACAGTCCAAGCTCAGGGGTAATTTTTGATATTATATTCCAGCCGCCGTGTATAGCAACCCTGCCAAGCGCGAGATCTCAATTCGATCAAATAAGTGAGAAAATTCAGGGAGTCGGCCCTGCCCACTTTATCCCCAAAGCTCTAACCGCGCATACCGCTCGGAAAGGGAACCAAGAGCTCTGCTATTGTACATTTTGCCTTTGAGCATTGCTACACAAACCAATTTTTCCGTTTGCAGAGAATTTGGTTCCCTATCCGAGGCGGAACGCTTGATTATGCTTTTAGGGTACTGGGGGCGGGGCCGACTTTTCCCTGTAGTTTCACACTTATTTGATCGAATTGAGATCTCGCGCTTGGCAGGGTTGCTATACACGGTGGGTGGACTATAATATCAAATTTTATCCCTGAGGTTGGACTGTGCCTTTAAAGAACACCCTAAATGTCTTGCAGAAAACAATGCGTAACCTCCTGAAATTGTAATCTTCTACTCATTTCCGATTCTTTCCGCGTTTTGGGGCATTTTTTTCGGAAATCAGAAATCTGAAGGCCAAAAACCATCGGAAATCGGAAATCCGCTCATTCCTGCCACTGATCTATCGCGACAAGGCACAACGCCCTATTGCCTCAAACTCTGCCTGCGACTGCCTTAAACATAAGTGTGTAGTGAGCTCACACTATGTTTAAGGCAGTCGCTTAAAGGCACAGTCCAACCTCAGAGGTAATTTTTGATATTTTGGTCCGGTCGCCGTCTTTAGCAACCCTGCCAAGCGCGAAATCTTAGTTCGCTCAAATAAGCGAGAAAAAGCTAGGAAAAAGTCGGCCACGCCACCTTGAAAGAAAAAATGGGCAACGCCCACTGGCAGGTTTCCGATCTCAATTGGGAAGAGACGCGCGAATGATTTTGTTCAAAATCTATGTTCTTCGTTTTGTTTTCGGTCTGGCTTTATATTGTGACCTTATTCAGAATGATGGCTGCAAATAACGAGAAAATACAGGCTCGAGACGACTCGTCCGCGAACTTCTAATAGTTCAAATTCAAAATTTTTGAGGAGCCGTAACTCAGTTTGTAGTGAGTTCTAAGCGATTCTGAAAACACCATTGTGATCAGCGTGAAATTTTTCTACAAGATAGGCTAGGATACGAAAAATCAATTCTGAGCTTGGACTGTGGCTTTAAGGCTGGATTTTGATCAACGTCGTTCTTTCTCGTTGGCCAGTCCCTCCTCACTGTTTTCCGAATCGCAGTTCCGAAAAAAAAACAAGAAATATGGCGAGTCACCGCTCTTAGCTGCTCTGAACCCTGCCATACATACCAGCGCGCTACTACAGCACTCTGCAGGTACGCAATCACGTTACTTACGCGGTATTCATTCTACGGTAATCATGAAAACTGGAGCAATATACAAAAAAATTAAGGGTTAGCGGAAACAACTATAAATTTGGTGTTCTGAATTACGGTGTGGCAGAAACTGTGTAAGAGGCGTGACTGGGTAACCGCAGGTGGGGAGATAACAATGCTTCTTGGGACTCTCCACCGGGACGGATTATAGGGTGCAGAAGCAGCAAAACTTAGCGTTCAGTAAGGGAAGTGTGATGCGGTACTGGAAGTTTATTCAGGACCGAACTGCTTCACTAATCCCTACACAGGAAAATTTAGATGCAAGTTCTCCTGCGGTGTCTTCCTTTTTTTCTCAGTTGTTTTTTTAGAGATTTTGTAATTAGGAGAATACAGTTTTGTTACTCTGAAATTTGAAAATCTTACTAACCGACTAGAGGTCTCTATTGAGCTAGGAACCCTAGCTATGGTGTCACATTTTCAGCTTCACCTACAACGGCCTTTTTCGGACTTGAACGGTAATCCACACGTCAAAGTGGATCTTAAATTTTGGTTATGAAGAAGTTTGAACGAATCGTTCGTAAAACACAAGGATGAAGGGGAAACTGTGGAGAGTTCCGAAAAATCGTATCAGTCTGTAAGTAGTGTTGTTATCGGAGTGAAATTACGGTCTGGAGCTGCGCACTGCCGCGTTTGAGACAGGCCCGCCACACAAAATCGTGCAAGGATCACGGCCAAATTTTTAATTCTTCTGTGAAAGCACTCCTGAGAGAAATGCAGTTTCAAAAAGTCATTAAGTGAAATATAAATCATTAATGGAAATCTGAGGATAGGAAAGTGTAGTGTTTTCACACACTACTGGACCTCTTTGTAAGTGGCAGAGTTGTGGCGGACCATTGACATAATTCGTGTAGAAATAGTGCACGCTTCAGTCAATAGGATTTTCTCGAAAAGAAACGGTAACTGCAATTCTACAAATCGTTAGAAGCAGGACATCGTGATTATAGGGCTCCCGGGACTTTAATACCCACCGCCATCCCCGTTTCAGGTGTTTTATAGTTACTTTGAAACAGAAAGTTGGCGCTTTGGCCGGGGTTTTCCTGACCGTGAGGATTTAATTCGTTCAAAAAGCCACACAGTTTCCGGACAGAGCGCCGCGAAGCGGCGCGAACCCCGGCTTATGGTTCCCGGACAAAGCGCCGCGAAGCGGCGCTTTGGCCGGGGTTTTCCTGACCGTGAGGGATTTAATTCGTTCAAAAGCCACACAGTTTCGGACAGAGCGCCGCGAAGCGGCGCGAACCCCGGCTTATGGTTCCCAGACAAAGCGCCGCGAAGCGGCGCTTTGGCCGGGGTTTTCCTGACCGTGAGGGATTTATTTCGTTCAAAAAGCCACACAGTTTCCGGACAGAGCGCCGCGAAGCGGCGCGAACCCCCGGCTTATGGTTCCCGGACAGAGCGCCGCGAAGCGGCGCTTTGGCCGGGGTTTTCCTGACCGTGAGGGATTTAATTCGTTCAGAAAGCCACACAGTTTCCGGACAGAGCGCCGCAAAGCGGCGCGAACCCCCGGCTTATGGTTCCCCGACAAAGCGCCGCGAAGCGGCGCTTTGGCCGGGGTTTTCCTGACCGTGAGGGATTTAATTCGTTCAAAAAGCCACACAGTTTCCGGACAGAGCGCCGCGAAGCGGCGCGAACCCCCGGCTTATGGTTCCCGGACAAAGCGCCGCGAAGCGGCGCTTTGGCCGGGGTTTTCCTGACCGTGAGGGATTTAATTCGTTCAAAAAGCCACACAGTTTCCGGACAGAGCGCCGCGAAGCGGCGCGAACCCCCGGCTTATGGTTCCCGGACAAAGCGCCGCGAAGCGGCGCTTTGGCCGGGGTTTTCCTGACCGTGAGGGATTTAATTCGTTCAAAAGCCACACAGTTTCCGGACAGAGCGCCGCGAAGCGGCGCGAACCCCGGCTTATGGTTCCCGGCCAAAGCCCCGCGAGGCGCCGCTTTGGCCGGGGTTTTCCTGACCGTGAGGGATTTAATTCGTTCAAAAAGCCACACAGTTTCCGGACAGAGCGCCGCGAAGCGGCGCCAAACCCCGGCTTATGGTTCCCGGACAGAGCGCCGCAAAGCGGCGCTTTGGCCGGGGTTTTCCTGACCGTGAGGGATTTAATTCGTTCAAAAAGCCACACCGTTTCCGGACAGAGCGCCGCGAAGCGGCGCGAACCGGCTTATGGTTCCCAGACAAAGCGCCGCGAAGCGGCGCTTGGCCGGGGTTTTCCTGACCGTGAGGATTTAATTCGTTCAAAAAGCCACACAGTTTCCGGACAGAGCGCCGCGAAGCGGCGCGAACCCCCGGCTTATGGTTCCCGGACAAAGCGCCGCGAAGCGGCGCTTTGGCCGGGGCTTTCCTGACCGTGAGGGATTTAATTCGTTCAAAGCCACACAGTTTCCGGACAGAGCGCCGCGAAGCGGCGCGAACCCCGGCTTATGGTTCCGGACAAAGCGCCGCGAAGCGGCGCTTTGGCCGGGGTTTTCCTGACCGTGAGGGATTTAATTCGTTCAAAAAGCCACACAGTTTTCGGACAGAGCGCCGCGAAGCGGCGCGAACCCCCCGGCTTATGGTTCCCGGACAAAGCGCCGCGAAGCGGCGCTTTGGCCGGGGTTTTCCTGACCGTGAGGGATTTAATTCGTTCAAAAAGCCACACAGTTTCCGGACAGAGCGCCGCGAAGCGGCGCGAACCCCCCGGCTTATGGTTCCCGGACAAAGCGCCGCGAAGCGGCGCTTTGGCCCGGGTTTTCCTGACCGTGAGGGATTTAATTCGTTCAAAAAGCCACACAGTTTCCGGACAGAGCGCCGCAAAGCGGCGCGAACCTCCGGCTTATGGTTCCCGGACAAGCGCTGCGAAGCGGCGCTTTGGCCGTGGCTTTCCTGACCGTGAGGGATTTGATTTTAATCAAAAGAGCCACACAGTTTCCGGACAGAGCGCCGCAAAGCGGCGCGAACCTCCGTTTATGGTTCACGGACAAAGCGCCGCGAAGCGGCGCTTTGGCCAGGGTTTTCCTGACCGTGAGGGATTTGATTTTAATCAAAAGAGCCACACAGTTACCGGACAGAGCGCCGCAAAGCGGCGCGAACCCCGGCTTATGGTTCCCGGACAAAGCGCCGCGAAGCGGCGCTTTGGCCGGGTTTTCCTGACCGTGAGGGATTTAATTCGTTCAAAAGCCACACAGTTTCCGGACAGAGCGCCGCGAAGCGGCGCGAACCCCGGCTTATGGTTCCCGGACAAAGCGCCGCGAAGCGGCGCTTTGGCCGGGCTTTTCCTGACCGTGAGGATTTAATTCGTTCAAAAAGCCACACAGTTTCCGGACAGAGCGCCGCGAAGCGGCGCAGAACCCCGGCTTATGGTTCCCAGACAAAGCGCCGCGAAGCGGCGCTTTGGCCGGAGTTTTCCTGACCGTGAGGGATTTGAATTCGTTCAAAAACCCACACAGTTTCCGGACAGAGCGCCGCGAAGCGGGTGAAACCCCCCGGTTTATGGTTCCCGGACAAAGCGCCGCGAAGCGGCGCTTTGGCCGGGGTTTTCCTGACCGTGAGGGATTTAATTCGTTCAAAAAGCCACACAGTTTCCGGACAGAGCGCCGCGAAGCGGCGCGAACCCCCGGCTTATGGTTCCCGGACAAAGCGCCGCGAAGCGGCGCTTTGGCCGGGGTTTTCCTGACCGTGAGGGATTTAATTCGTTCAAAAAGCCACACAGTTTCCGGACAGAGCGCCGCGAAGCGGCGCGAACCGCTCGGAGTATGGTTCACGGACCAAGCGGCGCGAAGCGGCGCTTTGGCCGGGTTTTCTGACCGTGAGGGATTTAATTCGTTCAAAAGCCACACAGTTTCCGGACAGAGCGCCGCGAAGCGGCCTGAACCCCGGCTTATGGTTCCCGGACAAAGCGCCGCGAAGCGGCGCTTTGGCCGGGGTTTTCCTGACCGTGAGGGATTTAATTCGTTCAAAAAGCCACACAGTTTCCGGACAGAGCGCCGCGAAGCGGCGCGAACCCCCCGGCTTATGGTTCCCGGACAAAGCGCCGCGAAGCGGCGCTTTGGCCGGGGTTTTCCTGACCGTGAGGGATTTAATTCGTTCAAAAAGCCACACAGTTTCCGGACAGAGCGCCGCGAAGCGGCGCGAACCCTCAGGCTTATGGTTCCCGGACAAAGCGCCGCGAAGCGGCGCTTTGGCCGGGGTTTTCCTGACCGTGAGGGATTTAATTCGTCCAAAAACCCACACAGTTCCCGGACAGAGCGCCGCGAAGCGCCCCCACCCCCCCGGCTTATGGTTCCCGGACAAAGCGCCGCGAAGCGGCGCTTTGGCCGGGGTTTTCCTGACCGTGAGGGATTTAATTCGTTCAAAAAGCCACACAGTTTCCGGACAGAGCGCCGCGAAGCGGCGCGAACCCCGGCTTATGGTTCCCGGACAAAGCGCCGCGAAGCGGCGCTTTGGCCGAGGTTTTCCTGACCGTGAGGATTTAATTCGTTCAAAAGCCACACAGTTTCCGGACAGAGCGCCGCGAAGCGGCGCGAACCCCAACTTATGGTTCCCGGACAAAGCGCCGCGAAGCGGCGCTTTGGCCGGGGTTTTCCTGACCGTGAGGGATTTAATTCGTTCAAAAAGCCACACAGTTTCCGGACAGAGCGCCCCGCACCCCCCCGCTTATGGTCCCCGGCCAAAGCGCCGCGAAGCGGCGCTTTGGCCGGGGTTTTCCTGACCGTGAGGGATTTAATTCGTTCAAAAAGCCACACAGTTTCCGGACAGAGCGCCGCGAAGCGGCGCGAACCCCCCGGCTTATGGTTCCCGGACAAAGCGCCGCGAAGCGGCGCTTTGGCCGGGGGTTTCCTGACCGTGAGGGAGTTAATTCGTTCAAAAAGCCACACAGTTCCGGGACAGAGCGCCGCGAAGCGGCGCCAACCCCCCGGCTTATGGTTCCCGGACAAAGCGCCGCGAAGCGGCGCTTTGGCCGGGGTTTTCCTGACCGTGAGGGATTTAATTCGTTCAAAAAGCCACACAGTTTCCGGACAGAGCGCCGCGAAGCGGCGCGAACCCCGGCTTATGGTTCCCGGCCAAACCGCCGCGACGCGTCGCTTTTGCCGGCTTTTCCCTGCCCGTGAGGGATTTAATTCGTTCAAAAAGCCACACAGTTTCCGGACAGAGCGCCGCGAAGCGGCGCGAACCCCCCGGCTTATGGTTCCCGGACAAAGCGCCGCGAAGCGGCGCTTTGGCCGGGGTTTTCCTGACCGTGAGGGATTTAATTCGTTCAAAAAGCCACACAGTTTCCGGACAGAGCGCCGCGAAGCGGCGCGAAGCCCCCGGCTTATGGTTCCCGGACAAAGCGCCGCGAAGCGGCGCTTTGGCCAGGGTTTTCCTGACCGTGAGGGATTTAATTCGTTCAAAAAGCCACACAGTTTCCGGACAGAGCGCCGCGAAGCGCCTGAACCAGCTTATGGTCCCCGGACAAAGCGCCGCGAAGCGGCGCTTTGGCCGGGGTTTTCCTGACCGTGAGGGATTTAATTCGTTCAAAAAGCCACACAGTTTCCGGACAGAGCGCCGCGAAGCGGCGCGAACCCCCGGCTTATGGTTCCCGGACAAAGCGCCGCGAAGCGGCGCTTTGGCCGGGGTTTTCCTGACCGTGAGGGATTTAATTCGTTCAAAAAGCCACACAGTTTCCGGACAGAGCGCCGCGAAGCGGCGCGAACCCCCAACTTATGGTTCCCGGACAAAGCGCCGCGAAGCGGCGCTTTGGCCGGGGTTTTCCTGACCGTGAGGATTTAATTCGTTCAAAAGCCACACAGTTTCCGGACAGAGCGCCGCGAAGCGGCTGAACGAACTTATGGTTCCCAGACAAAGCGCCGCGAAGCGGCGCTTTGGCCAGGGTTTTTCCTGACCGTGAGGATTTAATTCGTTCAAAAAGCCACACAGTTTCCGGACAGAGCGCCGCGAAGCGCGCAGAACCCCGGCTTATGGTTTCCGGACAAAGCGCCGCGAAGCGGCGCTTTGGCCGGGGTTTTCCTGACCGTGAGGGATTCAATTCGTTCAAAAAGCCACACAGTTTCCGGACAGAGCGCCGCGGAGCGGCGCGAACCCCCCGGCTTATGGTTCCCGGACAAAGTGCCGCGAAGCCGAGCCTGGGCCGGGGGTTTCCTCACCGTGAGGGAGTTAATTCGTTCAAAAGCCACACAGTTTCCGGGCTGAGCGCCCCGAAGCGGCACGATCCCCCGCCTTCCGCTTCCCGGCCAAAGCGCCGCGAAGCGGCGCTTTGGCCTTGGTTTTCCTGACCGTGAGAGACTCAATTTGTTCAAAAAGCCACACAGTTTCCGGACAGAGCGCCGCGAAGCGGCGCGAACCCCCGGCTTATGGTTCCTGGACAAAGCGCCGCGAAGCGGCGCTTTGGCCGGGTTTTCCTGACCGTGAGGGATTTGAATTCGTTCAAAAGCCACACAGTTTCGGACAGAGCGCCGCGAAGCGGCGCGAACCCCCCGGTTTATGGTTCCCGGACAAAGCGCCGCGAAGCGGCGCTTTGGCCGGGGTTTTCCTGACCGTGAGGATTTAATTCGTCTCAAAAGCCACACAGTTTCCGGACAGAGCGCCGCGAAGCGGCGCGAACCAGCTTATGGTTCCCGGACAAAGCGCCGCGAAGCGGCGCTTTGGCCGGGGGCTTTCCTGACCGTGAGGGATTTAATTCGTTCAAAAAGCCACACAGTTTCCGGACAGAGCGCCGCGAACCCCCCGGCTAATGGTTCCCGGACAAAGCGCCGCGAAGCGGCGCTTGGCCGGGGTTTTCCTGACCGTGAGGGATTTAATTCGTCTGCAAAAGCCACACAGTTTCCGGACAGAGCATGAATCGGCGCGAACCCCGGCTTATGGTTCCCGGACAAAGCGCCGCGAAGCGGCGCTTTGGCCGGGTTTTTCTGACCGTGAGGGATTTAATTCGTTCAAAAAGCCACACAGTTTCCTGACAGAGCGCCGCGAAGGCGCGAACCCCGGCTTATGGTTCCCGGACAAAGCGCCGCGAAGCGGCGCTTTGGCCGGGGTTTTCCTGACCGTGAGGGATTTAATTCGTTCAAAAGCCACACAGTTTCCGGACAGAGCGCCGCGAAGCGGCGCGAACCCCCAACTTATGGTTCCCCGGACAAAGCGCCGCGAAGCGGCGCTTTGGCCGGGTTTTCCTGACCGTGAGGGATTTAATTCGTTCAAAAGCCACACAGTTTCCGGACAGAGCGCCGCGAATCGGCGCGAACCCCAACTTATGGTTCCCGGACAAAGCGCCGCGAAGCGGCGCTTGGCCGGGGTTTTCCTGACCGTGAGGATTTAATTCGTTCAAAAGCCACACAGTTTCGGACAGAGCGCCGCGAAGCGGCGCGAAACCCATGGCTTATGGTTCCCGGACAAAGCGCCGCGAAGCGGCGCGCTTTGGCCGGGGTTTTCCTGACCGTGAGGGATTTAATTCGTTCAAAAGCCACACAGTTTCCCGGACAGAGCGCCGCGAAGCGGCGCGAACCCCTGGCTTATGGTTCCGGACAAAGCGCCGCGAAGCGGCGCTTTGGCCGGGGTTTTCCTGACCGTGAGGATTTAATTCGTTCAAAAAGCCACACAGTTTCTGGACAGAGCGCCGCGAAGCGGCGCTGAACTCCCCGGCTTATGGTTCCCGGACAAAGCGCCGCGAAGCGGCGCTTTGGCCGGGGCTTTCTGACCGTGAGGGATTTAATTCGTTCAAAAAGCCACACAGTTTCTGGACAGAGCGCCGCGAAGCGGCGCGAACTCCCGGCTTATGGTTCCCGGACAAAGCGCCGCGAAGCGGCGCTTTGGCCGGGGTTTCCTTCTGACCGTGAGGGATTTAATTCGTTCAAAAGCCACACAGTTTCCGGACAGAGCGCCGCGAAGCGGCGCGAACCCCGGCTTATGGTTCCCGGACAAAGCGCCGCGAAGCGGCGCTTTGGCCGGGGTTTTCCTGACCGTGAGGGATTTAATTCGTTCAAAAAGCCACACAGTTTCTGGACAGAGCGCCGCGAAGCGGCGCGAACTCCCGGCTTATGGTTCCGGACAAAGCGCCGCGAAGCGGCGCTTTGGCCGGGGTTTTCCTGACCGTGAGGGATTTAATTCGTTCAAAAAGCCACACACAGTTTCGATTGACAGAGCGCCGCGAAGCGGCGCGAACCCCGGCTTATGGTTCCCGGACAAAGCGCCGCGAAGCGGCGCTTTGGCCGGGGTTTTCCTGGACCGTGAGGGATTTACCTTGTTCAAAAAGCCACACAGTTTCCGGACAGAGCGCCGCGAAGCGGCGCGAACCCCGGCTTATGGTTCCTGGACAAAGCGCCGCGAAGCGGCGCTTTGGCCGGGTTTTTCCTGACCGTGAGGATTTAATTCGTTCAAAAAAGCCACACAGTTTCTGGACAGAGCGCCGCGACCGGCGCGAACCCCGGCTTATGGTTCCTGGACAAAGCGCCGCGAAGCGGCGCTTTGGCCGGGGTTTTCCTGACCGTGAGGGGGATTTAATTCGTTCAAAAAGCCACACAGTTTCCGGACAGAGCGCCGCGAAGCGGCGCTGAACCCCCAACTTATGGTTCCCGGACAAAGCGCCGCGAAGCGGCGCTTGCAGCCGGGGTTTGACCGTGTGGATTTAATTCGTTCAAAAAGCCACAACAGCTTCCGGACAGAGCGCCGCGAACCCCGGTTTATGGTTCCCGGACAAAGCGCCGCGAAGCGGCGCTACGGGGTTTTTCCTGACCGTGAGGGATTTGATCTGTTCAAGCTTCACACAGCTTTCCGGACAGAGCGCCGCGAATCGGCGCGAACTCCCGGCTTGATGGTTCCGGACAAAGCGCCGCGAAGCGGCGCTTTTGGCCGGGGTTTTCCTGACCGTGAGGGATTTAATTCGTCTCAAAAAGCCACACAGTTTCCGGACAGAGTGCCGCGAAGCGGCGCGAACCCCCGGCTTATGGTTCCCGGACAAAGCGCCGCGAAGCGGCGCTTTGGCCGGGGTTTTCCTGACCGTGAGGATTTAATTCGTTCAAAAGCCACACAGTTTCCGGACAGAGCGCCGCGAAGCGCGCGAACCCCTGGCTTATGGTTCTGGGACAAAGCGCCGCGAAGCGGCGCTTTGGCCGGGGTTTTCCTGACTGTGAGGGATTTAATTCGTACAAAAAGCCACACAGTT
>JAPDOI010001938.1:115000-119717 GCA_029168955.1 Aplectana chamaeleonis
TCTGTTGGAAATTAATGTGCATCAACTTTATTGGAATTCGACCGCTCTTACTCAACCTATGACGAGCGTGTGACATTGAGTTTCGTGCATATTTTTCTACGACCGACCGCATCTGTTTCGTCTGTGCATGGATACGTTTCGGTAAACTTGACTTACTTGACTTAATCGGTTGGCTTTCGCCTGACGCGGTCATTCCGCATCTTCACCGAGGTGTGCCGTCCTAGTAGTCAGCCGTGTCCATTTTTCACGGTCTTCAGCCACAATTTGAACACATTCCATCCAGCTGTCACTATTCCATTTCACGCAGTGCTGAAACGAAACATCGCGCCTGAACTGTCTTCTTCTATGCCGAGTGACTTTAAATCCTCTTTTAACCACATCCGTCCAGAACTTTCGCCTACGCTCCAGGTATGGCCGTTTTCAGACAGGATTTGGAAGCATTCTTAAAGCGTGTTGTACGAGACGATCCGGCGTACTTCTTAGTATATGCCCGGAGTTAAAGTCGAAGTCGACTTTCCATTACTTGCTTAGAGATAGCGTTAGGAGATGCTGGCACCTCCACTCGTGTCGAGCTTTTATGTGCTGCGTCGATTTAGTTGTAAAGAGTCTTTAACGTTATGGCACATACACGCGGACAGAAATATCTGCAAGCAAACGCCTAAAAAGCTTCTCTCTCCGTGCAATCCAACCTTTCCATCTGGCGTTCTTCGGTAAAGCTGCCCACGTCTCCGATCCGTACATCATGATAGGGCGAATAGAAGCGGATAGGTAGACGCGCAACTCTGGACTTCCTTCTGCGATGGCGGTAGACCACAAACACTTGGTTAGAGAATTAAATGCAGACGTAGCTTTCGCACATCGTTGTCGAATATCCGCTGCATGACTACCATCGTTCTTCAGCAAAACAGCCTTCAAATAACAGAAATCGTCAACCAGTTCGATACGTTGTCCGTCCACACAAACTCCCGTTGAAGGCCTCTGAGAGACCCACATCTGCTTGCATTTGTCGGGACGAAGACGAAGTCCATAGGCTGCGGCATACTTCGAAACGAGGTTCACAATCCACGATGTCGTTGGCGTATTCCAGGTCGACAAGGGAGCGTCCTGATGGTGTTAGGATCACATCCGCAGGAAACTGTTCTGCAACTCTACGCATGATGTCATCAACGGCGAAGTTGAAAAGAAAAGGTCCTGCAACGGCTCCTTGCCTTATTCCTGTTTTTACCTCGAAAGCTGACGTAAATTCGACAGGTGTTTGAACTGCTGCTGTTGTTCCTTTGTTCATGTCCGTTCATGTTAACCAAACATACTTTTCCGGGACTCAATCTGCTCGCAGAGCATTGGGCAATCGATCACGATGAGGAGAGTCAAACGCGGCTTTGAAGTCCAAAAAAGCAAGCTGTAATGGCTTCGAATACCGCTGCCACGACTCAATTACTCTTCTCACGACGAACACTTGGTCGATGGTCGATCTTCCAGGTCGAAAACCGGCTTGCTCATCTCTGATCGTTCCTTCACGATGTTTGGTAAGTCGCTCGAGAATGATACGTTTTAAAACCTTGTACATGACACGAAGTAGAGAGATTCCTCTGTAGTTCTTAGGATCCGTGACGGATAGCTTCTTGTGAAGAGGTACGATGATCGCATGTCTCCACGAATCGGGTATCCTTTCGCTCATCCACTTATGGCACGGGATGGTGTTGGTCATTTCACGAGATCCCAGACGGAGGAAGAGCTTTCAGCATTTTAGCAGTGATGTTGTCATCTTCCACCAGCCTCAGTCCTGGCGGTTTCCTCTTTCTGCCATCGTAATGTGCTCTCTGAACATGCGGGAGCCGTCAGGTACTGATGGCGTTGGACGATTCAGTAGTGAACTGGAAGTAGTCCTTCCATATTGGCAGCGTCACATCACCAACTGCAACTCCATTGGTAGTGTTCAAGACAGGAGAACATCTCTTCATACTTTCCGCTATACTGTCGCAGCAACGTGTAGGCTTTCCTCGGATCTTCTTCTCCTTCCAAGCCTTCTCGAACTCCTTAGCTCTACACGTCCCACTCGTTCGCGGTCACTTTGAAGCTGCCGAGCGCAACTTCCCTCCTCAGACAGCTTCCTCCTCCATCAAAGTTTCCTGCAGTTCCGGAAAGCACATACTTTGTTAGTAGGTAGATGTTGTTTCTTCCTGAGACGTAGGCGAACTTCTTCTTAGGCTGTACAACCGGGGAGTGCCTCTTTCGGAAGGCGTCCCTGGATTGCACTTGACAAAAGAATCCAAGCGTCGCAGGAAGTTTCTTCTTAGTCCGTAATTCGATGTGAATAGAAACGCGTTGTCGAAAATTCCTTCTGCGCTCTCTTTCATCTTTAAGACTTGTCATGTCAATCCTCTGAGAGGCTGAGCCTCGCTTCCTCTATTTATATAATCCTCGCATGTGAAGTTCAACAGAACAGGACGGTGATCCGAATCGAATGCGACATCCCACACAGCTCTAGATCTTCGAATGTCCGATACTGGAATATTCCTCGTCGCAGGACATAGTCGAAGCCTGTAGTTTCCTAAGTTGTCATCTTCCGCTTCCGCTGCTCTTTCTCTGGAGATAGCTGGGTTGGTCCCTGCCACGTAAGCTGATGGCGGCAATGATTCCTCTTGAATGTCGATGCAATAATCAGACCACTGCAGGTTCAGCAAAGTGCCGACAAGGCGGTAGCCATTGATCCGATGTTTGCTCCACTGGGTAGAAACTTCATTTACCGAGTACTTTCCGGATTCCCTGATCAAGTCCCATCTTCGCGTTTGCGTCGATTCCCACAACAGCATTCTGACAAGGTGCATCCCTGGCTAGCAACGTATTGAGTTCCTCGTAGAAGGCATCCTTGGGAATTGTCTTCGGCGGTTTCGGGGTGGGCGCATGAGCACTCAATACTATCCACAGATTGAATCCTCTGTGATCCCGCAGTCGTAACGAATTGCATTCCGACACGACGTTGAGCCGAAATCCTTGACCATACCTATTGAAATCCTTCCTTACAGCTATTGCACAGCCTCCCACTCTCCTATCGTCAGCGTTACCGCAGTAGATGGTGTACTCTCCGGGACGCTGATGACGGGTCTATCCTTCTGAGGCGGGTTTCCTGCAAAGCAACAAAACGGTGCATGTGAAATAGCTCAGAAGTCTGGACAGCGCGGTTTTTTCGGATATCACTCGACAGCGATCGACAATTCAGGGTGGCGAAATCCGTGGCTTGTGACCAAAGAGCTCCATGAACTCCCTAGGTACGGATCCTAAAGGTGTTATGGACCAGTTAGAAGCTCTTGGTGTGCCGGACGGCGACACTTTCATGCAATGTGCGGATAATTTCGCCGACTATGGAGTTGTGCACGCTACATCGCTCGAACGTTCCCTGTGTACACTCAAACGTCTGCTGGGTTCAGTAGAAGCAGGGGCACCAACGAGCAGGTACCAACAGACTTGTATACACACCCCCTTCGGTAAACTAAATTATACAAATGTTTCACACACTCGTGGAAGATAGATTAAAACAAGGAACATTCGAATAACTTCGGTTTTTCAATGTGAATTTTGAAGCAGGTCAAATTTCCCGAGTGACCTCAGACATTAGGGGTGGGGCGGGGGTAGTACGTTGGCACAATAAGGGTCGTATTCCAGGAGCTGCTGCTAACGGCAGCATATGCAGCCAACTTATGCTGGGGTTCAACCCTTCGTTATCGAAAGCCTTTCTGCAAACGGAGAAGGAATTTGGGCTACCACCCTCTTTATCGGTGTTGGGTGTAATCCCTGGCACTGCCAACAGTAAGGACGCCAACTTCGCCACAGTCCGCAACAAGAACATCATCTTCGCCACGGCTCACAACGAGGGAGCATTCCTAGCGATGGGCCATGGGGACGATCCCCTCAGCGTGGAAATTGACGTCCAGAGAGTGACGGAAGGTCATTTTCTCGGGCCGGTATCAAACGACCAACTGCCCCTCAGTGCGATTGGCTGCCTTACATACCCGCTGCCGTCGTGCGAGAGGATGCTGCAATGTTCATTCCTATTAGACAAATCAATGGAGGAGAGTGTCACCAGACACTAGCAAGGGATCTACTATAAGTCATACTAACCATTCCACATGAAATGTCTTTTTCTAGAATGAATTTTGAACGTAGAGACCAAGTACATTACGTCGGCATGGATCCTGAAGAGACTTTGCGTTCACTATTGAATGTTGGCGCAAACTCGGGGTCATATGCTATAACATAGGTGCACCGAGTTTGCGCCCACCTCCAATGGGGAACGTAAAGTCTCTTCAGGATCCATGCCGATGTTATGCCCTTCGCAGTTGCCTAGAATCACTCTGGAAAAACGTGTTGGGCTTTTTAGAAGGCCTCGTGGCAAGGTAAGGGCAATTTTTAGAGTGTTTTCAAAAAATTCTTTTGACTCCGCTCAAAACTTGTATGTAGAGCTAATCCAGGGTGCTGAGTACGAGTATGGGGTCAGCTTGTCGAAATTATGAGGTTTACTGTAGGGTACGGTAGGTACCATTCCATTTAGAGGGGCAAAACCTATCTTAATAAATCGAAAATCGACAAATGGACATTTAGTCCGTATTCAGCATCCCAAATAACCCCCGCATAGAAATTTACAGTAAAATCTGAAACTTTGACCAAACTTCCGTGTATCCACCGTACTTTACCGTAAGCCGTCAAAAAATCGATAAAG
>JAPDOI010001939.1:0-119259 GCA_029168955.1 Aplectana chamaeleonis
CAGGACCTCAGTAGGAGTGTGCGGGACATCATCAGACCTGTGCAGAACCCCAGTAGGGGTGTGCAGGAAGTCGTAGAATGTGTGCAGGACCTCAGTAGGAGTGTGCAGGACATTATGGGACCTGTGCAGGACCCCAGTAGGGGTGTGCAGGGCATTATGGTACCTGTGCAGGACCCCAGTAGGGGTGTGCAGGACGTGGTCGAAAGTGTGCAGGACCTCAGTAGGAGTGTGCAGGACCTAAGTAGGAGTGTGCAGGACATCATGAGACCTGTGCAGGACCCCAGTAGGGGTGTGCAGGACATCGTAGGATGTGTGCAAGACCTCAGTAGGAGTGTGAAGGACATCATGGAACGTGTGCAGGACCTCAGTAGGAGTGTGCAGGAGATTATGGGACCTGTGCAGGACCCCAGTAGGGGTGTGCAGGACGTCGTAGAATGTGTGCAGGACCTCAGTAGGAGTGTGCAGGACATTATGGGACCTGTGCAGAACCCCAGTAGGGGTGTGCAGGACATCATGGAGCCTGTGCAGGACCCCAGTAGGAGTGTGCAGGACATTATGGGACTTGTGCAGGACCCCAGTAGGGATGTGCAGGACGTCGTAGAATGTGTGCAGGACCTCAGTAGGAGTGTGCAGTACATTATGGGAACTGTGCAGGATCCCAGTAGGGGTGTGCAGGACGTCGTAGAATGTGTGCAGGACCTCATGGAACCTGTGCAGCACCTCAGTAGGAGTGTGCAGTACATTATGGGACCTGTGCAGGACCCCAGTAGGGGTGTGCAGGACGTCGTAGAATGTGTGCAGGACCTCAGTAGGAGTGTGCAGTACATTATGGGACCTGTGCAGGACCCCAGTAGGGGTGTGCAGGACGTCGTAGAATGTGTGCAGGACCTCAGTAGGAGTGTGCAGTACATTATGGGAACTGTGCAGGACCCCAGTAGGGGAGTGCAGGACGTCGTAGAATGTGTGCAAGATCTCATGGAACCTGTGCAGGACCCCAGTAGGAGTGTGCAGGACATTATGGGACCTGTGCAGAACCCCAGTAGGGGTGTGCAGGACGTCGTAGAATGTGTGCAAGACCTCAGTAGGAGTGTGAAGGACATCATGGAACGTGTGCAGGACCTCAGTAGGAGTGTGCAGGAGATTATGGGACCTGTGCAGGACCCCAGTAGGGGTGTGCAGGATGTCGTAGAATGTGTGCAGGACCTCAGTAGGAGTGTGCAGGACATTATGGGACCTGTGCAGAACCCCAATAGGGGTGTGCAGGACGTGCTAGAATGTGTGCAGGACCTCAGTAGGAGTGTGCAGGACATTATGGGAACTGTGCAGGATCCCAGTAGGGGTGTGCAGGACGTCGTAGAATGTGTGCAGGACCTCAGTAGGAGTGTGCAGGACATTATGGGACCTGTGCAGAACCCCAGTAGGGGTGTGCAGGACGTGGTAGAATGTGTGCAGGACCTCAGTAGGAGTGTGCAGTACATTATGGGAACTGTGCAGGATCCCAGTAGGGGTGTGCAGGACGTCGTAGAATGTGTGCAGGACCTCAGTAGGAGTGTGCAGGAGATTATGGGACCTGTGCAGGACCCCAGTAGGGGTGTGCAGGACGTCGTAGAATGTGTGCAGGACCTCAGTAGGAGTGTGCAGTACATTATGGGAACTGTGCAGGACCCCAGTAGGGGAGTGCAGGACGTCGTAGAATGTGTGCAAGATCTCATGGAACCTGTGCAGGACCCCAGTAGGAGTGTGCAGGACATTATGGGACCTGTGCAGAACCCCAGTAGGGGTGTGCAGGACGTCGTAGAATGTGTGCAGGACCTCAGTAGGAGTGTGCAGGAGATTATGGGACCTGTGTAGGACCCCAGTAGGGGTGTGCAGGACGTCGTAGAATGTGTGCAGGACCTCAGTAGGAGTGTGAAGGACATCATGGAACGTGTGCAGGACCTCAGTAGGAGTGTGCAGGAGATTATGGGACCTGTGCAGGACCCCAGTAGGGGTGTGCAGGACGTCGTAGAATGTGTGCAGGACCTCAGTAGGAGTGTGCAGGACATTATGGGACCTGTGCAGAACCCCAGTAGGGGTGTGCAGGACGTCGTAGAATGTGTGCAGGACCTCAGTAGGAGTGTGCAGGAGATTATGGGACCTGTGTAGGACCCCAGTAGGGGTGTGCAGGACGTCGTAGAATGTGTGCAGGACCTCAGTAGGAGTGTGCAGGAGATTATGGGACCTGTGCAGGACCCCAGTAGGGGTGTGCAGGACGTCGTAGAATGTGTGCAGGACCTCAGTAGGAGTGTGCAGTACATTATGGGAACTGTGCAGGATCCCAGTAGGGGTGTGCAGGACGTCGTAGAATGTGTGCAGGACCTCAGTAGGAGTGTGCAGGACATTATGGGACCTGTGCAGAACCCCAGTAGGGGTGTGCAGGACGTGGTAGAATGTGTGCAGGACCTCAGTAGGAGTGTGCAGTACATTATGGGAACTGTGCAGGACCCCAGTAGGGGAGTGCAGGACGTCGTAGAATGTGTGCAAGATCTCATGGAACCTGTGCAGGACCCCAGTAGGAGTGTGCAGGACATTATGGGACCTGTGCAGAACCCCAGTAGGGGTGTGCAGGACGTCGTAGAATGTGTGCAAGACCTCAGTAGGAGTGTGAAGGACATCATGGAACGTGTGCAGGACCTCAGTAGGAGTGTGCAGGAGATTATGGGACCTGTGCAGGACCCCAGTAGGGGTGTGCAGGACGTCGTAGAATGTGTGCAGGACCTCAGTAGGAGTGTGCAGGACATTATGGGACCTGTGCAGAACCCCAGTAGGGGTGTGCAGGACGTGCTAGAAAGTGTGCAGGACCTAAGTAGGAGTGTGCACGACATTATGGGAACTGTGCAGGATCCCAGTAGGGGTGTGCAGGACGTCGTAGAATGTGTGCAGGACCTCAGTAGGAGTGTGCAGGAGATTATGGGACCTGTGTAGGACCCCAGTAGGGGTGTGCACGACGTCGTAGAATATGTGCAGGACCTCAGTAGGAGTGTGCAGGACATTCTGGGACCTGTGTAGGATTCCAGTAGGGGTGTGCAGGACGTCGTAGAATGTGTGCAGGACCTCAGTAGGAGTGTGCAGGAGATTATGGGACCTGTGCAGGACCCCAGTAGGGGTGTGCAGGACGTCGTAGAATGTGTGCAGGACCTCAGTAGGAGTGTGCAGGAGATTATGGGACCTGTGCAGGACCCCAGTAGGGGTGTGCAGGACGTCGTAGAATGTGTGCAGGACCTCAGTAGGAGTGTGCAGGACATTATGGGACCTGTGCAGGACCCCAGTAGGGGTGTGCAGGACGTCGTAGAATGTGTGCAGGACCTCAGTAGGAGTGTGCAGGACATCATGAAACCTGTGCAGAACCTCAGTAGGAATGTGCAGGATATTATGGGACCTGTGCAGGACCCCAGTAGGGGTGTGCAGGACGTCGTAGGATGTGTGCAGGACCTCAGTAGGAGTGTGCAGGACATTATGGGACCTGTGCAGGACCCCAGTAGGGATGTGCAGGACGTCGTAGATTGTGTGCAGGATCTCATGGAACCTGTGCAGGACCCCAGTAGGGGAGTGCAGGACATTATGGGACCTGTGCAGAACCCCAGTAGGGGTGTGCAGGACGTCGTAGAATGTGTGCAAGACCTCAGTAGGAGTGTGAAGGACATCATGGAACGTGTGCAGGACCTCAGTAGGAGTGTGCAGGAGATTATGGGACCTGTGCAGGACCCTAGTAGGGGAGTGCAGGACGTCGTAGAATGAGTGGAGGACCTCGGTAGGAATGTGAAGGACATTGTGGGACGTGTGCAGGACCCCAGTAGGGGTGTGCAGGACATCATGGAATGTGCGAAGGACCTCAGCACGAGTGTGCAGGACATTATGGGACTTGTGCAGGACCCCAGTAGGGGTGTGCAGGACGTCGTAGAATGTGTGCAGGACCTCAGTAGGAGTGTGCAGGACATTATGGGACCTGTGCAGGACCCCAGTAGGGGAGTGCAGGACGTCGTAGAATATGTGCAAGATCTCATGGAACCTGTGCAGGACCCCAGTAGGAGTGTGCAGGACATTATGGGACCTGTGCAGAACCCCAGTAGGGGTGTGCAGGACGTCGTAGAATATGTGCAGAACCCCAGTAGTGGTGTGCAGGACGTGGTAAAATGTGTGCAGGACCTCAGTAGGAGTGGGCAGGACATTATGGGACCTGTGCAGGACCCCAGAAGGTGTGTGCAGGACGTCGTATAATGTGTGCAGGACCTCAGTAGGAGTGTGCAGGACATCATGGAACGTGTGCAGGACCTCAGTAGGAGTGTGCAGGACATTATGGGACCTGTGCAGGACCCCAGTAAGGGTGTGCAGGTCGTCGTAGGGTGTGTGCAGGACCTCAGCAGGAGTGTGCAGGACATTATGGGACCTGTGCAGGAGGCCAGTAGGGGTGTGCAGGACATCATGGAATGTGTGCAGGACCTCAGTAGGAGTGTGCAGGACATTACAGGACCTGTGCAGGACCCCAGTAGGGGTGTGCAGGTCGTCGTAGAGTGTGTGCAGGACCTCAGTAGGAGTGTGCAGGACATTATGGGACCTGTGCAGGATCCCAGTAGGGGTGTGCAGGACGTCGTAGAATGTGTGCAGGACCTCAGTAGGAGTGTGCAGGACATTATGGGACCTGTGCAGGACCCCAGTAGGGGTGTGCAGGACGTCGTAGAATGTGTGCAGGACCTCAGTAGGAGTGTGCAGGAGATTATGGGACCTGTGCAGGACCCCAGTAGGGGTGTGCAGGATGTCGTAGAATGTGTGCAGGACCTCAGTAGGAGTGTGCAGGACATTATGGGACCTGTGCAGAACCCCAATAGGGGAGTGCAGGACGTCGTAGAATATGTGCAAGATCTCATGGAACCTGTGCAGGACCTCAGTATGAGTGTGAAAGACATTATGGGACCTGTGCACGACCCCAGTAGGGGTGTGCAGGACGTCGTAGAATGTGTGCAGGACCTCAGTAGGAGTGTGCAGGACATTATGGGACCTGTGCAGGACCCCAGTAGGGGTGTGCAGGACGTCGTAGAATGTGTGCAGGACCTCAGTAGGAGTGTGCAGGACATTATGGGACCTGTGCAGGACCCCAGTAGGGGTGTGCAGGACGTCGTAGAATGTGTGCAGGACCTTAGTAGGAGTGTGCAGGACATTATGGGACCTGTGCAGAACCCCAGTAGGGGTGTGCAGGACGTCGTAGAATGTGTGCAGGACCTCAGTAGGAGTGTGCACGACATTATGGGAACTGTGCAGGACCCCATTAGGGGTGTGCACGACGTCGTAGAATGTGTGCAAGATCTCATGGAACCTGTGCAGGACCCCAGTAGGAGTGTGCAGGACATTATGGGACCTGTGCAGAACCCCAGTAGGGTGTGCAGGACGTCGTAGAATGTCTGCAAGACCTCAGTAGGAGTGTGAAGGACATCATGGAACGTGTGCAGGACCTCAGTAGGAGTGTGCAGGAGATTATGGGACCTGTGCAGGACCCCAGTAGGGGTGTGCAGGACGTCGTAGAATGTGTGCAGGACCTCAGTAGGAGTGTGCAGGACATTATGGGACCTGTGCAGAACCCCAGTAGGGGTGTGCAGGACATCATGGAACCTGTGCAGGACCTCAGTAGGAGTGTGCAGGACATCATGAAACCTGTGCAGGACCCCAGTAGGGGAGTGCAGGACGTCGTAGAATGTGTGCAGGACCTCAGTAGGAGTGTGCAGGACATTATGGGACCTGTGCAGAACCCCAGTAGGGGTGTGCAGGACGTCGTAGAATGTGTGCAAGATCTCATGGAACCTGTGCAGGACCTCAGTATAAGGGTGCAGGACATCATGGAACGTATGCAGGACCTCAGTAGGGGTGTGCAGGACGTCGTGGAATATGTGCAGGACCTCAGTAGGAGTGTGGGACCTCAGTAGGAGTGTGCAGGACATCATGGGACCTGTGCAGGACCCCAGTAGGGGTGTGCAGGACGTCGTAGAATGTGTGCAAGACCTCAGTAGGAGTGTGAAGGACATCATGGAACGTGTGCAGGACCTCAGTAGGAGTGTGCAGGAGATTATGGGACCTGTGCAGGACCCCAGTAGGGGTGTGCAGGACGTCGTAGAATGTGTGCAGGACCTCAGTAGGAGTGTGCAGGACATTATGGGACCTGTGCAGAACCCCAGTAGGGGTGTGCAGGACATCATGGAACCTGTGCAGGACCCCAGTAGGAGTGTGCAGGACATTATGGGACCTGTGCAGGACCCCAGTAGGGGTGTGCAGGATGTCGTAGAATGTGTGCAGGACCTCAGTAGGAGTGTGCAGGACATTATGGGACCTGTGCAGAACCCCAATAGGGGAGTGCAGGACGTCGTAGAATATGTGCAAGATCTCATGGAACCTGTGCAGGACCCCAGTAGGAGTGTGCAGGACATTATGGGACCTGTGCAGGACCCCAGTAGGGGTGTGCAGGACGTCGTAGAATGTGTGCAGGACCTCAGTAGGAGTGTGCAGGAGATTATGGGACCTGTGCAGGACCCCAGTAGGGGTGTGCAGGACGTCGTAGAATGTGTGCAGGACCTCAGTAGGAGTGTGCAGTACATTATGGGAACTGTGCAGGATCCCAGTAGGGGTGTGCAGGACGTCGTAGAATGTGTGCAGGACCTCAGTAGGAGTGTGCAGGACATTATGGGACCTGTGCAGAACCCCAGTAGGGGTGTGCAGGACGTGGTAGAATGTGTGCAGGACCTCAGTAGGAGTGTGCAGTACATTATGGGAACTGTGCAGGACCCCAGTAGGGGAGTGCAGGACGTCGTAGAATCTGTGCAGGACCTCAGTAGGAGTGTGCAGGACATTATGGGACCTGTGCAGGACCCCAGTAGGGGTGTGCAGGACGTCGTAGAATGTGTGCAGGACCTCAGTAGGAGTGTGCAGGACATTATGGGACCTGTGCAGGACCCCAGTAGGGGTGTGCAGGACGTCGTAGAATGTGTGCAGGACCTCAGTAGGAGTGTGCAGGACATTATGGGACCTGTGCAGGACCCCAGTAGGGGTGTGCAGGACGTCGTAGAATGTGTGCAGGACCTCAGTAGGAGTGTGCAGGACATCATGGAACCTGTGCAGGACCTCAGTAGGAGTGTGCAGGACATTATGGGACCTGTGCAGGACCCCAGTAGGGATGTGCGGGACGTGGTAGAATGTGTGCAGGACCTCAGTAGGAGTGTGCAGGACATTATGGGACCTGTGCAGAACCCCAATAGGGGAGTGCAGGACGTCGTAGAATATGTGCAAGATCTCATGGAACCTGTGCAGGACCCCAGTAGGAGTGTGCAGGACATTATGGGACCTGTGCAGAACCCCAGTAGGGGTGTGCAGGACGTCGTAGAATGTGTGCAAGACCTCAGTAGGAGTGTGAAGGACATCATGGAACGTGTGCAGGACCTCAGTAGGAGTGTGCAGGAGATTATGGGACCTGTGCAGGACCCCAGTAGGGGTGTGCAGGATGTCGTAGAATGTGTGCAGGACCTCAGTAGGAGTGTGCAGGACATTATGGGACCTGTGCAGGACCCCAGTAGGGGTGTGCAGGTCGTCGTAGAATGTGTGCAGGACCTCAGTAGGAGTGCCCAGGACATTATAGGACTTGTGCAGGACCCCAGTAGGGGTGTGCAGGACGTCGTAGAATGTGTGTAGGACCTCAGTAGGAAAGTGCAGGACACCATGGGACCTGTGCAGGACCCCAGTAGGGGTGTGCAGGACGTCGTAGAGTGTGTGCAGGACCTCAGTAGGAGTGTGCAGGACAGCATGGGACCTGTGCAGGACCCCAGTAGGGGTGTGCAGAACGTCGTAGAATGTGTGCAGGACCTCAGTAGGAGTGTGCAGGACCTCAGTAGGAGTGTGCAGGACATTATGGGACCTGTGAAGCACCCCAGTAGGGGTGTGCAGGACGTCGTAGAGTGTGTGCAGGACCTCAGTAGGAGTGTGCAGGACATCATGAGACCTGTGCAGGACCCCAGTAGGAGTGTGCAGGAGATTATGGGACCTGTGCAGGACCCCAGTAGGGGTGTGCAGGACGTCGTAGAATGTGTGCAGGACCTCAGTAGGAGTGTGCAGGACATTATGGGACCTGTGCAGAACCCCAGTAGGGGTGTGCAGGACATCATGGAGCCTGTGCAGGACCCCAGTAGGAGTGTGCAGGACATTATGGGACTTGTGCAGGACCCCAGTAGGGATGTGCAGGACGTCGTAGAATGTGTGCAGGACCTCAGTAGGAGTGTGCAGGACATTATGGGACCTGTGCAGGACCCCAGTAGGGGTGTGCAGGACGTCGTAGAGTGTGTGCAGGACCTCAGTAGGAGTGTGCAGGACATTATGGGACCTGTGCAGGACCCCAGTAGGGGTGTGCAGGACGTCGTAGAATGTGTGCAGGACCTCAGTAGGAGTGTGCAGGAGATTATGGGACCTGTGCAGGACCCCAGTAGGGGTGTGCAGGACGTGCTAGAATGTGTGCAGGACCTAATTAGGAGTGTGCACGACATTATGGGAACTGTGCAGGATCCCAGTAGGGGTGTGCAGGACGTCGTAGAATGTGTGCAGGACCTCAGTAGGAGTGTGCAGGACATTATGGGACCTGTGCAGAACCCCAGTAGGGGTGTGCAGGACGTGGTAGAATGTGTGCAGGACCTCAGTAGGAGTGTGCAGTACATTATGGGAACTGTGCAGGATCCCAGTAGGGGTGTGCAGGACGTCGTAGAATGTGTGCAGGACCTCAGTAGGAGTGTGCAGGAGATTATGGGACCTGTGCAGGACCCCAGTAGGGGTGTGCAGGACGTCGTAGAATGTGTGCAGGACCTCAGTAGGAGTGTGCAGTACATTATGGGAACTGTGCAGGATCCCAGTAGGGGTGTGCAGGACGTCGTAGAATGTGTGCAGGACCTCAGTAGGAGTGTGCAGGACATTATGGGACCTGTGCAGGACCCCAGTAGGGGTGTGCAGGACGTCGTAGAATGTGTGCAGGACCTCAGTAGGAGTGTGCAGGACATCATGGAACGTGTGCAGGACCTCAGTAGGAGTGTGCAGGACATTATGGGACCTGTGCAGGACCCCAGTAGGGGTGTGCAGGACGTCGTAGAATGTGTGCAGGACCTCAGTAGGAGTGTGCAGGACATCATGAAACCTGTGCAGGACCCCAGTAGGGGAGTGCAGGACGTCGTAGAATATGTGCAAGATCTCATGGAACCTGTGCAGGACCCCAGTAGGAGTGTGCAGGACATTATGGGACCTGTGCAGAACCCCAGTAGGGGTGTGCAGGACGTCGTAGAATGTGTGCAAGACCTCAGTAGGAGTGTGAAGGACATCATGGAACGTGTGCAGGACCTCAGTAGGAGTGTGCAGGAGATTATTGGACCTGTGCAGGACCCCAGTAGGGGTGTGCAGGACGTCGTAGAATGTGTGCAGGACCTCAGTAGGAGTGTGCAGGACATTATGGGACCTGTGCAGAACCCCAGTAGGGGTGTGCAGGACGTGGTAGAATGTGTGCAGGACCTCAGTAGGAGTGTGCAGGACATTATGGGAACTGTGCAGGATCCCAGTAGGGGTGTGCAGGACGTCGTAGAATGTGTGCAGGACCTCAGTAGGAGTGTGCAGGACATTATGGGTCCTGTGCAGGACCCCAGTAGGGGTGTGCAGGACGTCGTAGAATATGTGCAGGACATCATGGAACCTGTGCAGGACCCCAGTAGGAGTGTGCAGGACATTATGGGACTTGTGCAGGACCCCAGTAGGGATGTGCGGGACGTCGTAGAATGTGTGCAGGACCTCAGTAGGAGTGTGCAGGACATTATGGGAACTGTGCAGGACCCCAGTAGGGATGTGCAGGACGTGGTAGAATGTGTGCAGGACCTCAGTAGGAGTGTGCAGGACATTATGGGAACTGTGCAGGACCCCAGTAGGAGTGTGCAGGACATTATGGGACCTGTGCAGAACCCCAGTAGGGGTGTGCAGGACGTCGTAGAATGTGTGCAGGACCTCAGTAGGAGTGTGCAGGACATTATGGGACCTGTGCAGGACCCCAGTAGGGGAGTGCAGGACGTCGTAGAATATGTGCAAGATCTCATGGAACCTGTGCAGGACCTCAGTAGGAGTGTGCAGGAGATTATGGGACCTGTGCAGGACCCCAGTAGGGGTGTGCAGGACGTCGTAGAATGTGTGCAAGACCTCAGTAGGAGTGTGAAGGACATCATGGAACGTGTGCAGGACCTCAGTAGGAGTGTGCAGGAGATTATGGGACCTGTGCAGGACCCCAGTAGGGGTGTGCAGGACGTCGTAGAATGTGTGCAGGACCTCAGTAGGAGTGTGCAGGACATTATGGGACCTGTGCAGGACCCCAGTAGGGGTGTGCAGGACGTCGTAGAATGTGTGCAGGACCTCAGTAGGAGTGTGCAGGACATTATGGGAACTGTGCAGGATCCCAGTAGGGGTGTGCAGGACGTCGTAGAATGTGTGCAGGACCTCAGTAGGAGTGTGCAGGACATTATGGGACCTGTGCAGGACCCCAGTAGGGGTGTGCAGGACGTCGTAGAATGTGTGCAGGACCTCAGTAGGAGTGTGCAGTACATTATGGGAACTGTGCAGGATCCCAGTAGGGGTGTGCAGGACGTCGTAGAATATGTGCAAGATCTCATGGAACCTGTGCAGGACCCCAGTAGGAGTGTGCAGGACATTATGGGACCTGTGCAGGACCCCAGTAGGGGTGTGCAGGACGTCGTAGAATGTGTGCAAGACCTCAGTAGGAGTGTGAAGGACATCATGGAACGTGTGCAGGACCTCAGTAGGAGTGTGCAGGAGATTATGGGACCTGTGCAGGACCCCAGTAGGGGTGTGCAGGACGTCGTAGAATGTGTGCAGGACCTCAGTAGGAGTGTGCAGGACATTATGGGACCTGTGCAGAACCCCAGTAGGGGTGTGCAGGACGTGGTAGAATGTGTGCAGGACCTCAGTAGGAGTGTGCAGGACATTATGGGACCTGTGCAGGACCCCAGTAGGGGTGTGCAGGACGTCGTAGAATGTGTGCAGGACCTCAGTAGGAGTGTGCAGGACATCATGGAACGTGTGCAGGACCTCAGTAGGAGTGTGCAGGACATTATGGAACCTGTGCAGGACCCCAGTAGGGGTGTGCAGGACGTCGTAGAATGTGTGCAGGACCTCAGTAGGAGTGTGCAGGACATTATGGGACCTGTGCAGGACCCCAGTAGGGGTGTGCAGGACGTCGTAGAATGTGTGCAGGACCTCAGTAGGAGTGTGCAGGACATCATGGAGCCTGTGCAGGACCCCAGTAGGAGTGTGCAGGACATTATGGGACTTGTGCAGGACCCCAGTAGGGGTGTGCAGGACGTCGTAGAATGTGTGCAGGACCTCAGTAGGAGTGTGCAGGACATCATGAAACCTGTGCAGGACCCCAGTAGGGGAGTGCAGGACGTCGTAGAATATGTGCAAGATCTCATGGAACCTGTGCAGGACCCCAGTAGGAGTGTGCAGGACATTATGGGACCTGTGCAGAACCCCAGTAGGGGTGTGCAGGACGTCGTAGAATGTGTGCAGGACCTCAGTAGGAGTGTGCAGGACCTCAGTAGGAGTGTGCAGGACATCATGGGACCTGTGCAGGACCCCAGTAGGGGTGTGCAGGACGTCGTAGAATGTGTGCAGGACCTCAGTAGGAGTGTGCAGGACATCATGGAACGTGTGCAGGACCTCAGTAGGAGTGTGCAGGACATTATGGGACCTGTGCAGGACCCCAGTAGGGGTGTGCAGGAGGTCGTAGAGTGTGTGCAGGACCTCAGTAGGAGTGTGCAGGACATTATGGGACCTGTGCAGGACCCCAGTAGGGGTGTGCAGGACATCATGGAATGTGTGGAGGACATCAGTAGGAGTGTGCAGGACATCATGGGACCTGTGCAGGACCCCAGTAAGGATGTGCAGGACGTCGTAGAATGTGTGCAGGACCTCAGTAGGAGTGTGGAGGACATTATGGGACCTGTGCAGGACCCCAGTAGGGGTGTGCAGGACGATGGAGAATGTGTGCAGAACCTCAGTAGGAGTGTGCAGGACATTATGGGACCTGTGCAGGACCCCAGTAGGGGTGTGCAGGACGTCGTAGAATGTGTGCAGGACCTCAGTAGGAGTGTGCAGGACATTATGGGACCTGTGCAGGACCCCAGTAGGGGTGTGCAGGACGTCGTAGAATGTGTGCAGGACCTCAGTAGGAGTGTGCAGGACATTATGGGACCTGTGCAGGACCCCAGTAGGGGTGTGCAGGACGTCGTAGAATGTGTGCAGGACCTCAGTAGGAGTGTGCAGGATATTATGGGACCTGTGCAGGACACAAGTAGGGGTGTGCAGGACGTCGTAGAATGTGTGCAGGACCTCAGTAGGAGTGTGCAGGACATTATGGGACCTGTGCAGGACCCCAGTAGGGGTGTGCAGGACGTCGTAGAATGTGTGCAGGACCTCAGTAGGAGTGTGCAGGACAGCATGGGACCTGTGCAGGACCCCAGTAGGGGTGTGCAGGACGTCGTAGAATGTGTGCAGGACCTCAGTAGGAGTGTGCAGGACATTATGGGACCTGTGCAGGACCCCAGTAGGGGTGTGCAGGACGTCGTAGAATGTGTGCAGGACCTCAGTAGGAGTGTGCAGGACATTATGGGACCTGTGCAGGACCCCAGTAGGGGTGTGCAGGACGTCGTAGAATGTGTGCAGGACCTCAGTAGGAGTGTGCAGGACATTATGGGACCTGTGCAGAACCCCAGTAGGGGTGTGCAGGACGTCGTAGAATGTGTGCAGGACCTCAGTAGGAGTGTGCAGGACATCATGGAACGTGTGCAGGACCTCAGTAGGAGTGTGCAGGACATTATGGGAACTGTGCAGGATCCCAGTAGGGGTGTGCAGGACTTCGTAGAATGTGTGCAGGACCTCAGTAGGAGTGTGCAGGACATTATGGGTCCTGTGCAGGACCCCAGTAGGGGTGTGCACGACGTCGTTGAATATGTGCAGGACCTCAGTAGGAGTGTGCAAGACCTTAGTAGGAGTGTGCAGGACATCATGAGACCTGTGCAGGACCCCAGTAGGGGTGTGCAGGACGTCGTAGAATGTGTGCAAGACCTCAGTAGGAGTGTGAAGGACATCATGGAACGTGTGCAGGACCTCAGTAGGAGTGTGCAGGAGATTATGGGACCTGTGCAGGGCCCCAGTAGGGGTGTGCAGGACGTCGTAGAATGTGTGCAGGACCTCAGTAGGAGTGTGCAGGACATTATGGGACCTGTGCAGAACCCCAGTAGGGGTGTGCAGGACATCATGGAACCTGTGCAGGACCCCAGTAGGAGTGTGCAGGACATTATGGGACTTGTGCAGGACCCCAGTAGGGATGTGCGGGACGTCGTAGAATGTGTGCAGGACCTCAGTAGGAGTGTGCAGGACATCATGAAACCTGTGCAGGACCCCAGTAGGGGAGTGCAGGACGTCGTAGAATGTGTGCAAGATCTCATGGAACCTGTGCAGGACCCCAGTAGGAGTGTGCAGGACATCATGAAACCTGTGCAGGACCCCAGTAGGGGTGTGCAGGACGTCGTAGATTGTGCGCAGGACCTCAGTAGGAGTGTGCAGGACCTCAGTAGGAGAGTGCAGGACATCATGGGATCTGCGCAGGACCCCAGTAGGGGTGTGCAGAACGTCGTAGATTGTGTGCAAGACCTCAGTAGGAGTGTGCAGGACATCATGGAACGTGTGCAGGACCTCAGTAGGAGAGTGTATGACATCATGGGATCTGTGCAGGACCCCAGTAGGGGTGTGCAGGACGTCATAGAATGTGTGCAGGACCTCAGTAGGAGTGTGCAGGACATTATGTGACCTGTGCACAACCCCAGTAGGGATGTGCAGGACATCATGGAACCTGTGCAGGACCTCAGTAGGAGTGTGCAGGACAATATGGGACCTGTGCAGAACCCCTGTAGGGATGTGCAGGACGTGGGAGAATGTGTGCAGGACCTCAGTAGGAGTGTGCAGGACATTATGGGACCTGTGCAGGATCCCAGTAGGGGTGTGCAGGACGTCGTAGAATGTGTACAGGACCTCAGTAGGAGTGTGCAGGAGATTATGGGACCTGTGCAAGACCCCAGTAGGGGTGTGCAGGACGTGCCAGAATGTGTGCAGGACCTAAGTAGGAGTGTGCACGACATTATGGGAACTGTGCAGGATCCCAGTAGGGGTGTGCAGGACGTGGTAGAATGTGTGCAGGACCTCAGTAGGAGTGTGCAGTACATTATGGGAACTGTGCAGGACCCCAGTAGGGGAGTGCAGGACGTCGTAGAATGTGTGCAAGATCTCATGGAACCTGTGCAGGACCTCAGTAGGAGTGTGCAGGAGATTATGGGACCTGTGCAGGACCCCAGTAGGGGTGTGCAGGACGTCGTAGAATGTGTGCAGGACCTCAGTAGGAGTGTGCAGGACATTATGGGACCTGTGCAGGACCCCAGTAGGGGTGTGCAGGACGTCGTAGAATGTGTGCAGGACCTCAGTAGGAGTGTGCAGGACATTATGGGACCTGTGCAGGACCCCAGTAGGGGTGTGCAGGACGTCGTAGAATGTGTGCAGGACCTCAGTAGGAGTGTGCAGGACATTATGGGACCTGTGCAGAACCCCAGTAGGGGTGTGCAGGACGTGGTAGAATGTGTGCAGGACCTCAGTAGGAGTGTGCACGACATTATGGGAACTGTGCAGGACCCCAGTAGGGGTGTGCAGGACGTCGTAGAATGTGTGCAGGACCTCAGTAGGAGTGTGCAGGACCTTAGTAGGAGTGTGCAGGACATTATGGGACCTGTGCAGGACCCCAGTAGGGGTGTGCAGGACATCGTAGGATGTGTGCAAGACCTCAGTAGGAGTGTGAAGGACATCATGGAACGTGTGCAGGACCTCAGTAGGAGTGTGCAGGAGATTATGGGACCTGTGCAGGACCCCAGTAGGGGTGTGCAGGACGTCGTAGAATGTGTGCAGGACCTCAGTAGGAGTGTGCAGGACATTATGGGACCTGTGCAGAACCCCAGTAGGGGTGTGCAGGACATCATGGAGCCTGTGCAGGACCCCAGTAGGAGTGTGCAGGACATTATGGGACTTGTGCAGGACCCCAGTAGGGATGTGCAGGACGTCGTAGAATGTGTGCAGGACCTCAGTAGGAGTGTGCAGGACATCATGAAACCTGTGCAGGACCCCAGTAGGGGAGTGCAGGACGTCGTAGAATATGTGCAAGATCTCATGGAACCTGTGCAGGACCCCAGTAGGAGTGTGCAGGACATTATGGGACCTGTGCAGAACCCCAGTAGGGGTGTGCAGGACGTCGTAGAATATGTGCAAGACCTCAGTAGGAGTGTGCAGGACCTTAGTAGGAGTGTGCAGGACATCATGAGACCTGTGCAGGACCTCAGTAGGAGTGTGAAGGACATCATGGAACGTGTGCAGGACCTCAGTAGGAGTGTGCAGGACATCATGGAACGTGTGCAGGACCTCAGTAGGAGTGTGCAGGACATTATGGGACCTGTGCAGGACCCCAGTAGGGGTGTGCAGGACGTCGTAGAATGTGTGCAGGACCTCAGTAGGAGTGTGCAGGACATTATGGGACCTGTGCAGGACCCCAGTAGGGGTGTGCAGGACATCATAAGACCTGTGCAGGACCCCAGTAGGAGTGTGCAGGACATTACGGTACCTGTGCAGGACCCCAGTAGGGGTGGGCAGGACGTGGTCGAAAGTGTGCAGGACCTCAGTAGGAGTGTGCAGAACATTATGGGACCTGTGCAGGACCCCAGTAGGGGTGTGCAGGACGTCGTAGAATGTGTGCAGGACCTCAGTAGGAGTGTGCAGGACATTATGGGACCTGTGCAGGACCCCAGTAGGGGTGTGCAGGACGTCGTAGAATGTGTGCAGGACCTCAGTAGGAGTGTGCAGTACATTATGGGAACTGTGCAGGATCCCAGTAGGGGTGTGCAGGACGTCGTAGAATGTGTGCAGGACCTCAGTAGGAGTGTGCAGGACATTATGGGACCTGTGCAGAACCCCAGTAGGGGTGTGCAGGACGTCGTAGAATGTGTGCAAGACCTCAGTAGGAGTGTGAAGGACATCATGGAACGTGTGCAGGACCTCAGTAGGAGTGTGCAGGACATTATGGGACCTGTGCAGGACCCCAGTAGGGGTGTGCAGGACGTCGTAGAATGTGTGCAGGACCTCAGTAGGAGTGTGCAGGACATTATGGGACCTGTGCAGAACCCCAGTAGGGGTGTGCAGGACGTGGTAGAATGTGTGCAGGACCTCAGTAGGAGTGTGCAGGACATTATGGGAACTGTGCAGGATCCCAGTAGGGGTGTGCAGGACGTCGTAGAATGTGTGCAGGACCTCAGTAGGAGTGTGCAGGAGATTATGGGACCTGTGCAGGACCCCAGTAGGGGTGTGCAGGACGTGGTAGAATGTGTGCAGGACCTCAGTAGGAGTGTGCAGGACATTATGGGAACTGTGCAGGATCCCAGTAGGGGTGTGCAGGACGTCGTAGAATGTGTGCAGGACCTCAGTAGGAGTGTGCAGGACATTATGGGACCTGTGCAGGACCCCAGTAGGGGTGTGCAGGACGTCGTAGAATGTGTGCAGGACCTCAGTAGGAGTGTGAAGGACATCATGGAACGTGTGCAGGACCTCAGTAGGAGTGTGCAGGAGATTATGGGACCTGTGCAGGACCCCAGTAGGGGTGTGCAGGACGTCGTAGAATGTGTGCAGGACCTCAGTAGGAGTGTGCAGGACATTATGGAACCTGTGCAGGACCCCATTAGGGGTGTGCACGACGTCGTAGAATATGTGCAGGACCTCAGTAGGAGTGTGCAGGACCTTAGTAGGAGTGTGCAGGACATCATGAGACCTGTGCAGGACCCCAGTAGGGGTGTGCAGGACATCGTAGGATGTGTGCAAGACCTCAGTAGGAGTGTGAAGGACATCATGGAACGTGTGCAGGACCTCAGTAGGAGTGTGCAGGAGATTATGGGACCTGTGCAGGACCCCAGTAGGGGTGTGCAGGACGTCGTAGAATGTGTGCAGGACCTCAGTAGGAGTGTGCAGGACATTATGGGACCTGTGCAGAACCCCAGTAGGGGTGTGCAGGACATCATGGAGCCTGTGCAGGACCCCAGTAGGAGTGTGCAGGACATTATGGGACTTGTGCAGGACCCCAGTAGGGATGTGCAGGACGTCGTAGAATGTGTGCAGGACCTCAGTAGGAGTGTGCAGGACATCATGAAACCTGTGCAGGACCCCAGTAGGGGAGTGCAGGACGTCGTAGAATATGTGCAAGATCTCATGGAACCTGTGCAGGACCCCAGTAGGAGTGTGCAGGACATTATGGAACCTAGGCAGGACCCCATTAGGGGTGTGCACGACGTCGTAGAATATGTGCAGGACCTCAGTAGGAGTGTGCAGGACCTTAGTAGGAGTGTGCAGGACATCATGAGACCTGTGCAGGACCCCAGTAGGGGTGTGCAGGACATCGTAGGATGTGTGCAAGACCTCAGTAGGAGTGTGAAGGACATCATGGAACGTGTGCAGGACCTCAGTAGGAGTGTGCAGGAGATTATGGGACCTGTGCAGGACCCCAGTAGGGGTGTGCAGGACGTCGTAGAATGTGTGCAGGACCTCAGTAGGAGTGTGCAGGACATTATGGGACCTGTGCAGAACCCCAGTAGGGGTGTGCAGGACATCATGGAGCCTGTGCAGGACCCCAGTAGGAGTGTGCAGGACATTATGGGACCTGTGCAGGACCCCAGTAGGGATGTGCAGGACGTCGTAGAATGTGTGCAGGACCTCAGTAGGAGTGTGCAGGACATTATGGGACCTGTGCAGGACCCCAGTAGGGGTGTGCAGGACGTCGTAGAATGTGTGCAGGACCTCAGTAGGAGTGTGCAGGAGATTATGGGACCTGTGCAGGACCCCAGTAGGGGTGTGCAGGACGTCGTAGAATGTGTGCAGGACCTCAGTAGGAGTGTGCAGGACATTATGGGAACTGTGCAGGATCCCAGTAGGGGTGTGCAGGACGTGGTAGAATGTGTGCAGGACCTCAGTAGGAGTGTGCAGTACATTATGGGAACTGTGCAGGACCCCAGTAGGGGAGTGCAGGACGTCGTAGAATGTGTGCAAGATCTCATGGAACCTGTGCAGGACCTCAGTAGGAGTGTGCAGGAGATTATGGGACCTGCGTAGGACCCCAGTAGGGGTGTGCAGGACGTCGTAGAATGTGTGCAGGACCTCAGTAGGAGTGTGCAGGAGATTATGGGACCTGTGCAGGACCCCAGTAGGGGTGTGCAGGACGTCGTAGAATGTGTGCAGGACCTCAGTAGGAGTGTGCAGTACATTATGGGAACTGTGCAGGATCCCAGTAGGGGTGTGCAGGACGTCGTAGAATGTGTGCAGGACCTCAGTAGGAGTGTGCAGGACATTATGGGACCTGTGCAGAACCCCAGTAGGGGTGTGAAGGACGTGGTAGAATGTGTGCAGGACCTCAGTAGGAGTGTGCAGTACATTATGGGAACTGTGCAGGACCCCAGTAGGGGAGTGCAGGACGTCGTAGAATGTGTGCAAGATCTCATGGAACCTGTGCAGGACCCCAGTAGGAGTGTGCAGGACATTATGGGACCTGTGCAGGACCCCAGTAGGGGTGTGCAGGACATCGTAGGATGTGTGCAAGACCTCAGTAGGAGTGTGAAGGACATCATGGAACGTGTGCAGGACCTCAGTAGGAGTGTGCAGGAGATTATGGGACCTGTGCAGGACCCCAGTAGGGGTGTGCAGGACGTCGTAGAATGTGTGCAGGACCTCAGTAGGAGTGTGCAGGACATTATGGGACCTGTGCAGAACCCCAGTAGGGGTGTGCAGGACATCATGGAACCTGTGCAGGACCCCAGTAGGAGTGTGCAGGACATTATGGGACTTGTGCAGGACCCCAGTAGGGATGTGCAGGACGTCGTAGAATGTGTGCAGGACCTCAGTAGGAGTGTGCAGGACATCATGAAACCTGTGCAGGACCCCAGTAGGGGAGTGCAGGACGTCGTAGAATATGTGCAAGATCTCATGGAACCTGTGCAGGACCCCAGTAGGAGTGTGCAGGACATTATGGAACCTGTGCAGGACCCCATTAGGGGTGTGCACGACGTCGTAGAATATGTGCAGGACCTCAGTAGGAGTGTGCAGGACCTTAGTAGGAGTGTGCAGGACATTATGGGACCTGTGCAGGACCCCAGTAGGGGTGTGCAGGACGTCGTAGAATGTGTGCAAGACCTCAGTAGGAGTGTGAAGGACATCATGGAACGTGTGCAGGACCTCAGTAGGAGTGTGCAGGAGATTATGGGACCTGTGCAGGACCCCAGTAGGGGTGTGCAGGACGTCGTAGAATGTGTGCAGGACCTCAGTAGGAGTGTGCAGGACATTATGGGACCTGTGCAGAACCCCAGTAGGGGTGTGCAGGACGTCGTAGAATGTGTGCAGGACCTTAGTAGGAGTGTGCAGGACATTATGGGACCTGTGCAGGACCCCAGTAGGGGTGTGCAGGACGTCGTAGAATGTGTGCAGGACCTCAGTAGGAGTGTGCAGGACATTATGGGACCTGTGCAGGACCCCAGTAGGGGTGTGCAGGACGTCGTAGAATGTGTGCAGGACCTCAGTAGGAGTGTGCAGAACATTATGGTACCTGTGCAGGACCCCAGTAGGGGTGCACAGGACGTGGTCGAAAGTGTGCAAGACCTCAGTAGGAGTGTGCAGGACATTATGGGACCTGTGCAGGACCCCAGTAGGGGTGTGCAGGACGTCGTCTAATGTGTGCAGGACCCCAGTAGGGGTGTGCAGGACATTATGGGAACTGTGCAGGATCCCAGTAGGGGTGTGCAGGACTTCGTAGAATGTGTGCAAGATCTCATGGAACCTATGCAGGACCTCAGTAGGAGTGTGCACGACATTATGGGAACTGTGCAGGATCCCAGTAGGGGTGTGCAGGACGTCGTAGAATGTGTGCAAGACCTCAGTAGGAGTGTGAAGGACATCATGGAACGTGTGCAGGACCTCAGTAGGAGTGTGCAGGAGATTATGGGACCTGTGCAGGACCCCAGTAGGGGTGTGCAGGACGTCGTAGAATGTGTGCAGGACCTCAGTAGGAGTGTGCAGGACATTATGGGACCTGTGCAGAACCCCAGTAGGGGTGTGCAGGACATCATGGAACCTGTGCAGGACCCCAGTAGGAGTGTGCAGGACATTATGGGACTTGTGCAGGACCCCAGTAGGGATGTGCAGGACGTCGTAGAATGTGTGCAGGACCTCAGTAGGAGTGTGCAGGACATCATGAAACCTGTGCAGGACCCCAGTAGGGGAGTGCAGGACGTCGTAGAATATGTGCAAGATCTCATGGAACCTGTGCAGGACCCCAGTAGGAGTGTGCAGGACATTATGGGACCTGTGCAGAACCCCAGTAGGGGTGTGCAGGACGTCGTAGAATGTGTGCAAGACCTCAGTAGGAGTGTGAAGGACATCATGGAACGTGTGCAGGACCTCAGTAGGAGTGTGCAGGACATTATGGGACCTGTGCAGGACCCCAGTAGGGGTGTGCAGGACGTCGTAGAATGTGTGCAGGACCTCAGTAGGAGTGTGCAGGACGTCGTAGAATGTGTGCAGGACCTCAGTAGGAGTGTGCAGGACATTATGGGAACTGTGCAGGATCCCAGTAGGGGTGTGCAGGACGTCGTAGAATGTGTGCAGGACCTCAGTAGGAGTGTGCAGGACATTATGGGACCTGTGCAGGACCCCAGTAGGGGTGTGCAGGACGTCGTAGAATGTGTGCAGGACCTCAGTAGGAGTGTGCACGACATTATGGGAACTGTGCAGGATCCCAGTAGGGGTGTGCAGGACGTCGTAGAATGTGTGCAGGACATTATGGGACCTGTGCAGAACCCCAGTAGGGGTGTGCAGGAGATTATGGGACCTGTGCAGGACCCCAGTAGGGGTGTGCAGGACATCGTAGGATGTGTGCAAGACCTCAGTAGGAGTGTGAAGGACATCATGGAACGTGTGCAGGACCTCAGTAGGAGTGTGCAGGAGATTATGGGACCTGTGCAGGACCCCAGTAGGGGTGTGCAGGATGTCGTAGAATGTGTGCAGGACCTCAGTAGGAGTGTGCAGGACATTATGGGACCTGTGCAGAACCCCAGTAGGGGTGTGCAGGACATCATGGAACGTGTGCAGGACCTCAGTAGGAGTGTGCAGGAGATTATGGGACCTGTGCAGGACCCCAGTAGGGGTGTGCAGGATGTCGTAGAATGTGTGCAGGACCTCAGTAGGAGTGTGCAGGACATTATGGGACCTGTGCAGAACCCCAATAGGGGAGTGCAGGACGTCGTAGAATATGTGCAAGATCTCATGGAACCTGTGCAGGACCCCAGTAGGAGTGTGCAGGACATTATGGGACCTGTGCAGAACCCCAGTAGGGGTGTGCAGGACGTCGTAGAATGTGTGCAAGACCTCAGTAGGAGTGTGAAGGACATCATGGAACGTGTGCAGGACCTCAGTAGGAGTGTGCAGGAGATTATGGGACCTGTGCAGGACCCCAGTAGGGGTGTGCAGGACGTCGTAGAATGTGTGCAGGACCTCAGTAGGAGTGTGCAGGACATTATGGGACCTGTGCAGAACCCCAGTAGGGGTGTGCAGGACGTGGTAGAATGTGTGCAGGACCTCAGTAGGAGTGTGCACGACATTATGGGAACTGTGCAGGATCCCAGTAGGGGTGTGCAGGACGTCGTAGAATGTGTGCAGGACCTCAGTAGGAGTGTGCAGGACATTATGGAACCTAGGCAGGACCCCATTAGGGGTGTGCACGACGTCGTAGAATATGTGCAGGACCTCATGGAACCTGTGCAGGACCTCAGTAGGAGTGTGCAGGACATCATGAGACCTGTGCAGGACCCCAGTAGGGGTGTGCAGGACATCGTAGGATGTGTGCAAGACCTCAGTAGGAGTGTGAAGGACATCATGGAACGTGTGCAGGACCTCAGTAGGAGTGTGCAGGAGATTATGGGACCTGTGCAGGACCCCAGTAGGGGTGTGCAGGACGTCGTAGAATGTGTGCAGGACCTCAGTAGGAGTGTGCAGGACATTATGGGACCTGTGCAGAACCCCAGTAGGGGTGTGCAGGACATCATGGAACCTGTGTGTGCAGGACCCAATTAGGAGTGTGCAGGACATTATGGGACCTGTGCAGGACCCCAGTAGGGGTGTGCAGGACGTCGTAGAATGTGTGCAGGACCTCAGTAGGAGTGTGCAGGACATCATGGGACCTGTGCAGGACCCCAGTAGGGGGGTGCAGGACGTCGTAGAATATGTGCAAGATCTCATGGAACCTGTGCAGGACCTCAGTAGGAGTGTGCAGGACATTATGGGTCCTGTGCAGGACCCCAGTAGGGGTGTGCACGACGTCGTTGAATATGTGCAGGACCTCAGTAGGAGTGTGCAGGACCCCAGTAGGAGTGTGCAGGACATTATGGGACTTCTGCAGGACCCCAGTAGGGATGTGCGGGACGTCGTAGGATGTGTGCAGGACCTCAGTAGGAGTGTGCAGGACATCATGGAACGTGTGCAGGACCTCAGTAGGAGTGTGCAGGAGATTATTGGACCTGTGCAGGACCCCAGTAGGGGTGTGCAGGACGTCGTAGAATGTGTGCAGGACCTCAGTAGGAGTGTGCAGGACATTATGGGACCTGTGCAGAACCCCAGTAGGGGTGTGCAGGACGTCGTAGAATGTGTGCAGGACCTCAGTAGGAGTGTGCAGGACATTATGGGACCTGTGCAGGACCCCAGTAGGGGTGTGCAGGACGTCGTGGACTGTGTGCAGGAGCTCAGTAGGAGTGTGCAGGACATTATGGGACCTGTGCACGACCCCAGTAGGGGTGTGCAGGACGTCGTAGAATGTGTGCAGGACCTCAGCAGGAGTGTGCAGGACATTATGGGACCTGTGCAGGACCCCAGTAGGGGTGTCCAGGACGTCGTAGAATGTGTGCAGGACCTCAGTAGGAGTGTGCAGGACATTACGGTACCTGTGCAGGACCCCAGTAGGGGTGGGCAGGACGTGGTCGAAAGTGTGCAGGACCTCAGTAGGAGTGTGCAGAACATTATGGGACCTGTGCAGGACCCCAGTAGGGGAGTGCAGGACGTCGTAGAATGTGTGCAAGATCTCATGGAACCTGTGCAGGACCCCAGTAGGAGTGTGCAGGACATTATGGGACCTGTGCAGAACCCCAGTAGGGGTGTGCAGGACGTCGTAGAATGTGTGCAGGACCTCAGTAGGAGTGTGCAGGACATTATGGGACCTGTGCAGGACCCCAGTAGGGGTGTGCAGGACGTCGTAGAATGTGTGCAGGACCTCAGTAGGAGTGTGCAGGACATTATGGGACCTGTGCAGGACCCCAGTAGGGGTGTGCAGGACGTCGTAGAATGTGTGCAGGACCTCAGTAGGAGTGTGCAGGACATTATGGGACCTGTGCAGAACCCCAGTAGGGGTGTGCAGGACGTGGTAGAATGTGTGCAGGACCTCAGTAGGAGTGTGCAGGACATTATGGGAACTGTGCAGGACCCCAGTAGGGGTGTGCAGGACGTCGTAGAATGTGTGCAAGATCTCATGGAACCTGTGCAGGACCCCAGTAGGAGTGTGCAGGACATTATGGGACCTGTGCAGAACCCCAGTAGGGGTGTGCAGGACGTCGTAGAATGTGTGCAAGACCTCAGTAGGAGTGTGAAGGACATCATGGAACGTGTGCAGGACCTCAGTAGGAGTGTGCAGGAGATTATGGGACCTGTGCAGGACCCCAGTAGGGGTGTGCAGGACGTCGTAGAATGTGTGCAGGACCTCAGTAGGAGTGTGCAGGACATTATGGGACCTGTGCAGAACCCCAGTAGGGGTGTGCAGGACATCATGGAACCTGTGCAGGACCCCAGTAGGAGTGTGCAGGACATTATGGGACTTGTGCAGGACCCCAGTAGGGATGTGCAGGACGTCGTAGAATGTGTGCAGGACCTCAGTAGGAGTGTGCAGGACATCATGAAACCTGTGCAGGACCCCAGTAGGGGAGTGCAGGACGTCGTAGAATATGTGCAAGATCTCATGGAACCTGTGCAGGACCCCAGTAGGAGTGTGCAGGACATTATGGGACCTGTGCAGAACCCCAGTAGGGGTGTGCAGGACGTCGTAGAATATGTGCAAGACCTCAGTAGGAGTGTGCAGGACCTCAGTAGGAGTGTGCAGGACATTATGGGACCTGTGCAGGACCCCAGTAGGGGTGTGCAGGACGTCGTAGAATGTGTGCAGGACCTCAGTAGGAGTGTGCAGGACATCATGGAACGTGTGCAGGACCTCAGTAGGAGTGTGCAGGACATTATGGGACCTGGGCAGGACCCCAGTAGGGGTGTGCAGGACGTCGGAGAATGTGTGCAGGACCTCAGTAGGAGTATGCAGGACATCATGTGACCTGTGCAGGACCCCAGTAGGAGTGTGCAGGACATCATAAGACCTGTGCAGGACCTCAGTAGGAGTGTGCAGGACATTATGGGACCTGTGCAGGACCCCAGTAGGGGTGTGCAGGTCGTCGTAGAACGTGTGCAGGACCTTAGTAGGAGTGTGCAGGACATTATGGGACCTGTGCAGGACCCCAGTAGGGGTGTGCAGGACGTCGTAGAGTGTGTGCAGGACCTCAGTAGGAGTGTGCAGGACATTATGGGAACTGTGCAGGATCCCAGTAGGGGTGTGCAGGACGTCGTAGAATGTGTGCAGGACCTCAGTAGGAGTGTGCAGGAGATTATGGGACCTGTGCAGGACCCCAGTAGGGGAGTGCAGGACGTCGTAGAATGTGTGCAAGATCTCATGGAACCTGTGCAGGACCCCAGTAGGAGTGTGCAGGACATTATGGGACCTGTGCAGAACCCCAGTAGGGGTGTGCAGGACGTCGTAGAATGTGTGCAAGACCTCAGTAGGAGTGTGAAGGACATCATGGAACGTGTGCAGGACCTCAGTAGGAGTGTGCAGGAGATTATGGGACCTGTGCAGGACCCCAGTAGGGGTGTGCAGGACGTCGTAGAATGTGTGCAGGACCTCAGTAGGAGTGTGCAGGACATTATGGGACCTGTGCAGGATTCCAGTAGGAGTGTGCAGGACGTCATGGAATGTGTGCAGGACCTCAGTAGGAGTGTGCAGGACATTACGGGACCTGTGCAGGATCCCAGTAGGGGTGTGCAGGACGTCGTAGAATGTGTGCAGGACCTCAGTAGGAGTGTGCAGGACATTTTGGGACCTGTGCAGGATTCCAGTAGGGGTGTGCAGGACGTCGTAGAATGTGTGCAGGACTTCAGTAGGAGTGTGCAGGACATCATGGAACGTGTGCAGGACCTCAGTAGGATTGTGCAGGACATTATGGGCGCTGTGCAGGACCCCAGTAGGGGTGTGCAGGACGTCGTAGAATGTGTGCAGGACCTCAGTAGGAGTGTGCAGGACATTATGGGACCTGTGCAGGACCCCAGTAGGGGTGTGCAGGACGTCGTAGAATGTGTGCAGGACCTCAGTAGGAGTGTGCAGGACATCATGGGACCTGTGCAGAACCCCAGTGGGGGTTCGCAGGACGTCACAGAATGTGTGCAGGACCTCATGGAACCTGTGCAGGAACCCAGTAGGAGTGTGCAGGGCATTATGGGACCTATGCAGGACCTCAGTAGGAGTGTGCAGGACGTCGTAGAATGTGTGCAAGACCTCAGTAGGAGTGTGAAGGACATCATGGAACGTGTGCAGGACCTCAGTAGGAGTGTGCAGGAGATTATGGGACCTGTGCAGGACCCCAGTAGGGGTGTGCAGGACGTCGTAGAATGTGTGCAGGACCTCAGTAGGAGTGTGCAGGACATTATGGGACCTGTGCAGAACCCCAGTAGGGGTGTGCAGGACATCATGGAACCTGTGCAGGACCCCAGTAGGAGTGTGCAGGACATTATGGGACTTGTGCAGGACCCCAGTAGGGATGTGCAGGACGTCGTAGAATGTGTGCAGGACCTCAGTAGGAGTGTGCAGGACATCATGAAACCTGTGCAGGACCCCAGTAGGGGAGTGCAGGACGTCGTAGAATATGTGCAAGATCTCATGGAACCTGTGCAGGACCCCAGTAGGAGTGTGCAGGACATTATGGAACCTAGGCAGGACCCCATTAGGGGTGTGCACGACGTCGTAGAATATGTGCAGGACCCAAGTAGGGGTGTGCAGGACCTTAGTAGGAGTGTGCAGGACGTCATGGAATGTGTGCAGGACCTCAGTAGGAGTGTGCAGGAGATTACGGGACCTGTGCAGGATTCCGGTAGGGGTGTGCAGGACGTCGTAGAATGTGTGCAGGACCTCAGTAGGAGTGTGCAGGACATTTTGGGACCTGTGCAGGATTCCAGTAGGGGTGTGCAGGACGTCGTAGAATGTGTGCAGGACCTCAGTAGGAGTGTGCAGGACATTATGGGACCTGTGCAGGACCCTAGTAGGGGTGTGCAGGACGTCGTAGAATGTGTGCAGGACCTCAGTAGGAGTGTGCAGGACATTATGGGACCTGTGCAGGACCCCAGTAGGGGTGTGCAGGACGTCGTAGAATGTGTGCAGGACCTCAGTAGGAACCTGTGCAGGACCTCAGTAAGAGTGTGCAGGACATCATGGGACCTGTGCAGGACCCCAGTAGGGGTGTGCAGGACGTCGTAGAATGTGTGCAGGACCTCAGTAGGAGTGTGCAGGACATCATGGAACGTGTGCAGGACCTTAGTAGGAATGTGCAGGACATCATGGGATCTGTGTAGGACCCCAGTAGAGGTGTGCAGGACGTCGTAGAGTGTGTACAGGGCCTCAGTAGGAGTGTGCAGGAGATTGTGGGACCTGTGCAGGACCCCAGTAGGGGTGTGCAGGACGTCGTAGAATATGTGCAAAATCTGATGGAACCTGTGCAGGACCCCAGTAGGAGTGTGCAGGACATTATGGGACCTGTGCAGAACCCCAATAGGGGAGTGCAGGACGTCGTAGAATATGTGCAAGATCTCATGGAACCTGTGCAGGACCCCAGTAGGAGTGTGCAGGACATTATGGGACCTGTGCAGGACCCCAGTAGGGGTGTGCAGGACGTCGTAGAATGTGTGCAGGACCTCAGTAGGAGTGTGCAGGACATTATGGGACCTGTGCAGGACCCCAGTAGGAGTGTGCAGGACATTATGGGACCTGTGCAGGACCCCAGTAGGGGTGTGCAGGACGTCGTAGAATGTGTGCAGGACCTCAGTAGGAGTGTGCAGGACATTATGGGACCTGTGCAGAACCCCAGTAGGGGTGTGCAGGACGTGGTAGAATGTGTGCAGGACCTCAGTAGGAGTGTGCAGTACATTATGGGAACTGTGCAGGACCCCAGTAGGGGAGTGCAGGACGTCGTAGAATGTGTGCAAGATCTCATGGAACCTGTGCAGGACCCCAGTAGGAGTGTGCAGGACATTATGGGACCTGTGCAGAACCCCAGTAGGGGTGTGCAGGACGTCGTAGAATGTGTGCAAGACCTCAGTAGGAGTGTGAAGGACATCATGGAACGTGTGCAGGACCCCATTAGGGGTGTGCACGACGTCGTAGAATGTGTGCAAGACCTCAGTAGGAGTGTGAAGGACATCATGGAACGTGTGCAGGACCTCAGTAGGAGTGTGCAGGAGATTATGGGAACTGTGCAGGACCCCAGTAGGGGTGTGCAGGACTTCGTAGAATGTGTGCAGGACCTCAGTAGGAGTGTGCAGGACATTATGGGACCTGTGCAGAACCCCAATAGGGGAGTGCAGGACGTCGTAGAATATGTGCAGGACCTCAGTAGGAGTGTGCAGGACCTTAGTAGGAGTGTGCAGGACATCATGAGACCTGTGCAGGACCCCAGTAGGGGTGTGCAGGACGTCGTAGAATGTGTGCAAGACCTCAGTAGGAGTGTGAAGGACATCATGGAACGTGTGCAGGACCTCAGTAGGAGTGTGCAGGAGATTATGGGACCTGTGCAGGACCCCAGTAGGGGTGTGCAGGACGTCGTAGAATGTGTGCAGGACCTCAGTAGGAGTGTGCAGGACATTATGGGACCTGTGCAGAACCCCAGTAGGGGTGTGCAGGACATCATGGAGCCTGTGCAGGACCCCAGTAGGAGTGTGCAGGACATTATGGGACTTGTGCAGGACCCCAGTAGGGATGTGCAGGACGTCGTAGAATGTGTGCAGGACCTCAGTAGGAGTGTGCAGGACATCATGAAACCTGTGCAGGACCCCAGTAGGGGAGTGCAGGACGTCGTAGAATATGTGCAAGATCTCATGGAACCTGTGCAGGACCCCAGTAGGAGTGTGCAGGACATTATGGGACCTGTGCAGAACCCCAGTAGGGGTGTGCAGGACGTCGTAGAATATGTGCAAGACCTCAGTAGGAGTGTGAAGGACATCATGGAACGTGTGCAGGACCTCAGTAGGAGTGTGCAGGAGATTATGGGACCTGTGCAGGACCCCAGTAGGGGTGTGCAGGATGTCGTAGAATGTGTGCAGGACCTCAGTAGGAGTGTGCAGGACATTATGGGACCTGTGCAGAACCCCAATAGGGGTGTGCAGGACGTGCTAGAATGTGTGCAGGACCTCAGTAGGAGTGTGCAGGACATTATGGGAACTGTGCAGGATCCCAGTAGGGGTGTGCAGGACGTCGTAGAATGTGTGCAGGACCTCAGTAGGAGTGTGCAGGACATTATGGGACCTGTGCAGGACCCCAGTAGGGGTGTGCAGGACGTCGTAGAATGTGTGCAGGACCTCAGTAGGAGTGTGCAGGACATTATGGGACCTGTGCAGAACCCCAGTAGGGGTGTGCAGGACGTGGTAGAATGTGTGCAGGACCTCAGTAGGAGTGTGCAGTACATTATGGGAACTGTGCAGGACCCCAGTAGGGGAGTGCAGGACGTCGTAGAATGTGTGCAGGACCTCAGTAGGAGTGTGCAGGACATTATGGGACCTGTGCAGGACCCCAGTAGGGGTGTGCAGGTCGTCGTAGAGTGTGTGCAGGACCTCAGTAGGAGTGTGCAGGACATTATGGGACCTGTGCAGGACCCCAGTAGGGATGTGCAGGACGTCGTAGAATGTGTGCAGGACCTCATGGAACCTGTGCAGGACCCCAGTAGGGGTGTGCAGGACGTCGTAGAATGTGTGCAGGACCTCAGTAGGAGTGTGAAGGACATCATGGAACGTGTGCAGGACCTCAGTAGGAGTGTGCAGGAGATTATGGGACCTGTGCAGGACCCCAGTAGGGGTGTGCAGGATGTCGTAGAATGTGTGCAGGACCTCAGTAGGAGTGTGCAGGACATTATGGGACCTGTGCAGAACCCCAATAGGGGAGTGCAGGACGTCGTAGAATATGTGCAAGATCTCATGGAACCTGTGCAGGACCCCAGTAGGAGTGTGCAGGACATTATGGGACCTGTGCAGAACCCCAGTAGGGGTGTGCAGGACATCATGAAACCTGTGCAGGACCCCAGTAGGGGAGTGCAGGACGTCGTAGAATATGTGCAAGATCTCTAGGAGTGTGCAGGACATTATGGAACCTGTGCAGGACCCCAGTAGGGGTGTGCAGGACGTCGTAGAATGTGTGCAGGACCTCAGTAGGAGTGTGCAGGACATTATGGGACCTGTGCAGGACCCCAGTAGGGGTGTGCAGGACGTCGTAGAATGTGTGCAGGACCTCAGTAGGAGTGTGCAGGACATTATGGGACCTGTGCAGAACCCCAGTAGGGGTGTGCAGGAAGTCGTAGAATGTGTGCAGGACCTCAGTAGGAGTGTGCAGGACATTATGGGACCTGTGCAGGACCCCAGTAGGGGTGTGCAGGGCATTATGGTACCTGTGCAGGACCCCAGTAGGGGTGTGCAGGACATTAGGGGTCCTGTGAAGGACCCCAGTAGGGATGTGCAGGACGTCGTAGAATGTGTGCAGGACCTCAGTAAGAGTGTGCAGGACATTATGGGACCTGTGCAGGACCCCAGTAGGGGTGTGCAGGACGTCGTAGAATGTGTGCAGGACCTCAGTAGGAGTGTGCAGGACATTATGGGACCTGTGCAGGACCCCAGTAGGGGTGTGCAGGACGTCGTAGAATGTGTGCAGGACCTCAGTAGGAGTGTGCAGGAGATTATTGGACCTGTGCAGGACCCCAGTAGGGGTGTGCAGGACGTCGTAGAATGTGTGCAGGACCTCAGTAGGAGTGTGCAGGAGATTATTGGACCTGTGCAGGACCCCAGTAGGGGTGTGCAGGACGTCGTAGAATGTGTGCAGGACCTCAGTAGGAGTGTGCAGGACATTATGGGACCTGTGCAGAACCCCAGTAGGGGTGTGCAGGACGTGGTAGAATGTGTGCAGGACCTCAGTAGGAGTGTGCAGGACATTATGGAACGTGTGCAGGACCTCAGTAGGAGTGTGCAGGACATTATGGGAACTGTGCAGGATCCCAGTAGGGGTGTGCAGGACGTCGTAGAATGTGTGCAGGACCTCAGTAGGAGTGTGCAGGACATTATGGAACCTGTGCAGGACCCCATTAGGGGTGTGCACGACGTCGTAGAATATGTGCAGGACCTCAGTAGGAGTGTGCAGGACCTTAGTAGGAGTGTGCAGGACATCATGAGACCTGTGCAGGACCCCAGTAGGGGTGTGCAGGACATCGTAGGATGTGTGCAAGACCTCAGTAGGAGTGTGAAGGACATCATGGAACGTGTGCAGGACCTCAGTAGGAGTGTGCAGGAGATTATGGGACCTGTGCAGGACCCCAGTAGGGGTGTGCAGGACGTCGTAGAATGTGTGCAGGACCTCAGTAGGAGTGTGCAGGACATTATGGGACCTGTGCAGAACCCCAGTAGGGGTGTGCAGGACATCATGGAGCCTGTGCAGGACCCCAGTAGGAGTGTGCAGGACATTATGGGACTTGTGCAGGACCCCAGTAGGGATGTGCAGGACGTCGTAGAATGTGTGCAGGACCTCAGTAGGAGTGTGCAGGACATCATGAAACCTGTGCAGGACCCCAGTAGGGGAGTGCAGGACGTCGTAGAATATGTGCAAGATCTCATGGAACCTGTGCAGGACCCCAGTAGGAGTGTGCAGGACATTATGGGACCTGTGCAGAACCCCAGTAGGGGTGTGCAGGACGTCGTAGAATGTGTGCAGGACCTCAGTAGGAGTGTGCAGGACATTATGGGACCTGTGCAGAACCCCAGTAGGGGTGTGCAGGACGTGGCAGAATGTGTGCAGGACCTCAGTAGGAGTGTGCAGGACGTCGTAGAATGTGTGCAGGACCCCAGTAGGAGTGTGCAGGACATTATGGGACCTGTGCAGGACCCCAGTAGGGGTGTGCAGGACGTCGTAGAATGTGTGCAGGACCTCAGTAGGAGTGTGCAGGACATTATGGGACCTGTGCAGAACCCCAGTAGGGGTGTGCAGGACGTCGTAGAATGTGTGCAGGACCTCAGTAGGAGTGTGCACGACATTATGGGAACTGTGCAGGACCCCATTAGGGGTGTGCACGACGTCGTAGAATATGTGCAGGACCTCAGTAGGAGTGTGCAGGACCTTAGTAGGAGTGTGCAGGACATCATGAGACCTGTGCAGGACCCCAGTAGGGGTGTGCAGGACGTCGTAGAATGTGTGCAGGACCTCAGTAGGAGTGTGAAGGACATCATGGAACGTGTGCAGGACCTCAGTAGGAGTGTGCAGGAGATTATGGGACCTGTGCAGGACCCCAGTAGGGGTGTGCAGGATGTCGTAGAATGTGTGCAGGACCTCAGTAGGAGTGTGCAGGACATTATGGGACCTGTGCAGAACCCCAATAGGGGTGTGCAGGACGTGCTAGAATGTGTGCAGGACCCCAGTAGGAGTGTGCAGGACATTATGGGACTTGTGCAGGACCCCAGTAGGGATGTGCAGGACGTCGTAGAATGTGTGCACGACCTCAGTAGGAGTGTGCAGGACATCATGGAACCTGTGCAGGACCCTAGTAGGGAAGTGCAGGACGTCGTAGAATATGTGCAAGATCTCATGGAACCTGTGCAGGACCCCAGTAGGAGTGTGCAGGACATTATGGGACCTGTGCAGAACCCCAGTAGGGGTGTGCAGGACGTCGTAGAATGTGTGCAGGACCTCAGTAGGAGTGTGCAGGAGATTATGGGACCTGTGCAGGACCCCAGTAGGGGTGTGCAGGACGTGCTAGAATGTGTGCAGGACCTAAGTAGGAGTGTGCAGGACATTATGGGAACTGTGCAGGATCCCAGTAGGAGTGTGCAGGACATTATGGGACCTGTGCAGAACCCCAGTAGGGGTGTGCAGGACGTCGTAGAATGTGTGCAGGACCTCAGTAGGAGTGTGCAGGACATTATGGGACCTGTGCAGGACCCCAGTAGGGGTGTGCAGGACGTGGTAGAATGTGTGCAGGACCTCAGTAGGAGTGTGCAGGACATTATGGGAACTGTGCAGGATCCCAGTAGGAGTGTGCAGGAGATTATGGGACCTGTGCAGGACCCCATTAGGGGTGTGCACGACGTCGTAGAATATGTGCAGGACCTCAGTAGGAGTGTGCAGGACCTTAGTAGGAGTGTGCAGGACATCATGAGACCTGTGCAGGACCCCAGTAGGGGTGTGCAGGACATCGTAGGATGTGTGCAAGACCTCAGTAGGAGTGTGAAGGACATCATGGAACGTGTGCAGGACCTCAGTAGGAGTGTGCAGGAGATTATGGGACCTGTGCAGGACCCCAGTAGGGGTGTGCAGGACGTCGTAGAATGTGTGCAGGACCTTAGTAGGAGTGAACAGAACATCAAAGGACGTGCGCATGACCTCAGTTTAATGTCCAGGACACCATATGCAAGCCATGCCTCCTAATCAACAAGAACGATAGTTAAGTGCGCCAGAACAGGGCTGCCGTAATCTCGCTCGAGTTGGCTCTAAAATTTTCTAAGTTCTGACTCCGAATTCGCTCCATCTTCACCACCGGTGGTGCTGTTTTCCTGCTTTGTAATCCAGGCAGATCTTCAACTGCTGATTTATGGAGAAGGACTGTGTGTGAGTCAAGACACACCGCTCTTCACTTCTACCCTTGATCAATTGGGTATCATCAAATTTGTTTAGGAGAGCCGAATAACATCCTTCCTAACATTACGGTAGTCCTCTTCTGGCGCACTTAAAGCAGTGGTCGCGCTCAAATATGCTCGTCTTCTTTTCCTCTCTTAACTCTTTTCTGGGTATAGAGTAGTAGAACCTATAAGAAAAAATTGCGAAAAAATAGCTGTTCTGGTTCAAATTCGACGGCTGAACTTTCTTGTCTTTTGATGGTGGATCACCCCCCATCATCGGCATCGACGATCTCTAATATCGAGAATATCAGCTGGCTTGAAATTGAATTTCAATCAATGAACTTTAGGATTTATGTACACATCTAGTCAAAAGCATTGGTTGAGATGATTGCTTTCATTGTTCAATTGTTTTATTAGGTAAATTTGCATTTATTTTCCCTCTGAGTATCGATGATTTTTGAATGCTTGGCATGAGACTGTGATCTTTGTGCACGAAAGGAAATTCAGGGTCTTGATAACTCTAATTCTAGCCCGCTTTTCACCGCGCTACTTTTATAGTTTTTGAGCTGTTCTTGATCTAAGCTGATTTTTGTAGTTTTTTCGATAACGTATTTCATCGTGACCACTGCCTTTAACTATCGTTCTTTTTCCGAATCAGACATATGGGCCGGCGCAGACGAGCCACATCAGCATGAACCGGTGAAGTTTGGCTAGAGTGGCTGACCCTGGGTCTATCCTAGACGTGGTGGGGCCACCCAAGATTTACTCATAGAAATGATGAGAAACTCTGATAAAAGATGCCTGATACTGCGCTATCAATCATTGTTTTTATAAGGGCTCTATGGAAATACTTCGACTGGTAGCCTTACCAATTGGCGGTTCATTTGATTTCTGTCTTGAATGGTGGGTGGCCTCCCCCCCCCGTCTAGTATAGTGCATAGACCCTGTACAATTGGGTCATTTTGAAACTCATTTCTTCATTTCTTCGACATTTAAATTCAAAAACTATATGCCTTGTATCTTATTTGAAGGAAGCCGCGTTGCAACAATTATCTTGCAGTCATAGCAGCGGAGCGGTTGCATCTTCATTTCTATCACTATGTTTTTGAAAAAAAAACAACAACTTGACTTCTGGAGATTGACGATGTTGTAGAAGGGAAACCCATAGAAAAAGTTGTGAAATTTCTGAATTTTGGGCTCCGCAGAAAAGGTCAAGGATTTGGCATTGCTCTAAAATGTCGTGAAATTGCTCCATTAGATTTGGCTATCTAACTGATTTCCTAAATGTAGTGAAATTGTTGAATCGATTTGGCTGTTGTTGGTATATGCAGATAACATGATCATTAAATGTAGTAAAATTGTTGCAAACGGATTTGGCAGGAGCTCTGTGAATTATCACAGTCAAATCACGCGTCAGGAGGGGTTTTTCTTGGAGCGCATATTGAATCAAATGAGAACAAGAATAAGTCTAGCAGCCAAAACGTTTCCATACCATGTGAACCGTGAAAGCTTTGAGGACACGAAGCCATAGCGTCAGTAGCAAATAAATTGCGTTAGATTTCGTTTTCATGATTTTTATCTAATCGGTGAGGGAAGGTCTGGTACCTTAGTAGGAGCTGCACTGAAAAGGCAGAATAACATACGAAAACCTTATTTCTAGCCCATAAGGCCACGTTTCGTTCAGCATTCTTGGCTGAGGATTATTTTTTTCTATTTGTCTTCATTCGTTCGCCAGAGGACCTTCTGACGCGTGATTTGACTCTGATAATTCATAGAGCGCCTGCCAAATCCATTTGCAACAATTTCGCTACATTTAGTGATTATGTTATCTGCATATACCAACAACAGCCAAATCTATTCAACAATTTCACTACATTCAGGAAATCAGTTTGATAGCCAAATCTAATTTAACAATTTCACGACATTTTAGAGCAATGCCAAATCCATGAACTTTCCTGCGGAGCCCAAATTTCAGAAACGCAACTATGAAAATGATGAAATAATTCTCAAAACAGCACCACTCCTATAATAGTGATGCCCAACCCTGCGAGTAGCGGGGAAATGGAGGTTATACTCACTTGGCTATACTTTGCACTAACATTCGTCGGCCGAATCGCTTCGTCATTATGATAAGAATCTCTTTGGTGCCTCCCTAAAAAGGATGATTCGGCATTAAATTTGCTTTAGGAGGGTGCGATGGTCTGGGACTGCGTAGGAACAGTAAATTCAGATACTTCTGCTTTTATCTCTGTGAAAAACTCAGGCACTACCGGTTGTGACATAAAAGGTGATCAAAAAGTCCCGTTAAAATGTGTGAGAAAAGGAAAAGCCCCACTTTATTTATTTCTATTCTTCATGTAGGTTAATATGGCCAGGCTTGTATTAGGGGACCGGGAAGTAATGTCGTTTTTGCGCATGTCAATACTCCGCCAACGCGTAGCTAGATGCCTCACACGGAAACCAGAGATGCCCAGCGTTGCGGAGGCATCTAGTCTATTTTTGACACGAGATTTCACGTAAATTATGGAAAGTTTAGCCTTAGTTGGTGAAATTTCAGCTACAGCGCTCGCATACTCTACGTAAATTCTAGCTACAGTACCCGCATATGCTACGCTTATTCTGGTTGCAGCACTCGGTCGATCGACCAACCCAGTCCTGATCCGTACTAGAAAGGCGATCCCCGCTGCGATCGAGCGCATCGCCGTTTCTTCCCCACGGCCTGCAGCATCTCAGCGGCCAAAATTATCCCTAGCAAGGTCTTCCAGGGAGCGACACGGGGTCACCCTCTACGACCACCCAGAGAGTGTTGAATAATCACTCAGGGACATGTCCGGGGCGAACACTGTTCAAACGGCATCTCTGCGCTCCACGTAGCCAGCGCGGGTTCGAGATTGCATTTCAACACAGGCCGCCGCTAAATCCGTAGATTCTCGCTACAAAATTATAGCGAGAATATACGGGTTTGGCGACAGAGAGATCAATATGTCGAATTTAGCCTTCGTTTTTACGTAGAATACGCGTAGAATTTGCACCCTTGTAGCCTCTACACAAGAATATGCGGGTTTTAGCTATCGTAGCTAAAACCCGTAAATTCTCGCTACACAAAATGGGGCGGCGTTTCAGGCCGCGCCCTCGGAGGCATCTAGCTACGCGTTGGCAGAGTACTTGATTGTCATTTATCAGCTCACTGTTTGGTTCAGAGGCGTGCCAAAGACATTGTGAGATTATAGTGACTTCTTTGCTAGAAGGCAATGCATTTTTATGTGATTTCGGGTAAAATAGCAAGCCACATACCAGATGAGGTAAACATACGGTATTGCATGCTTTAGAAGTTTCCTAAGGGAAGTAACACAACAGTTGCTATCAAAAGCATTTGTGATGTTTATCCGAATGCATTAGAGATTCGTATATGCCAAGGATAATTTTCTAAGTTGAAATCGGGTAAATTCGATCCGAAAAGGCGATATCCTCCAACACGACAATGCAAGACCGCACTGCGGAGAGCAAACCCTAAAAAAATTAATGAATTGGGGTGAGAGGTGCCGCCTCATCCACCCGGGTTTCCTTCATTTCGAGCGCAGCAAATTTGGATGATATGCAAAACGCCATTTTAGATACTTTGCCAAAAAAATCAATTAATTTTTATTGAGCAGGAATTGAAAGCTTACGCACTAGATACGCAAAAGATAGCAAAATTTTTTGTCAATGATGAGGATTACATCATTGAGAATAGACCTGATTTAGTAGTTAACACTCGGTCGAGGGGATGTTTGAACAGTTGATCGGGGAGAAAACTAGGGAAGTTCCTTCCACGATAATTCCCTTCGCCTCCTTCTGGGCATGATGAATGCGAAAACAGAGCCGCAACGTATGCGGTTATGTAAATTGGCCAGTCTCGAGGTGGTTTCGCACTGCGCAATCAGGGCAGAGGTGCCTCTCATGGACTGTGTAGGGCTTCCCCTTCTGGACGCAAGGGAAGATAAGAAGCCTCTTTGTAACCTGATGTCTGAAGTCACAAATTTGCTCCTAGCTCGGTTTTCTAAGGACAGGGAACTGCCGAAGGCAGCAAATTTTGTCTAACTGATTTTTTGTCAAACAATGGTCAATGGATGTTGGGATGCGGCACTACGGAGAACACTTGAAGTGGGAGAATAAGGGCAGGCCTGTGTGTTGGAACTTCCCTCCACCTTCCCGATTCAAGGAAGTCCTCGAGTGGTATCGACGAAAACCCTGTCGTCATTCTCGGGAAAACCCCACCATTGTGTTAGAAATAAATGTCTGATTACTCAACGAGCAACTCAGACATTGGCGAGAAGAACGACGACATGACTTCCCTCAAGACAACGGGAGAACTTCCCCCAAATCGAGGGGAGCCGTGGGGACCTCATGCCCGCAGGTCTTCCCCTTGTTCTCCCGATCGCCGGTCTTCTCCATACTGTCGCGACCCAACATCCACTGTACAATAATTAATCAAAAATCAGCATATCAAACCTCACTGATTTCGACAGTTTCCTGTTCCTGGGAAATTGGAATAGGGTAGGAAATATTGACCTCTGACGACAAGTCAGAAATATTCATTACTGACGACAGCTCATTATATCCACTGAAATCCGGTCACATAAGCCATGCACAGTCTTTGAGTGGCAGACCTGCTCCTTTAGCATGCGAATTGGAGACCACCTCGATACTATGCAGCTTGCATAACCGTATATGCTGCGGCTTTGTATTCGCATTCATCATGCTCGGAAGGAGGCTGAGGGAAGAACTGTGAGGCTCGCAGTTTCGATCGTCTTTTGCAGTGTATAAGTCGAGAGAGGAGGAGCTCCTTCCACGATACGTCTTGCAACATCCACCCTCGACCGAGTGATAACGATCAAATCAGGTCTATTGTCTTTGGGAACTTCCCCAAAAATGTCTGAGAAGAGGTGTTGGGTTGCGACACCATGGGGAAGAATTGCTGCGGGAAGAAAAAGGAGAAATCTGCTGTGGGAACTCCCTCTTGCTCATCTGCAGAAGGGTTTCAGATGCCCCCCCCCGGATTCGAAGGAAATTCACCAGTTGTATCAAGGAGACTTCCGTACTGGTTCTAATAGTCCCATCTAAGTTATTCTCTAATTATGGGTAATATTCACTGCTGTTCTTCGCGAGCTTATACTGCATCACCTCCTCCCCCATACTTTTTCGTTGTTTATTCTCTCGCCTCGCACACGCTCGGGGAGCAAGAAACTGAATTTTTCTCCGATATAGAAATAATGTATGCAAGGACAAGAATTCTCTACTTACCGCTCTCACGATATACGGGCGAAAATCACTGCATCCATGATCGGTTGTCGCCTGATATCTGTGAAAATATTCCTCAGTGGGTGCTTTATGCACTAAATCATGCAGCCAGCCATAATAAACATAACAGTCAGTTGTGACGCCGATCACTGAAAAGAAAATTGTTTGGATGTACATGCTGCAAAGAAGGATGTTCTCCGCTCATTTCGAAGCAGAAAGTCCAAAAACAGCGTCTTTTTTCCATACGAGTTGTTCTTTCCCTTTGTCTATAATCTCCCTCCATCATTGATAGTTGCGTTTTCACCACTATACCACGGTCAACTACATGGTGGCTACGAACCAAAGAACCTTGCACGGTTCCATCTTCGTTTGAAAAAAAAATATGAAAACTTCTCCATCAATTCTGGCGAGCTCTCTCTCTATCCCTCTCCGAATCTACACTCGGATTTTGCTACGGTATTTTGGATCGAGGTTCTCGATATCGGAAACAGTTCCTGTGTCTTCTTCCATGACGAAAACGATGACTCAAATAGTACGACTCTGACTTTTACCTTTTTTCTTTAGTTTAAGAAAAGAAGTTTGCATTAGGCAAGACACAAAAGGATAACAACACCAAAACGTGAAATATTTTTGAGAGGAGAGCCACAATGTACTTTTTAAAGTTACAGTTTTTGAAAAATTGGGTCAGAGAAAGCCGCATAACTCGGTTCAAAGAAGTCTTCAGCAGCTGCAAAGATAGATTCGAAAACTTCAATGGAACTACAGCAACTGGAAAAGGTTTCATTGGAAACGGCGTTCCCGACGTGTTATACAAGTGAAGATAGCGAATGGGTTCGAATAAGTCCCACTTGAATATTTTTGCAAACAGAGTCGGGAAAAGAGGCCTTCTTCACATGTGAGTCCTTATTGAATCGTAGATCTTGCTGTTATTGCGAAATTATTATCCTGGTAGCAATTAGTTGACCCGAACATCCCTCAAAAATACATTTCGGCTATCGTACTGTACATCAATATGAAGTTCGATTCAGAATTTCCGAACCCTCTCTATCAACGCGTAGCTAGATACCTCATACAAAAGCCGGCGACACTCAGGCTTTCAGAAGCATTTAGTCTAAATTTGTCGCGAGAATTCACGTGAACTACGGAAATTTTAGCCTCAGTTGGCGAAAACTTTAGCCACCTTACCCACATAGTCTACGTAAATTCTTGCTACCGCACTCGAACGATTGATTCACCCTGTCCTGATCCGTATTACAAAGGTGATCCCAGCTGCGACCGACCGACCGCATTCTCAGATAGTCGTGGGCTAGTACGTCGGCACAATAGGGGTTGGACTCCGGTAGAAAGGAATTAGCAGCACCCTGATGTAGCTACTGCTAACAGCATGAGCTGCTGCCAATTAGCAGCAACTCCTGCTGCTTATGCTCGGAAACAACTCCTTTGTTTACCATGACTCAGACACTCGGGAGTAGTACGTCGGCACAACTTGGGTTGTATTCCAGGTCAAACTTCCGATTCCACGCCATGGTTCGCGACGAGAAAACATTCTCAGCGATGGGTCATGGAGACGATTCCCTCAGCGTCCAAAAATGACGTCCAGAAAGTGATACAAGGTCACCTTCTCGGACCGGCCTCAAACGGCCACCTGACCCCTCAGTGAGACTGGCCGCCTTATGTACCAGCCGTCGTCGTACAAGAGGATGCTGCAATATTCATTCCTGTCAGACAAATCAATGAAGGAGAGTGTCAGCAGACACTGAGAAAAGGGGCTGTCTACGTATTCTGGGGTTCAACTACTTCTGCCAATCTAAAGAATGCCAGGATTAACGAAGGGGCTGCATCCCAGCACAAGCGGCAGGAGCTGTGCTAACTGGCAGCTCCTGATGTTAGCAGTAGCTACTGCAGGGGTGCTGCTAACTAGTTTGTACCGTGGTGCGACCCCTATTGTACCCATGTACTACCCCCGACTGCCTGGACATGCGTGAGATCGGCATATGTGGTTGAATCCCAGCTTGTGTAGGCAGCCCCTTCTCCTAGTGTCTGCTGACACTCCTCCATTGATTTGTCTAATACAAATGAACATTGCAGCATCCTCTCGTACGACCACGGCTGCTATATAAGGCAGCCAGTCTCACTGAGAGGGCGATTGGCCATCTGAGGCCGGTACGAGAAGGTAACTTTGCGTCAGTTCCTGGTCGTAAACTTTAGACGCTCAGAGGATCGTCCTCATTGCCCAACGTGAGAGAAGCCTCCTCGTTGTAAACCATGGCGGGAATGATTTCCTTGTTGCGGACCGTTGCGAAAGTGGCCTCCTTACTGCGGGCCATGGCAAGGATCATACTCAACAAAGAGGACGGTAATCCAAAATCTCTCCCTGTTTGCAGAACAGCCCGTCGATAACGACGGGACGAACTCCAGCATACGTTGGCACGACATGCTGGTGTTAGCAGCAGCTTCTAGTGACAGCGGAGGGTTGTATCCGATGTTTGCCTTGTGATACAACCCCTATTGTAGCGACGTACTACCCCACGGCTGTCTGAGTTGCCGTTTGTTCCCCTTGGTCTGCAGCATCCCCGCGATCCTAATCATCCTTGGCTAGATCCTCCAGAAAGCTTCTCGGGGTCACCCTACGCAACCAGTCACAGACTGCCAGGTAGTCACTCCGTGAGATGACTGGACCAACCCTCTTCGGATGGCCTCCCTGCGTTCAGCGTAGCCAGCGCGGGTTGAAATTGCTGCCCAACAAAGGCTGTTGCTAAACCCTTATATTCTCGCTTCGGAATTTTGCGACAGTGCTATCAATATAGAAAGTTTAGCCTTAGTTTTCATGCGGGTTTATCGATCGTAACTAAGCCCGTTGATTGTTGCCGAATGGATTGAGAGGGCGTAACAGGCCGCGCCCTCGGAAGCATCCAGTTGCGCCTTGGCAGAGTGCCTTGACTCACCTTAGCTCTTCCTAATACAACAACTAACTCGATAGTTGAATCGCACACAGAAACGTGTCCACCGTAGTCAATTATTCGCGATATCAATGTGGATCTATTCAAAACTATTTGAATTCGAGTAATATGAATGCCTGCGGGATCTTTCGAATATCGAACGTATTTGAATGTAACCATTTTTCTGGATGCAAGTGTCGAATAGTAATAGAAAAGCAATAGCTAGACTGGGCGAAGATTTCGCTCTAGAAGTCTTTTCTGTGACGCCATCTTCTCATGACAGATTATTTTGTCAGAACGCATTTGAACTTAGATTGCCCCATGGGATGCTTTGTAACTTGCTGAACGATGAACAACTTCTGTCAACAGAGTAAACTGCTGGACCAGTAGCAATCCCCGATTGTGGTGACTCTAAATAGGTACCCAACCTGAGGTTGGTGACGCCTAGATGGCTCCTATGGTTGACACTCTGAAACGAGATCTATCTCGAAGAGTGGTATTGAATGCAAAGCCTCTCAATCGTAGAAATGTTTGAACCAACACAGCACGGGCGTAGGCCACGGATGCCCATCACAGCGCCTTCTTGTTAGACCACTAGGCCACATGTACACATATGAGGAGACGTTTCATATTTGCTACATACACTCCCTCCACAGTCCTTCGTATCCATTGCAACTTTGATCGAGCTAGCGGTCGTAAATATGGGTATCGACAGCGTGCTCATGTGTATCTTTCAGGTATAACAATTCTTCAGCGTTGAATGATGGGATTCTAGAGTTTTCCACGAAAATCATCGAACCGACAGAATTTTAGGTTTCAAAAGCGATTTTGAGATTATTTTGTTAGATGGCCACTTATCACCAATATCACGATACGCAATACTTCGAAATTTCATTGTCGAGGAGGCGACCTTGTGTTTTCCTTCACAAGGTAAACCAAAGAGTTCAAAGGATTTTTTTAAATTATGAACTAATTTTTGCTCAGTCTGTTTCACGCTTCCCAGTCCACGTAGAGAGTAGTGAAATTGTTCATAGAGAAGTAAAAGACAAAAACCGCATTCGGATGAACAACTATACAGAATTTTGCAACTAGAACACGCGGATCACTGGAATGTTATGCTTTTTCTCGAGAACGAAACAATTTCGCAGCCATCATTTTTAGATGGCTATCTTGGCGAATCTGTTTTTACTTGCAGTGAACGACTATTTAAAAAAATTCAAAATTGGTCGAATATAGCCAAAACAACTTCTAGGAGATTCAAATCTAGCTCAGAATAGTAGAAAAGCATGTGAAATCTATAAAGGAGGCGTCTTCATGGCAGCTGCGTTCAATTCGAAGGGAATCTCCCACCAATCTTTGCCAGGAATCTTTGAATCATCAATTGAACCTTCGAACGTTTCGCCTGTCTTTCCTTTCAGCTGGCAGCGGAGCTGGATGGCTGCCAGCCGGCGGGTGCAATTATTCATTGGCCCCTTAAACAGCGATAATAGCCGCCCTGCTGTGATGGGGTGATAAGTGGACAGCGGACTGGTCGGTTCGCAAGCGCTCCACTGCCTTCTCTCGGGGCGCACATTCCTTCTTCTTCTTCTTCTTTATTGACGCAGGTTAACACCCACGTGATAAAAATAGAAATAATAGCACAAATCATTAATAATTAAAACCAAGCAGCCAATCAATTATTTGGAACAGCCGACAGTGAAAAAAAAGAAAGCTGTAATCAAAGATCATTCGACTTCGTTAAAAACCTCCGATTCCAGTAGATGGGTAGCTAGACGTCTGAACGTAGTCAGAGACAAGTGCATCATATCCTGATCAAAAACCTTATTCAACAAAGGTACTACTCTAATGGAAAAGAACTGCGACCTAATTTGAGATTTAGTTAACGGAAGCTTTATTTTTGTGCTCCCACCCCTAATTCTAGAATGGACAGTTGAAAAGAATTGAGACGAGTTGACTCTTGCCCTACCTGTAAGAATTTTAAAAGCCATAACAAGATCGTTTGTCCTTCTCCGACTGATTAGACTAGGAAGAGCATAAAGCTGGCGTCGTTCCACAGCATTAGGGATAAACTCGTAACCGAGACCAGAACTACGCATAGCAAGCTTTCGCGTAATGTTGCTTTGCACACTCTCGAGATAATCTATATCCTTCTTTTTATACAACGAGAAAACTGTAGTTCCAGACTCTAGAATAGGTCTTACATAGGTCTTGTATGCTTTGAGTAAAGTTTTGGAATTCCTAGACCTGAGTGCCTTAAAGAGATTGTACGTTCTATGAATTGCACTGGAGAAGAGCGCTTTGTAATGACTGTCAAAACTCAGTTTGTCGTTTATTCTGTACCCAAGATCTCTCACTTCCTTTACTAACTCAAGTTCCACGCCACCGATATCATATGTAGCATTCACCTTACAGGTTCCGATCCGTAGAATCTTAGTTTTGTCCGCCGCGAGAGGCAGCCCCCATTGATCTGATCATATTTTGACATGATCGATCGCCGTTTGAAGAGTTTTGGCATCCTCCGAATTCTTGACAACAGTGAACACTTTGATATCGTCGGCATACATTTCACTAGTCACTCCGAAGTTTTCAAGGTAATCAGGCAATCCCGACGTGTAGATAAGAAAGAGAATTGGGGACAACACTCCTCCTTGAGGAACACCACTTGCGGCAGAGTATATCTCAGAAAAATCTTCATCAACCCTGACTTGGTAAGTACGATCGTGAAGAAAATTGGTCAACCACTTGATGACCATAGGGTGCATACCTATTGTCGTTAGTTTACCAATCAGCCTCGTGATGGGAATTCTCGTCCATTCGTTTAGAGACGAAAGTAGAGCAGTTTCTGTACTTCTACCTTTCCAAAACCCATGCTGGTTCTCGGTAACAATTTTACAGATTTCTAAATGAAAGACGACCTTATTCTTGACTATTTTTTTCGAAAGCTCGTGCAAATATAGAAGTTATACTAACTGGACGAAAGTTTTTAACATTCGAATAAGGAGGTTTTTTTGGGACTGGAATGACAAAAGCATGCTCCCAGCGGGATGGAATTTCAGCTGTGATAGGATAGATTGAGAGAGCTGTAGGATAGATTGAACAGATGCTCTAGAGGGGACAGAATGTAAGGCAGAATTTTTTTTAACGAAATGTAATGGGACGTAGTCTGGGGTGAGGGATGAAGAGTTGGGCCATTTAGCCAAAAGTTCGAAAATCTGATCTTTGTGAAACCATACTGTAGATTCCATTCCAGGGAAATCCGCTGTAGCGTATTCAACAGCTGATTCCGAAGTTTCAGTGAAGATCTTTTGAAATTCAGCAGCAAAAAGATCGGCTTTCCTCTTATCTGTAAAGACTAATTCAGCTCCTTCTGAGAGCAGGGTTGGATTTTTTTTCTTTTGTTTCAACCTCTTACTGATATACGAATAGAGTTGAGAACTGTTCCTTGATTCTACTAATTTACGTTCCACACTAGAAGCGTATTTGACTATAGCTTTGTCTACCTTAACGTTATATGATTTATATAGTTCTAAACTATGATCGTTTTTGCTCTCAACCGCAGCATCCCAAAGAGCATTTCTACGATTCATCATTATATTGAGATACGCAGGTAGACTTCTCTGCGATTCGTTCATTTTCCGACGGGGAACGAACAAATCGATAACGTGATGAAAAATAGCAATGAACATTTCATATTTTTCATTCACAGAAACAAGAGTGCTAAGCGAACCGAACCAATCAATGTCCGCTAGGTACCCTTCAATTGCCTTGTAATCGGCTACCTTGAAATCATGCTTATACTGGGGAGTACTTTCCAAAATGCTTGAATTCACTGTAAATTCCACTGTCGCATGTTCACTGTTGCCAATAGGTGCCTTGACTCTCACTGCATTGACTAATCGATCATGATTGCAGAAAACAAGGTCTAGAAAGGAACTGCCTCTAGACGGAGATTTGACCAATTGAGAGAAGTTATGAGTGATGAAAAGATCCATAAACTCTTTAGAAGAACCTTTCGCTAGTTGAGGTGAATTCCAGTCGATTTCTGGCAAATTAAAATCGCCGAGCACTACGCTGAGACAATTATCTGTACAAAAATCACTAATAACATTACGGAGAACTTCAGTGTCTCCAGAGCTACAACTTGGGGTGCGATATACCAAAATGAATCTGACGATACCAGAACAAAATATAGCATCGAAGACTAGAATTTCGTACGCATTCTTGACAGAGACCTGAAATTTTTCGACACAAGGGATTCTGTTATTGAATAAAACGAGAACGCCACCACCTTTTCTATATGCTCTGTCCCATCTAAAGACGGAGAATTGTGAACCAGCAAACCCTAGAAGAGAACTCATTTCATTCCTCGAGCTCAACCATGATTCCGTTATGAAAATTAGGCCATAGTTCTCATGCGAAATAGTATGTAATAGGTGATCAATATTCTTGACCAGAGATCTAACATTGGACATCATGCACTTGATTTCGTCGCTCAGACTACTAGACCGAGGAGAGTTTAGAGGTTTCCCGACGGAGTCGACTGAGATTGAGAAACAGAAGGAGGAGAATGTGGCTGAACAGTACCGGAATTACTGGATTGACGTATAACAAAATCAGATGAGTTCAACGGATTGATATTGGAATGAATGTCACAGTGATCACCAGAAACTCGAGAATTGTTAGAAGTAGGACGCATGGTAAGACGCTCTGCACGTCTGCGGTCTCTCTTCTTTTGTTTGGGAGGCCCTTAGATAGACCCCCTTATGAGAGAAAAACCGCAGACGAGGAGCGCATCTCACAAGCGCCTTCTGAAAATTAGATGATGGTTACACAACCTTCAGCAACCGTGGTCTATGAGAATTAACTTGGCCCATACGAAATGCTTCACGCGGAAGACATTGAACATCCAAAAAACTAATGAAGGAATGAACACAGGAAAGATCATAGTTTGTCCTATCGATGGAATTTGGGGAGAGAGACTCAGGGACGCCGGAAATTACAATAGATTTTTCGAAATCAGGATCCTTAGAGACTGCGAGAGAAGCATGATCAGAATCAATCGGAACATTTGAAGTCAGAGGTTTACTCACTGACATAAGATCATCGATCCTTCCTTTTAGCACTCGGTTTTCTTCTCTGAGAGCCTTGTTTTCCTCCATGACTGCTCGACATTGATTGACCATCTCCACCATTTGCTGTTTGGTATCGATCACGACCTCGATCAGCAACTTCGCATACATCGGCACGTCATCAAGAGTACGAAGTACATCCAATCGATCAGAATATTCGACAGTTTGAGGCGAAGTTTCCAATCGGGAACGTTTCACAGGTACGGAAGATGACCGGCTGGGCGTGATAGACATATTGGAGTAGCACTGGGCAGGAGATAGTAGGAAGTTGGTGACGACGAATCTGCAGTTAGGTTGGGATAGGAAGGCGAAGAGGGAGTTCAGACGTTGGCAGTCGGAATCACAGGCATAGGCTTACTATCATGGAAGGAGTAGAAGCAGTCGAGGCTTTAGTTCAGATAGTCGAACGAGACGAAACTTGACGAAAGTGGCTACGTTGACGGGAGAGCCACGTCGCACACCGACCGCACTGGGCGCACGCAGTCAGGGAGAATGACCTCAAAAAGTCGCCACCATTGGACGTGCACGACACCACGTCCGCGGTATCGACCAAACTTCTCTTCGCATCGCGCGCTATTTCTGTTTCCTCTGCGGCTGTTAGCGAAGTCATCACCCGTTTCTTGCAGTCAGCCACCTCGCAAAAGAACGCTCACTGCTGCCAGGTGGCTGACTACAACGGTCGTTACCTTGGGCGCCGCCTGTGCAATTCTATGCCGGCGTGTTCACATCGATAGCCAATCACTGATTGACACTGTCACCACGCAGTAACAGCCGGTAGCTGCCACCTCCCGGGTGGGGGGGATTCCTAGTGGCCCTGGACAACCAGAGAATGGTCTGAAACTTTGGACGCTAGCCATTAAAAAAGATAAGAATCCAGCAGAAGATTGCCGGTCTTGAGCCGCGGGGGTCGTTCTGTGACGCATCCTCTAGCATCTTTATGAGCATTCTTGAGTGGCGCTCCCACCCTGGCCTTCTCCCTCATGCATCTGCTCGTTTTTCAACTTGTAAATCCTTCAAGCCGTCTTTATAGCGTATTCATCTCTGAAATGACAAGAACAGTCGCACCCTCGTCCTGCGAGTGATCATTCTCTAATCGACCTACTTCACCCACCATTTCCCAAAAATGAAATAGGTGGCATAGTCCAACCTCAGAATCGTTTTTCTGTTTTCCTGCCTATCTTGAAAACGGTATCACGCTGATTCCAATGATGTCTCTGAAATCTTACAAGACTTCATGTGAACGGAGTTATGGCTCCTCAAAAATTGAGCAGCGGAAGCAAGGTTTACGAGTTGTCCGAGGCTTGTAACTTCCGCTATTTGCAATCAATGTGTGTGAACCGACCTGAGTAAGGAGACAGGCTGAGAATGAAGGGAAGAACGGTGCCATTGATCGGAAATCTTAGCTCATTTCGCCACATTTGAGCTCTTAGGATCGTAAAAGAGGCGTGTCATAGTGGCTTCTCGATGCGGGCGCCCCAGAGTGGCTTCCTCCTATATCTCGCTTATACGCACGGGTTGAGGGTTCGCACTTGGCAAGTGTTATTGGTGGTTTCACTTCACAATTATGTGGGAATCTCAGATTTCGTCCCTGAGCTTAGACTGTGCCTTTAACACCGAATACGTGGTTTAGTGGACGAAAGCTACCTAACGGACGAAGTAAGCGATGAACAGGAAGGGAGGGATTGAGAATTGGGGTGCTGCGCGTTTTCCAAGATTGGCGGTAAGATTGTCTCCGGAGTTCTGCCCACTTTTCAAGATGCGTCGTAGGCTGTTTAAGACACATCACACTATTTAATACGCCCTGCGCACCACTTGTAGCCTTGCAACTTTACGTCGGCATATTGCGCACTACTATTGCAGTCCTGCAAACTTTTTATGACGTCCTGCTCGCCACCACTAAGGTCCCGCACACGGTCAACGACATCCTGCACACTTCACCTAAAATCCTGCAACTGAGCGTTCACGTACTGCGCAAGTCCTGCGTACTCTCACTGAGCTCCTGCGGACTCTCTTGATGGGGTTCTGCCCCCTTTTTAGAACGTCCTGTACACTCCCTTTGAAGTCTTGGGTACTCTCACTGGGGTCTAGCGTACTTTTGATGGGGTCCTGCACTCCACTCTTTTATGACGCCCTGCATACTCCCACAGAAACCCTGCACACTTTTTAGGACGTTCTGCGTACTTCCAGTGTGGTCTTGTAAACTTCACCCGAAGTCCCGCACAATCTCCATGACGACCTGCACACTCTCTTGAAATCCTGCACGCCCCCTATGAAGTCCCGCACACTCCCTTAGAAGCCATGCACAATTCCTATGAAGTCCTGGGTATTCCCACTGGTGTTCTGCTGTAGTTGTACCCTGGACAAAAAGACCGAATATCGAATAGATTCGAATGACCCCATTTTTTCAACGCCCAATTCTTGAATATATATTCGAATGGCCTCTTTTTCGAGGTCCGAATTTTGAATAGATTCAAATAAATTCGATTCGAAAAATGTTTCGAATAATTTCAAAGCGACAGACTGAGAACAGGCCAGATGAGCTGCCAGTGATTCCTCTAGTTCGAAGTGAAACTTACTGCCACTGATCGTGTGTGTGTGCGTGTATGCTACGTCCCCTTTGCCTACACTTTCCCGCTGTCTCTATCCTGATTCCTCACAAACTCACGGAGGAAAGAACTTGATTTGCCTCTGAAACAGAGGATAACCACGTGAGAAAACCCGAGCGACACCGATCGAATCAAAATCTCAAACAGATCGGAGTCCTCACGCTTTCTAAACAAGTTCCAGACCATACTTAAGATCCTTGAACGCTTCGGCCTCAATAACGAAAGTTTCAGTGAAAATTTAGCCTATATCCGCCATGCCACCCATGTAATTGACGGTGTGCCGATTGAGACAATTGATAAAATAAAAGACCTCGGGCTAGTAGTAGATAACAAACTCTCGTTTGATGAGCATTGTAGGCTCACTGCTACTAAAGGCGCAGCAGAGGCTATTTTTGTTATTCAGATCTTTAGAGGCAAGGTCCGGTCAATTTTTGACACTGTAGAAATTTGGGTTAGATAGAGTGGACTGGCCCAGCTGAACACCGTTTCGACGTTCCACCAACTATAAGTCCTTACTTCTGGAGAAATTAGCCCTGAAGTTAAGGATTACGGTAGGTGCACAACTAGTTGGTGTCCCCTCACCCCTCAGAATTCGAGTGAGGAATTGCGTTGAGCGCTAAGCGCTCAGCAGATTTGGCTTTAAAGGCAGTGGTCACGATGAAAAACGTTATCTATAAAACTACAAAAATCAGCTTAGATCAAAAACAGCTCAAAAACTTTGAAGGTAGCGCGGTGAGAAACGGGCTAGAATTAGAGTTATTAAGACCCTAAATTTCCAGTTCGTGCACACGTGCACAGAAAGATCACAGTCTCATGCCCAGCAGTCGAAAATCATGACGCTCAGAGGAAGAAATAAATTCAAATTTACCTAATAAAACAGTTATACCAATGAAAGCAAGCACTTCAGTCGATGTGTTTGACTAGATGTGTACATAAAGCCGAAGGTTCATTGATTGAAATTCAATTTCAAGCCAGCTGATGTTCTTGATATTAGAGATCATCGATGCCGATGATGTGGGTGGGCTCGTCCACCATCAAAAGACAAGAAAGTTCAGGCTTCAAATTTGGCCCAGAACAGCGTTTTCTTCGCGATTTTTTCTTATGGGTCCTACGACTCTATACCCAGAAAAGGGTTTAGAGTGGAAAAGAAGACGAGCATAATTGAGCGCGACCACTGCCTTTAATCTCTTACCGCGCGCATGCCCTACACCGAGATCACCTATTCATACTGTCACAAGAACAGTAAGTTGTACATCATTCGAAGGGTCTAATCAATATACGTATCCGAGCCAAGTTTCATTGCGATCGGTCACCGCTCTCAAAAGATATGGCGCCACAAATAATGCAAAAAAATTTCTCCTCCACCGCCACCGCCATGGCCACCGCCACCGCCATCGCGATCGCGACAACCACCGCCACCGCCTCCGCCTCCGTCACCGCCACCGCCACCGCCACCGCCTCCGCCACCGCCACCGCCACCGCCACCGCCACCGCCACCGCCACCGCCACCGCCACCGCCACCGCCACCGCCACCGCCACCGCCACTGCCACCGCCACCGCCATGGCCACCGCCACCGCCACCGCCACCGCCACCGCCACCGCCACCGCCACCGCCACCGCCACCGCCACCGCCACCGCCACCGCCTCCGCCTCCGCCTCCGCCTCCGCCTCCGCCTCCGCCTCCGCCTCCGCCTCCGCCTCCGCCTCCGCCTCCGCCTCCGCCTCCGCCTCCGCCTCCGCCTCCGCCTCCGCCTCCGCCTCCGCCTCCGCCTCCGCCACCGCCTCCGCTTCAGCCTCCGCCTCCGTCCGTCACATTTCTTCTTTTTTTTGGACGGCGTGGACGAAATGGCTTGAAATTTGATGACCAGAGGTATTCGGGCCCGAGGATGCCAAAAATAATCCGCAGAACTCACCATTTTCACTCCTGGGCCACTTTGATTTTGCCTAGGCCTTGTGATCACTTAGATTTTTATAAAGTAGTTTATAGAATCTTTGAAAGAAATCTTCTGAAGATTTCCTTCTGGATTTGAGTGAAGGGGTTCAAAAGACACCTGCTGTCAAAATTTTAGCCGAATCGTCTCACAAATAACAATGTTGTAAGCCGGAAAGCTTGGGAAAATTTCATGGTGTGCGCCGTAGGCCGTAAGCCGTCACGCTTTTTTTCCTCACAGCTAGTAACCGCTGCAAATGGTCGCAGGCGATCAATTCAGCAGGCAGGTAAATTGTTGAGGCTCATTCATAGCTGGTCGCTTCGACTTCAAGTCGAAGCGACCAACAATACTGTCGCGATCCGAAATCGCTCCGTGCCATGACTTGAAATCATATCATCCAGCGATTTCAAAACGCTCCGGCCGACGCGATTTTGAGTGAAATAGACGGACAATTGCGGACCAAGCCACGGGAATGAAAAAAAAACTTTTATCCGACATTCCAACTTTTTTTGACATTATTGCCCTTACCTTCTAGATTAAAGAGTTTTGCACAGTTTTCAAACAAAAAAATGGTTCCAAAAGAGGATGGGGTGAAATTCGCTTGAACAGCAACATAAAACTAAAACTGAAGTTACTATTTGCTCGAAGCCGGCATGAAATAAAATTTTTCGGTAGCTTCATTGCATTTTCTAATCTCTCTCATCGTAAATTTATGATAAATACTCGTTTTTCTTTTTCACATGCCGTATTTTATGCTAGTGAATTGTGGCGTCTGCAATTTTGCGCCACATACGCAAGGTTGTGACGAAAGATTGCGGGCTAGTCGCGCCGACTAGACGAATCGCAACTAGACTAGACGATCATGATGGAGGCGACGCGACTAGTCGAAGCGACCTAACAAAATCAAGCAGGTCGCTTCGACCAGCTATGAAATATCCCAGTCACTCGGCGATCGCGACTGAAACTGATAACTGTCCCACACCGTCGCGACTCAGTGTAAGATCTGTTGGCGCGATGGGTTTTGTAACTGTTGGCAGTGCCACGACTAGTCGAAGCGACCTGCTATGAATGAGCCTTTTGAGGGTACGAAGGCTGGTGAAAGTGCATCTGGCTTCTGATGACGTCATTGGGACGTCGTGAAAAACGCATCTTGGTTCTGATGACGTCATCGGGACGTCGTGAAAAGTGGATCTGGCTTTTGACGACGTCATCGGGACGTCGTGAAAAGTGCATCTGGCTTCTGATGACGTCAACGGGACGTCGTGAAAAGTGCATCTGGCTTCTGATGACGTCATCGGGACGTCGTGAAAAGTGCATCTGGCTTCTGATGACGTCATCGGGACGTCGTGAAAAGTGCAGCTGGCTTCTGATGACGTCATCGGGACGACGTGAAAAGTGCTTCGGGCTTCTGATGGCGTCATCAGGACGTCGTGAAAGTGAAATTGTTGCAAATAGATTTGGCAGGCGCTCTATGAATTATCAAAAGTAAATCACGCGTCAGAAGGGGTTTTGCTTGGAGCGTATATTAAATTAAATGCGAACAAGAATAAGTCTAGCGACAAAAACGTTCCCATACAATGTGAATCGTGAAAGCATTGAGGACTCGAAGGCATAGCGTTAGTAGCTAATAAATTGTTTTAAATTTCGTTTTCGTGATTTTTATCTAATCAGTGAGGGAAGGTCTAGTACTTTAGTGGGAGCTACACTGAAGAGACAGAATAATATTTAAAAACCTTATTTCCAGCCCATAAGGCCACATTTGGTTCAGTATTGTTGATTGAGAAGAAGCTTTTTTTCTTTTTGTGTTTACAGTTGACCGCAATGTTAAAAGGACATGGTGCGGTTGCGGACTCGCACTGAATTACGGTAGATTCTGGCACTTTGCCAGATTCCGTCATCGATCGGCGCCAACCATCGTCTCTCTGCTCACGAGAAAATCAGCTGTGGCGCTGATCGATGACGAAATCTGGCAAAGTGCCAGATTCTACCGTAGTTTTAGTGCGAGTCCGCAACCGCACCATGTCCTTTTAACATTGCGGTCAACTGTTTTTGCTCGCCAGAGAACCTTCTGACGCGTGATTTGGCTCTGATAATTCAAGGAGCGCCTGCCAAATCCATTTGTAACAATTTCACTACGTTTAGTGATTACGTTAACTGCATATACCAACAACAGCCAAATCAATCCAACGATTTCACTACATTTAGGAAATCAGTTTGATAGCCAAATCTAATGAATCAATTTCACGACATTTTAGAGCAAAGCCAAATCCTTAGCCTTTTCTGAGGAGCCCAACTTTCAGAAATTGCATTAGTTAATTGAATGGAAGAGTTCAGTCAGATGGCATAACTGCACTCTATTTTCAACGTACGGCATAAATGCAAAGATTCTAACACTTCAGTCATAAGTAGTGACATGGTATGACTGCTGTTGTGTCTGGCTGATGTAATTCTTCATACCATTTTGCGGTCAGTAAGACTCTCGGCGCTATCCTGCCGGGGTTTCCCACTTGCTCCTGGTCATTCTCGCTATCGAGTGAAGCTCGGCGTCGGTGGAACTTTAGCGAGTTGGGTAAATTGTTGTTATGAGCGTTCCTCGGAACGCGTGGGATATTTCGCAACTGGAGGAGGGTGAAAAGGCGCTTGATCGGGTATGTAGTATGTAAAGGTGTTTCGAGCCATTTCAGGCCTAGAAGACAAAGAAATGGTCGAATCGTCGCCCCAATAAAGTTTCACCATCTAAAAAAACCTTTAAAGGCACAGAAGAAAGTTAGCCAGTAATTCTTCATATCAACAGTCTGTTGCCTTTGGTACCTGTATTTCGGTAGACATAACAACCCCAACCTGCTTGAAATGTTGCCTGCATCTCACCTCTCATCGCAGGCTCTTTGACCGTCCTGGTCCTGTTGAGCCAGAGATACGTTTTATTGACAGCCGATACCATATGAGGGTCCGCAAAGCATTTGTGAATTAAGGTCTGAAATGTCGTCAGTGAGTTCAACCGAGTGGCTGCTCTCCCATCAAGAAAAAATCATACCAAATTGACTTGGCTCATCGTTTTGTTACCGGTATCCTGAAAAATGGAGTTGATTGAGCGAAAACTAGCTTTGGTTTTGAGGTGAGTACAAAGAACAGACAGATACGAGTTGTCAAGTGTGAGGTTTCTTCGTACATCCTCTTTTTACCCACGGAAAAAAGACTGCAAGCCTCAAGGGGACTACCTGGTCTCAGCGCGATTGTCATCACGTTGCGTGATGCAACGGCGGTTGTCCGCAAGTGTGGACCGGAATCGCTGGTTTTTGACCCTTTAGAATTTCGTCGCCAACTCAGGGATGCTTGCACGATATTTGAAATGCTCTCTATTCAGGTCAATAATATAAAGACAAAATTCAGCAACTTGATTAGTTCAAGAGCTAGGGAAGAACAAGAGAAGTTCTGTTTTCCAAGACCGAAAACCAATTTGAGGAGACACAAGTTCACGTGCAGAGCCGGTTCAACTTTCTTGAGCCTCAAGCATGACGTCACACCTAATATAAATCAGTACGGTCCTTGCAAACAAACGGCGGGTATTAAAATGCTTACTTTCCCGGAAGATTGCTGATATTTTTCTGTTCTACATATAGGGCACTGTATGTTGAACAACACGCTTGGTGAACGGCGTAATAAACAGAATAAAATAAATATTCCGCTTCGCCTCACACTAATCGACTCAAAGATGACTCTAAACCCTATTGAAGCAGAAGAGAATCTTGCAGTATTGGGAAACCAGAATGTTTCTAGAAAGTACATATGTGAAGAAATTGCGGGAGCTGTTAAGCATTTCGCAACCATTACATATCTCACCATTCTACAGAGAGATGATCGCTGATGTGAAGAGACGGTCTCAAGGTGATACCATTTCAACGAAGCTCTTCAGTGCCTTCCTTGAAAACGGCATGCGCGAGTTGGAATTGCAAGATATAGGAGTGAAAATCGACGGTTGGCAGCTAAATCATCTTTGGTTTGCTGAAAACATTGTTTTCATAACACCATCCCTCAGGCAAGCCGAACAGTTGCTGACTGACTTCGACAACGCGTTTGGAAAAGGAGGTCTCCAGTTGAATCTTACGAAAACGATGTTCGTGAAAAACGGATACTTTCCTAGCGCCCCATCCTTGCTCAACGGAATGACGCTCTCCGAATGTTCAAGCTACGTGTATCAAGGTGAAGGAGTCAACATGAAGAATGATCTAGAGCCGGAGTTGATTAGGAGAGAACGAGCATCTTGAGGAGCTCTCAAAGAAGCCGAGGAAGTTGTGATGAACACTACGAACATCCAGCTCCGTGGACATCTGATCAAATCCACAGTTCTTCCAGCTTTGATGTATGCTTCATAAACTGGGCATAACGCAAGCAGGAGGAGAGTACGGTACGCGTAATCGGAATGGCGATGCTCGGAGTGTCACGTTTCTAATTTGTGGGAGAAGGAGTCAGGAGTTCCGAGCTACGCGGACGGTCAAAATCAGGGACGCGGTCCAGTATGTTAAGTCGTCAAAATCAGGTGGGCCGGACACCAAAGTGCGTTTTGAGGATAACCGTTGCTCAAGAGCCGTAACTAATTGAGTACCGCGGGTCATCAAACGCACTTTCCCTGCAATGAAAAGTTAGAGGCAAACCTGCCGAATAAACTATTTGAACGCATCAGCTCCAGGTGGGGTGGGGGCGGGGGGGTGATGAAACGGTCAAAAATTGATCAACTCACTCCTCTACTGGAGGGTCTGAGCGAAATCGGCATTGGAGGGGGTGTCGACGCCAAGCTGGTCTGCCCAGTCCTCGTGCAGTACCCTACCAATAAGACCCTATAAATTTCCATCTTTCAAACCAAGAAAACCAGCAATCAAATGTACTGGAACGAGGTTTTAGCTGAAATGTACCAGAATGAGGCTCTGAGGTCCCCTACAAAACTGAAACCACGTCGTGACCTTCGGACAGGTCTGGACTCCGGATCACTGCGCTTGGATCACCGCGACGTTCCTGCACAAGAATTTCCCGGATTCGTCAGCAAGAATCACTGTCTTCCCAGCATTCTGTACCTCAATTACCTCGAATTAGCAGTGTGGGTATGATGAAAGTCAAGATAAATACCCGGAAAATCACTTGATATTTTGTTAGTAGAGAACAAAATAAAACTGTGGCGATTTGAGCGTCGACGAGCTTAGGTGCACTACCGATTCTGCGATCTCATGTCTGATGGAGTGGCTCGAAACTAAAGACAGGGATGAAGAGCGGATCAATTGAAGTGAAGACCGTAACTGACATACTTCCGGTCTAATCAAGCGGAAAAACTCGCTGAATTGTTTGCACCTTTCAGAGGTCAGCATTTTTGCACTTCACAACCTAAAGGTATCGCGATAAATGTCGCCGTCGACTTTGATTCAGAATGGAGTTACAAATCTGAGCATGAGTTAATCTAAAGTGTAAAAACACCGTCGAGAAACGCTCAGAATAAGCTAAAGTAACGGTTTCTAATGTACAGTAGTGGACAAAAATGTATTGACATCGTTTTTTTGAAAATTTCCTGGGGTGCGTTCCAAGAGGATTTCCACGGGAGGAAAAATGAATCTGATAGGAGCCGACCAATGATAGATTGACAGACCGCATGAAATGAGCCTATCTGTTAGATTATCATTCGTTACATCTTATCAGACCCATTTTCCTCCCATGGAAATCTTCTTGGAACGCACCCCTGCTCCCCTTGAGGCTATCGATTTCATCTTTCTACACGATACTTTCAGTGAAAATGTCGATATAATAAAGTATGCTACAATACTATAGCGCAAATATTCATCGAAGAGGAAGAAATTTTTCAAAATCCGCAATGCGCGATTTTTTGTCTCTTCTTCAACTTAATCGACTTCTTCGTCATTTTCGATATTCTCGTGGTGGATCTTGTATGTTATAGGATTGATCGTTTACCTGGAAGTGTAATTTCGTCACAGAGTGATCGAAGATCTTTCATATAAGGTTTTGAAATGGGTCTATCAGAAGCCGCACTTGGTAGTCAGTCTTGATCGCAATACAAGCCATTTAAAAAATTCTGAAAGCTGGCGTTAGACACCTACTGAGACCTGAAGCTCGTTTAAGATATCATGAAACAAGAGCAATATTGGATGGTGTCATGACTGGCACATTACGCGACATTACAAGGCTTAATTGTAAGGACATCAGAGGAAAACATCAGGAATTTCCGGAATCGCAGTCGATCTCGAGGTTTTATTTCCCTGTACATTCCATTCAAAGGCTTTTCAGGTATCTCTAAAAGCTGCAAAACGTTGACATGACTGTGGAGTTCTCGGACGTCGTCCCGTCAAATGGCTTTTGATGAGAGTAAGCATCAGAAGACAAAATTAGCGTGGGCGACAGAGCAGATGCCCTAGACTCAACAGCTTTGGTAAAAAGCCGTTTTCTCAGCTTTATCTAGTTTTCCAACTGAACGAGACGCAAATTCAGCTGAAGCGATAACGTTTTTACTTTGCTGTTGACTCTAGTGATGATGCTCCGTCGCCCACGCTAGTCTTGTCTTCTGATGCCTTACTCTCATCGTAAGCCATTTGAGCGACGGCGTCCGAGTAATCCACAGTCATGGTGTCGACGTTTTGCAGCATTGAGAGATAACATAGAAACTTCTGAGTGAATCGCACAGGGAAATAAAACCTCGAGATCGACTACGATTCATGAAATTCTTAAAGTTTTCCTCCGATGTCCTTATAATTAATGTCGCGCAAGGTTCGTGTAATGACACCATCCAATATTGCTCTGATCTCACGATGTCTTCCTCGGAATTTCGGTCTCAGTAAATGTCTAACACCAGCTTCAGAATTTTTTGAATGGCTTGTATTGCGATCCCAAAGTGACTTCCAAGAACGGGTTCTGATAGACCCAATTTAAAACTGTAGATGATAGATCTTTGATCACTATGTGACGAATTAACACTTCCAGGTAAGCGACCAATCCTATAGCATACAAAATTCACCAAGAGGTACGTAAACGACGAAGAAATCGATCGAGTTGAAGAATAGACAAAAAGCCGCAAATTGCGAATGTTGAAAATTTTGTTCCTCTTCGATCAGTATTTGCGCTATGGTCCTGTACAGGGATGAGCGGAGTTCCTCGTTTCGCGTTCCAAAACCCGCAGTTTCGCGCATTTTTGGCATTCCGCGTTCCGCATTCCGAAAACCGCGAAAAAACGCTGCGGTATGCGAAAATATCGGGTCATCTTAGAGGAAAAAAACATTAGATGATTTCTGATTTTTTCCGCGTTTCGCGTTCCGAAAACCGCATTTCCGCGCATTTTCAGGCGTTTCGCGCCCGATTTCCTAAGCCCGAGAAAAAAATTTGGTTCCGAAACCCGAAAACCGATTTCCGGAATTTCATATTTTTGTTACGCTCATCCCTGGTCCTGTAGCATAGTTTATTATATCGACATCAAAATTGAAAGTATCGTATCAAAAGATGAAATCGATAGCCCCAAGGCAAGCAAAAATATTTAAAAAAAAAACGATGTCAATAGATTTTTGTTCACAACTGTACGTACAGGTTCATGGCGCGGACGAGTTCCCAAGCCCTGATAGTTTCCGCAAGCGTGCGCTAATGGCAAAATGACTCTAGTCGATCAGGCTGGACGTGGCGGAGTTGCCTGGCAATCTGACATCGGAGACTTCGCCACAATCTCGTCAGATCGGGGGGAGGGGCGGGCATAACAGGCGTACCGAGCTTAGGAAATCTCCATTATGTGTTCGTTTTTCTCTATTTCTGGCTTCTTTCACTCCTTTCTTCAGCCCTATCCATAAACCACTCTGTATAGTTGTTACAGATTTTTGAACTCCGCTAAAATATGCATTTGTTGCTTTATTGTCACTTTTCCATCATATGACCAATTCTAAGTGCATGTCCATACTCATTTGATATATGTACCGTGCAAGGCGATCAGTTGTTGGGGCAACGTACGTGCTTTGAGGATCACCTGCTCCGCTCTGCCCTAACCTCCCCCCCCCCCACTTATCCCTCAGGCATGCACCATCGGCTCCATCCCAATATTTATCGCTATTTTAATTCTTTAAATCCAAAGCAGAACGCTGGTTCATCAAAAACGGCGCTGGACGTGGCACACGCAACACCGCTTTCTGCTCGCGCTCTGAAGGCCGCAGCGGTTGAATTTTCCCACCCTCAAATGACGTTATCTACTCTCCTTTTCGGAGCCAAATTCCGGTCCGTATTTGCGGACTACGGCTGTTGCATAACGCAACACGATGATAATCGTGCTGGGACCACGTGGTGCTGGCACGATTCACCTTTCTCCCAGCACGATTATCATGTTGCATGCCGCGACAGCTGTAGTCCGCAAATGCGGACCGGAATTTTGCTCCGAGAACGACAGTAGATTGATTCCGTTGCTTTTAATGTTGTTTCTGGCATACGCTAACAACGGTTTGCTTGAAGAATCCCACTTGTGAGAGAAATTTTGAAACGGAATCAACTGGTGTAGGCACGTACCACTGTATGATGGTGCATAGTTGTTCTTTGCGAATCATTGATGACGCTGTTGTCGATCAAAGTAGAGGTGGTTGTAGCATCAGTCTCATCGATGAACTTGCCACTGTCGTTCACTGTAGTGTTGGGAAATTTTCGGGATCGTCGTGGAGACAAAGTGCGAAATGTATAATCGCCTTTCGCTTCAATACTGGGGTCTTTATGGTCATCGAACTCCATGAAATCGTCGTTATCGGACTTCTCGAGATCGTCTTCTTTATAGTTTTTGAACAGTCCGAGATCGTCTTCATCGTTTCCTTGGTGTTCTTGTAGATAGGACTAAAAGTGCGCAAATTATCCTCTTTCTGTATGAAACAAAAAAGATGTTGATGCGAAAGAATGAATCTCGGAACGAAAACAAAAGAGTTGCTAACTCTTCTTTCAATTTTTCGCAGTCGTATCAAAATAAAGACAAACTGATAATTTACCATCGTCCACAGAACTCTAACTCAGTGTAGCAGTATTATCCGTTCATTTTTCTAACAAGTTTGAACATGTGGAAACATGATTCAACACGTGAGACAGCACTGTTGATTTCCCTTAAAGGCAGTGTTCACGATAAAAAATGTGTTTCAGTTTCCACTAGAAATGGGTAGTGGAGGGGCACACTGTAACGTTGACGTCGAAGGAACGCATGAAAACGAACCAGGAAACGCTCCAAAAGAGCCCGAAGTTGCCACTTCGAGCGCAAGGCAAACCCCAAAAGCGCAACACACGCCCACCGACGTGAACAAATGAATGCTCGACATCGTGAGATGAGTGATGATTTCCGATCATAAGCCCCGTTCTTTCCTTCCTTCTCAGCTTCTCTCTTTACTCAGGTCAGCTCGCACAGATCGGCTGCAAAAGACGGAAGTTACAAGCCTCAGACAACTCGTCCACCATGCTTCCCTGGCTCAATTTTTGAGGGACCATAACTTCGTTCCTAGAAGGTCTTGTACGATTCCAAAAACATTATTGGAATCAGCATGGGACCGTTTTCACGATAGGCGGAAAAACAGAAAAACGATTTTCATCGTGAACACTGCCTTTAAAGGCACAGTCCAACCTCAGAATCGTTTTTCTGTTTTTCTGCCTGTCTTGAAAACGGTCCAACGCTAATTCCAAAGGTGTCTCTGGGATCGTACAAGACCCCTGGGAACGGAGTTATGGCACTTCTAAAATTGAGCAACGGAAGCATGGTGGACGAGTTGTCCGGGGCTTGTAACTTCCGTCATTTGCCAACGATGCATGCGAGCCGACCTGAATAAGAAGAGAGGCTGAGAATGAAAGGAAGAACGGGGCTACTGCTCGAAAACCATCGCTCATCCTGCCACTGTTGAGCTCAAAAGATCGTAAAAGGTGCGTTCCAAGGTGGCCTCCTGGTATGGTAGCCCCAGGGTGGCTTCCCCCTATATCTAGTTTATTCGGAGGAATTGAGAACTCTCATTTGGCAGGGGCTATATAGGGTGGGAGAACTTCACAATTATGTGGAAATCTCAGATTTCGTTCCTGAGCTTGGACTGTGCCTTTAAAGCACAGTCCAACCTCGGAGGTAATTTTTGATGTCATCGTCCGGTCGCCGCCTTTAGCAACCCTGCCAAGAGCGAAATCTCAATTCGCCCAAATAAGCGAGAAAAAGCTAGGAAAAAGTCGGCCACGCTCCCTTGAAAGAAAAAGTGGGTAACGCCCACCGCCAGGTTTCCGACCTCAGTAGGGAAGAGACGCGAGAATGATTCCATCCAAAACCATGTTTTTCGATTTGTTTTCGATCTGGCTTCATACTGTGGCCTGCTTCAGAACGATGGCTGCGAATAACGAGAAAATACAGCTCGAGACAACTCGTCCGCAAACTTCAAGCCGTTCAAAATCTAAATTTCTGAGAAGCCGTAACTCCGTTCAAAGAGTGTTCTTAGCGATTCTGGAGACACCATTGTGATCAGCGTGAATGTTTCTCCAAGATATGCAGAAAAGCGAAAAATCAATTCTGAGGTTGGACTGTGTCTTTGAAGTCAGTGTTCACGATAAAAACCGTTTCCGAGTTTTCACTACAATTCGAAAGGTTCGGGGCGTGTTGCAACAGCAGTGTCGAAGAAACCACCCTAATTTTTTCAAGTATCCACTTTCACGGCAGGTTTAGAAGTCTGTCGCTGAAACCATTGCAGTCGGCATGGAAATTAACACTACTAGACATTTTCCCAGATTTCTCGGTCAACTGTACTTTTGTAGAACCCATTTTTTTGATTTTTTGCTTGTTTCATAATTATAGGACACCTCGATATTCAAGCAGTATTATTATTGATACAACATAAGCAACTACACATCAATAGGAAACAGGCCGTCCGCCGTTGACGATCACTTCATAGATGCGCTCCTGCATACTCCCAGAGAGATTCTGAAGGACGGCGGCCTCGATTTCGCTCCATTCCTTCAAGACAACGCGTTTCAGTTCTTCTATCGTCTCAAATTGCCGGTTGCCGGTATACACCCGACGTGCGAGAATGCCCCAGAGGTTCTCTATGGGATTCAAGTCAGGACTGCATGCTTGCCAATCCAGTACCTTCACGCCTTCGTTCTCCAGGAATGCCTTGGTGGAGTGACTCACGTGAATCCTTTGCATTGTCCTGCTGAAAGCTCAAGTGTTGTCTCCGTCTTCCTCTCAGGAATGGTATGAGGCGAGTCTTGAGCACTTCCTGGTACTCAGTACTGTCCATACGAGTGGTTGTGAATGCTAGAGTCCAGCCTCTGGCTCACTGAACGCACCCCAAACCATTAGCGAACCGCCACCGAAATTCCTTCTTGAGAACTGCATGGGGTGCTTCGCTTTTGTCATGCCAGTAATACTTCTGTCCATCGCATCCATCAAGATTGAACTTCTTCTCGTCCGACCACACTACCTGGAATGAATACGGTTAGTTTTATAGTTCCTAGCGCTTCGGTTTCGATTTTGAGAAAGACACCCACCTTGCTCCAGTTAGTTCGCATGTTTTCTTGGCGAAGTTGAGTCAGAGCCACCTTGTGTTCGGGCTTGAGACGAGGCGCTTTCTTCATTATAGCTCGCTCGATGAATCCGCTACGTTGAATTATCCTCCATAAGGTCGTACGGGACACAGGAAGTTCGACTTCTGCGCCAGATCTGGCGGAGGCTTGCAGTACTGTTAGACGCTGCCCTCAGAATTCGCCTCTCGTGCTGTCCGGAAACTTTCCTCGGGCGTCCAGTATGCTTTTTCTTACCATATTTCAATGGATCACTTAGGTAGCTAGAGACTACATGACGAGAACGCCCCATCTGTCTCGCAATACTGCTGCAACATTGTCCGGCGGCACTCAAGGCAGAAATAGCAGCCTGCTCCTCAACACTCAGACGGGAAGCGCGAGGCATATTCGAGAATTGATGAAAGCAATGATTGTGCTACTTATCACCATGATTTAAAGTCAAGGTGAAACCGTAAATTTCGTTTTAGTGGTAGGTGTCCTATAATTATGAAACGAGCAAAAAATCAAAAAAATGGGTTCTTAAAGAGTACAGTAGACTGAATAATCTGGAAAAATGTCTACTAGGGTTATTTTTCACGCCAATTACAATGGTTCCAGCCGCAGACTTCTAAACCAGCCGTGGAAGCTGATACTTGGGAAATTTAGGGTGTCCTATAATTATGAAACGCACTGTACATGACACTTAACATCTGTGTAGAGCGCCATCCCCGCCCACTCCTCTCAACGGCCGTTGATCAGAGCAAACAACGGAAAGACTGACTCCAGCAGAACATACGATTATCAAATGATAAAACAATTCCCCATGATGCACAGATTTAACGAATTCACCCATTTGAACACTATTTTCTTTACGGTTTCGATTTTCCAGTTACTTGTTTCGAGCAGTGGCCGTTGAGGGGAGTGGGCAGGAATTGCACTTTACACAGAAATCCAGGGTCGTGAAAAGCTGTTTGGGGCTCTTTTTTCAGCCGTTTTTTCGACATCGCTGCAGCCATGAGCCCCGCACCTTCCGATTTTCGGTGAAAGACGGTTTCCATCATGGGCACTGCCTTCGGAGACAGCATACACGCGAAAGAAAGATATCAATTTCATGGAATAAATCGAAGGTCTGAAGCTGCTAGTATTGAGAAATGACAAAAAAAATCCGGTTGAAATGGAGGTATTAAGGTTCTTTCTGTACTGGTCCGAAAAAGGACGAATCACACCGCATTGACTGACATAGGGAATCTAGCTTTCGTTGGGATAACGACGCCAATACACTCGCACGGCCACTACTGGAACGCTCACGCTTCTGGAAGCGTGAAAAAGAAGCCAACATAACCGCAATCGAGCATCGAATATTTGTATGGAGAAGCGGAGTCCGTATCTATAGGCGGAGATAGGATGATTTGGCGGCTCACCAAGGAATGGCAACTGTTCAAGATCGCCGTCTCCAATGAAACTCATACTACAATACCGCTCGTAGGATTTGGTCAGAAGGCGCGCGAAGTCGTATTTTAGCGTCTTTTTCGTCTTTTTCTTATAACTCACTTCAAAATCAACTCTGAGCGAAACTATGGTGATATTTGTGATCCTGGTGTCAAGGGCTACCAAACGGTATAGCCCTTGATGGGGTTTCGTTTTAAAGTAACGAAGTTTGACGGGCAGGGGATACAGTATATTACCATTTGATGGAGGAGGGGGGCTCGGCGTCCTGTGTCTGCGTCCTCGTGGCTCCCACCACACCGTCTGCAACGCACTGGTCGTCTGTGGTCTCGCCGACTCGCGTGCTGCTTTTCCCCAGCACACGTTCGGCCTTGCACACTCCCCTATCATGGTTTCTCTCCCACCAAGGTCAGGCCCCGGTCAGAGTTGGTGCTATTTGCATCTGTAACCCACCGACTCCCCCCAGCACCCCCCAGCACCCCCCAACACCCCCAAAACTCACCCGGTCGATACGTATGATTAAAACTGAGGGGTGAGGTTGAGAAAATCGCTCGGTGTATCCAACTAGATATGACGATGATTACGTGGCCAACAGGATTGCACCTGTTCAGAGAAATAGTGAAGGAGAGTATAGTGAAGAAACGGAGGTAGCGGTGTGGACAGCTTTCTAGTAATACGCAATGTTTTATCATCGGCCCGCCCACCCGGTGATTTTCTCATCCGCCGTCATCCACGTATAGCATGGATATCGACCGCGTCGGATACACCGAGTGATTTTCTCAAACTCACTCCATCATTTTAATCATACGTATCGACCGGGTGGGTGTTAGGGGGTGCTGGGGGGTGTTGGAGGGATACACCGAGTGATTTTCTTAACCTTACCCCACCACATTGTTCATACGTATTGACCGGGCTGGTGTCGGTGGGTGTTGGGGGGGTGTTGGAGGATGTTGGAGGGATACACCGGGTGATTTTTGCATCCCATTTTCAATGCTTTCTGTCTGTATCGAACGTGCTGGTTACGTCGGCTCATCCAACTATGACCGGGGCCTCAGCAGCGCTGATTTTCGCCGGTCCCTCAAACAACACCTGAATCGGCGTGGGTGCGTTCACTATCCAATACCTCGCCTCCGTCGGTGGCGTGCGCTCGCGCCGCGGCTTCGCATTGGAGCGCTCTTTCTCACAACACGGTGCAGTTCGACACCCGTACACTGTTCGAGCTAGGTGACTTGCGAGATTTAGTGTATGTGAGAAGTACAAAGGCCTCTGTACAGCGTTGATAACTATTGATAACTACAGTATGGGGGGATAAGTCGCCCAAAAACGCGATTCTCGCGAAAAATACTAACCTGGGTCCACAATTACTGAGAAACCCTGCGGAGAGTCAGTCGTGCAGTAACTGTATCGTATGAGTTAGAAACTTTGAGCGGGAGCTGTAAAATTAGTGCAGCACCCACTTCTTTTCAGCTTCCATGTCTTTAAATCTACATGTTGCCCTTATAGGATTGAATACATATTGGGCTAGATAAATGTGAACAATACACACATTCTACGATACCTTAAAGGCACAGCCCAACCTCAAAATCGTTTTCCATTGTTCTTGCTTGATCAGAGCCCACCAAGGACACAGCCATTATCCATCGTAACCACTGCCTTCAGCTGTATAGAAAGCGGGATAAATTCACATATTCGCTGTTTCAGCAGGTATTAATAGATCTGCTTTTGAGACTCAATAATCATGCACAATGCTGAAACCTGCGACTCTACGCTGACTCACGCCATGGATCACCTATCATTTCCTACAGATGGTGAAACTTCTCCGAAAAAAAGCATCATCTAATAGTCATTGATGCTGTACCCCTGAAGCATGCGAGGTGGATTGGTCATCTTTATTTTCTCTTTTATATTTTGAATGCCAAATATCTCGATATTGTCATTTATTGTGGTATTTAGCATTTGAAGTAGTTTATATGAGTTTATAACAACTCGATGTCGCTTAAGCATTTTTCCTTCCACTGCCGCTATAATGCAGAAAAAAGATGGATACAGCAAGTAAAACAACTGCAGTTAGCTGCTTTTCGCCTTGTGAGAATATTTAAACTGCAGGGAGCATTCATGGTCTCATAGAAGACCAGTTCGAGAGAATGAATCCGAAAAAAAATTTAATGGGGTTCTCCTAAAAAATCGATAATCAAGCACAGAATCTCTAAATAAAAACAAAATGCTCGATCGACATAAAAGTTGTATGAACATACAGAAAATAATTATAATCATCGAAGCCTAAATAGATGGAACATCAGATGATTAAAAAGTCAAGATATAACATCAGTTTCAACGGAAAACGAGTCTTCTCCTCACATTTTTCGAGAATAGGGGTGGGGGATGCTGAAGGATTCGCGTGGGAACTTGACCAGTACGGCACAATGCTATGTATCGTATTGTTACCACAATCACAGCTAATAATTTTGTGAGGGGGGGGGGAACGTCGAACTCTTCCTTCGCCGCGCGCAGCACCATCCCTGCCGCTTACCCGCGAGTTTTCCCAACGGTTCACACCAAATGGAATGATGGTGGGGGAACCGCCGAAAATCTCTACGCGGAGAGGCAGCACGCGAGTCGGCGAGGCCACAGACGACCAGTGCGTTGCAGATGGTGTGATGGGAGCCGCGAGGACGCAGACACAGGATGCCGAGCCCCGCTGCTCTATCAAATGGTAATATACAGTATCCCCTGCCCGTCAAACTTCGTTAGTTCAAAACGAAACCCCAACATGGGCTACACCGTTTGGTAGCCCTTGACACCAGAATCACGAATATCACCACAGTTTCGCTCAGAGTTGATTTTGAAGTGAGTTATAAGAAAAAAAAAACGAAAAAGACGCTAAAACCCGACCTCGCGCGCCTTCCGACCGAATCCTACGAGCGGTATTGTAGTTATTGTACTTCCAAAGACATTTGTGAATCTAAATTTGTAGCTGCTGAGGAGCGTTACGATCTGCAACCGGACTGGCACCGTGAGTAGTGTAGCCTTCCGTAATCTTCCACTTAATTGAAAACGGATCTTATTTTCGTTTTCAAATAATCACCCTGGGAAAAGCCAAAAGAAAATCTAGTGTCTTGATCTCTAGCACCCCAAAAATGACAGAAGGCCTTTTGCCATCGTTGGGGCGATGGAGGTCGTAAAAACATTTGCCCAGGGTGGCTATTTGGAGCGCTGATCATGAATATGAGGTCCGCTTCTAAATTATCGAACGATTACATTAGGTTACGGTGGTTTTTAGGCACCTTTTGGGGCATCTTTCAATTTTATACGCAATGAAATACCGACCAACCAATAACCGACGTGGCGTCCTTCTGCGGTGTCGAACACAATCATTCTTTGGAAACGTTCTCTCCCCAGCTGGCGCTATCGCATCTATTGAAGGACTTTGGTCCTTGTGCTATATCGCGGGTTTCAACCAGTGAAGAGCGGAAGGTGATCGAAAGTTTCTCCCAAAGTCTCTGTGAAGTCTATGACAGTCTTGAAATCGACTCGGAGGAAGATGCCTGTGCAGATGACGACAACAACTATCCTCTATCTCATACACTCGTAGTTGTGCTCCGCCAAACCGGTATTGCTTGTGCTTGTTTCGGGACAAACGCTAGGTGTTTCGCGTGAAACAGAGTGTTTAGGAGGAAACCAGGCGTAAAAGAAAGCACTGAAGATCTATGTCTCGGGATAAACGACTGACGTTTTGGGGCGAAGAATTCGGAGTTTAAACGGAAGCGGTCTGTCGGAACACAACTACGAGTGTCTGACTATGAGAGCCCGACGATGAAGAAGACTTCCCAAGTTCTGCTAAGGAATAGATAATGTTCGGAGACGCTGAAGTTGAAGTTGAAAAATATTCTTCCTGGTTTTCTTCCCGTTGTTCAATACAAAAAGCTTGTCAAGAGACCGAAATGAGTTACACTCAGTTAGAAATGTTTCTAAATTTCTGATTTCAAAAACAGCAATTCTGAGAAAATGCAAAGAAAATGTTTGCCGGAGGATATCGATCCCTTGTTTACTGGGTGAGAAGCGAGACGCTTGCCTCTGGGCCGCAACCTTCCGCTAAATGGAGTTTGGAATGCGTGTCGCGGGTTGTGAATAATTTCTCGTGAGGGGCACCGTTGTGCCGGGCCTCGCGCTCTAGTCAGGCGGCATGGGTTGTGGCCGGCTGCTAATCGGCGCCCTGCGTTGGCTCGTTGCCAGCTGCGCTCGGCGGCCTTGCCCCCCCCTCGCCTCTGCCGCCTTGGCAGTATACTTGTTATCCGAAGATAATTTTTTGGATAATGGATCGATTCGGATAATGCCGATTTTAAATTTTCCGGGTATTGGTTCGATTCAGACAATGCGCTTTCTCAAATTTCCGGATAATGGCTCGAATCAGATAATGCCGTTTTTGCAATGATTCGTATACGGATATCCGGTCGGATAATTTCGGATAACTTCGGATATTTTCGGAACAAAGTTGAGGCGAAACGGGGAAAAATAAGCTAGGTACTCCAGGCAAACCTTTGAAAACATCCATAATTGAGCAAACAGTAGTACTTCATTGCATTTGCAACATGTTCACATACAAACTTCAATCTTCATATATGCACTTTAAAGGCAGTGCTCACGATGAAAACCGCTTCTCTGTTTTTTTCGCCTATCTTGAAAACGGTCCCATTCTGATTCCAATGATGTTTTTGGAATCGTACAAGACCATCCGGGAACGGAGTTATGGTCCCTCAAAAACTGAGCTAGGGAAGCATGGTGGACGAGTTGTCCGAGGCTTGTAACTTCCGTCTTTCGCAGCCAATGTATGCGAGCTGACTTGAGTAAAGAGAGAAGTTTAGAATGGAGGGAAGAATGGGACTTCCGATCGGAAAACGTCGCTCATCTCACGATCTCGAGTTTTCCATTGTTCACGTCGAGGAGCGGAAAGGGACCGGACTTGCCCAAAGCGGTGGGGTTTCCCAACTTTTCTAAGCCGTTTTGCCGCTCATGGGTAGCTTTTCTTCCCGTTTCTTTAACGCTGTTCTACTTCTGAGAGCCACGAGAAGCGTTTGTCATGAAAAATTCGAGGATGAAGTTTATCGTGAACAGTGCCTGTAATAAAAATATGACAACAAATCTTCGATTACTCTATCGTCTAGGGAGGCGCAGTATTATAAATACACAAGCTTTTTAGGACAACTAGCAAGGAAAAAGAATGCAAAGCAACTATAAAAAAACGTCTGCACTGAACTCCGATTCTATCTAAAATTATCCGATTTAATCCGAAAATTATCCGCTTTTATCTGAAGTGTAACCCGAATTTTATCCGATTTTATCCGAATTTTATCCGATTTTATCCGAATTTATCCGAATTTTTACTCTTTGGATAATGGTTCGATTCAGATAATGCCGATTTTGAATTTCCCGGATATTGGTTCGTTTCAGATAATACGTTTTTTCAAATTTTCGGATATCGGATTATCCGAATCTCGGATATCCGGTCGGATATCCGAAAAGGAGTGATTCGGATACTAAGTATACTTGGCGGTCTCCATTTGCTATCTACTTGGAGATCTGGAACGCGCCCCTAAAGATTGGAAGGATTCCAGGTACCGTAGGATTTCAATGTTATTAGGATAAAACAGTATACCTTTGCTTTTCTAGTGTTTTCATTTCTCTTATTATTTGTTTGTGTGCACAGCGGTTCCCGCTTACCGCAGGCCATGCCAGTTTGACCCCTGTTAATTATCAATGCCACCGCTGGCATATAGGCCGGGTTAAGATGCGGAGGTTGCCACGGGTTTACCCCGAGGCGACCCCTGCTTGCATTAGGTCCGCTACTCTGGTCAGCCCACTAGGGCGGCTGGACGCGACGACCCTTGACGGGGACAGACCGTGGTTTCCAGGACCACGGCCAATCCCCCGAGGTCAGACGTCATCGGGGACGTGAACACCTTGTTGCGGGGCTCGGTCGTGGCCATGGCCTGACCACTTTGGCTGAGCTCCAACTTGTCGATGGACGCGGCCCTAGTGCGCCCGCGACATGGTGCATCCGCCGGGAAAAACGAGCCCTTTTCTAAAAACGGCCTCTGCCACCGCGCCATCGGAACCCAAGCGAACCTGGGGTTCGGGATAAGAGTCAGGCTATAGGGTAAGGGCTTAGCAACTTCCTCCCCCCCCCCCTAAAAACATCAACTTTCTTGGCGCGGCCCCAGTTGGCGCCCCATAACGGGATGTTAAGTAGGGCGACGACACGGGTACGTCGAGCTGGCTGTGGCCGTGGCAGGGCCTGGGTCAGCAGGCGTACAAGAGGCCTCCCGCTAGTGTCCTCCCCCTGTGATGCCCGGAAGGTGCGGGATTTGTATTAGAGTAGTTGCGGATTAGAGACCTCGGATCTCTGGGCTAGCCTCCTAAACCGCTTGGAGTCGCCAGGGACTAGCCGTTCGCTCCCTACCTTGTGGGAGCCTTAGATCCGTGGTTCAAAGGCTTGGGGTCCTCTGAAGGCAAGTAGTGTTCGCGACGCGCTTGCAGTCCGTAGTGAGCCGTCTCCTGGTCCGGGTACGTCGGAGTATGGTTCCAATCCACATCTTGGAGTAGGCGACCTGGGATAACCAAAACTACGGGTACGCAATCTTATTGCGAAATCCCCCCTCAGGTCACTGCATCCAACAGACCCGCTATCCCCCCTGGTTGCCATTTAAGGCCAGTGCCGCGACGTAAATGCGGGTAAAACCGCGTTTACAAACATAAACCCCGCGCTAGTTTATCTTCCTGGGTTAGGCACCTTTCGCTTTTTGGGCTAACCCCCCCCCTAATACCGTCCCATGCCACGGGTTCACCCCCTTAATCTCCTCTATCTTTTACCCCTTGGGTTAGTTTTTACCCATTTGGGTTACCCACTTGGTAACCCTTGGGTTAGCCAACCCCAACCCTTTCTTTCTCTTCCTTTCCTGCCCGCTATCCTCCTCCATCCTTTCTTCCTCTTCTTTGGCCCTTAAAACCCCCCAAATTTGTCCTAATATACATAAAACCGCTAAAAAATCGCTTATATCCGCCCCAAAACGCCATTTTCGCTAGGTTTCTTGACCGCCGAGAAACCATATATTCTCTCTGTATCATCCTTATCCGCATGGTCACTCGCTCGAGAGACCACCCATTCGCTTATTTTGTCACCGTTTTGGAAATGGTCCCTCACCCGCTTGAGGGACCACAGGAAATTTGTTCCTTATTCGCTTCTCATTCGCTCTATTTCCGCTTCATAACCGCATTTTTCGCTCAATTTCTCGTTCCTGCAAGGAATCCCGGAAATTTGCTCCATTTCCGCCAATTTAGCCTCTATTTAAGTTATTTTCGCCCATTTTAATCGCATTTTTCATTTGAAAAATTTCGCATTTTATCCGCTGAAATTCGCTCTCTTAATCGCATATTTCCGAACATGATCGTTTTTCCCCTTCTCTTAGGACCACCCACTCAGATTCTGTATTTATTCCGCTATTTAGCACCTAGTGTGCTAAATTCGCACCTGGTCCCTTATTTCCGCGAGGGACCAGCTATATTCGCTATTTTCTTTTCGTAATTATTGGTTGGTCCCCCGATTCTTCGAGGGACTTTCCAATTTCCGCTCCCATTCGCCTCCATTCCATTGGCTCGATCAATATCACTGTAAGTTGTCGAACCGGCCGAGTGGCTACCGTTCTCACGCGCGATCGATGACTTCAAAGCGCTGCCGACTTGCACTTTCATGTTTACGTCGGCGGAAAAGGTCACCGTAGCCCATCGATCGCACTTAACTCCGCTTACAAATCCCTCCGCCCCCTTCATCGGCCAGCCAAGCCATTCGACACATCTGGTGTGCTTCGACCATGGACGTCAACGATATTCTGAATACTACTGGCTATTCTAAGGACGATGGAGAGGGGTCAAACGATCACTCGTTGGGTCGCAGCGGCTCGCATGGATTCATGCATTCGCCGTCCATAGAGACGGGAATGCAGGAGATGTTGAGCAGCAGCCAACATCAACATCCACCAAGCGATGTTCCCACTCATCGGGAAACCGATGTTGGGGACTTAGCCTCGGCTGTGACCGGTGAGGCTGATGCTTTGGCACCACCTGCCTCTCGTATCTAGAAGGACTCGAATGCAGCTTCACCTCGCCGTTCAACTGCTTTGCGGTCAAACAATTCGCCTTCATCCGCAATCACCAACCACTTCGTGGCTGGTAACCTTTCACCTCCATTCGCGTCAGCTATCCAGCCGACACAAATCGCAGCATCGTTTCCCCAGACGATGAATACCGCAACATCGTTACCGCTAACGATGAATACCGCACCGATAGCTTTCGAGCAATCGGATATTCGCAATTTTATTCCGCCTAATAATAGTCAACCGCTCGACTATTTCGCTCAGCAACCATCGCCACGTTGCACTCCTCCTGCACCCGCTCAGCAGGACGGATTTATCCGCTACGACAGTTAACCGCGTGACTATCGTAATATTTTGCCATCGCAGGCAATCCATAGTGCACCCGCACCGCAGTTTGGTTATACATGTTCTCCGCCGGCAATCGCTGCAGCTAAGTCGCAGCGACAGGCTGACTATAGAGCTATAGAACTTCCGCAAATACATCTACCACGCGTAGAATTGCCTACCTTCGCCGGAGACATCGAACGTTTTCCAACATTCTGATATGTTTTTGACACCGCAGTTCATTCGAACTGCACCTTAAATCCGGTTGTCAAATTCCACCACCTCAGAATGCTTTGTCGATGAAGAGAGGATACGCCATCACAGCCGCTAACTATCAGCTGTCTGTGGAAGCTTTATGTAGTACGTATTATCGTCCACAATTTATTCGCACGCAGTTGAGCTGCAAGCTTCAGAACATGGAGTCAGCCAACTCATCTGCGCTTTCGCAACACATTAAGCTTGCTCATGTCCGTTCCGTTTGGATGCAACTCAAACGCTACGGCGAGCATGATAACAATATCACCGTAATGCGTATTATTCGCCAGAAGTTTCCGCAGAAGACCATGGAACAAGTAGGATTTGCAAAAAACGCTTCGACAATCCCATGGCAAATTCCACAGTTGTTGGAAGGTATCGATCAGGTCATTTGCGCCTTCGAAACCATATCACTATGGAAACGCGACAATCTCGTCAGATTTTGTCACCTCGCTCTCATCCGCATTATTCTTCTAGGACACCGCCAGTCCAGAGAAGAAATTATCGCTCACCTTACCGATTCCAATCGAGAAGTCCATCCGCTCGCGATAGGAGTACTCACGACCGCAATCGTAGTCAATCATCATCGTTCTCGCCGCTCTTCCTCTGTCCCCTCTTCTTCTCGCTGTAACCTATGCAAAGAGCAAGGACACGAGTCGAGGAGTTGCCACAGAGTGACATCGCGGAGAGATCGATGGACTGTTGTTCGCGAAGATCAACTGTGCCGATTGTGCTTCTCTACCGGCCATAATAAAGAGGAATGCCAGGCTTAATCCTGCATTAGTTGCGGAGCCAGGCATCATATTTCCCTCTGTGGACGTGGAGACACTCGTAATCGCAGTAGATCGTTTAGTAGAGGACGAGATTCACTAAGGCAGTCTCGTTCCTCCACTGGACATCGTGACCACACTCAATATCGCCGGCCGCTCATCTCATTCGCGCGACAGTTATCGTAGTAGTCGCTAACCGCGTCGAAATTCTAACCGCGTAGAATTCGACACGCGACGGAATACACGACAGAACGCTGTCGAAACTCGCCATCTCGACAACAACACGTCGATGGCGACGCCAGAAGACGCTGAAAAGGACCAGCATAGCGACCAAACGCGTACCGCCACGCGATCGGTCACTAGCTATGCTACAGATTCCTATTCAGAACCTCGGGTGATGGTCCTAACGGTCCGTGCTGAAAATCGAACTACTGATCAACTCGCACTTCTCGTGGTACTGCTTGACAGCGGCGCCCAGAATAGTTTAATACGAGAAGATACCGCTCGTGTCCTAGGATTACCATTCCACGATCCTAGAGCGTATACCACGCACACTTTTGGAGGTCCACCGAAGTATCTTCGCTTGTGACGGTTACTGTACTGGATCAGAAAGATGCACCTATGCATCAGAACGTCAGTACACGTAAAATCCTTACCTCCGTTCGCACTAAATCGCATCTGTCACACTTTTCTATTGATGATCTACGCTATTCACGTTCGACTAGGACAGATAAAACTAAGGTCGGCGAATATGTCGACATCGACATTCTCATCGGCATTGATCTCTACTGGAAAATCGTTAATCCATCTGCCACACGTGAATTGCCATCAGGATTAGTGCTAACAGAAACACGCCTCGGGCCAGTTATCTCTGAACTGAAGAATCGCATATCCGCCTGTGCCAGCTTGAGTGAACCGCTTCACACAGCTGTATGCACAGAAACGGACGATCCCAGCTGGGACGTTCGTAGGCTTTGGGATTTGGAATCTATAGGCGTTCACGATAATCCGCTCGATGACGATCAACAGATCAATCAACAAGTCATCAAACGCTTTTATGAGACCGTTCAAGTCATTAACGGTGTCATATACGTACAGTTTCCTTGGAGACAAGATCGCATCCTTCAATCTGATTACAAGCAGCTTGCTTGGAGAAGGCTTGAACATTAGTATCGCTCCTTTCAGGGCAAACCACAGCTCTGGAAAGCGTACTGTGACACCTTCAAAGAACAGCTTCGCTTGCAAATCATTGAAGAAATCGACGAATTCTCTTTCAACGGCCCGCAGGTATATTATATGCCTCACCAAGCTGTCCCTAAAGGCAGTGTTCACGATGAGAAAAGTTTTCGAAATTCCACTAGGATTGGGTAGTGGAGGGACACTCTGTAACGTTAACGTCGAAAGAACGCATGAAAACGAGTCAGGAAGAGCCCCAAAGGAGCCCGAATTTGCAACCTAGAGCGCATTGAAAACCCCAAAAGCGCATCACACGCCCACCGACGTGAACAAATGAATGCTCGAGATCGTGAGATGAGCGATGATTTTCAATCATTAGCCCCATTCTTCCCTTCATTTTCAGCTTCTCTCTTTACTCAGGTCAGCTCGCATAGATCGGCTGCAAAATACTGAAGTTACAAGCCTCGGACAATTCGTCCACCATGTTTCCATAGCTCAATCTTCGAGGGACCATACCTGCGTTCACAGAAGGTCTTGTATGATTTCAGAGACACCATTGGAATCAGCATGGGGCCGTTTTCAAGATAGGCGGAAAGACAGAAAAACGATTTTCATCGTGAACACTGCCTTTAAAGAGAGTTCAACAACCGCCGTACGTATAGTCTTTGATGCTAGCAGCCATCATAAGGACCAATTAGGCCTTAATGACTGCATACATCAAGGACCGACGCTGCTTCCAGACCTTGCTGGAGCACTCGTCCGTACACGAATCGCTGAGTATTTACTTATCGCAGATTTCGAGAAAGCGTTTCACCAGATTCGCTTGCAACTCGACCAACGAGACGCTACGAGATTCAAGTGGTTGAAGGACACTTCCCATCCACCAACCATAGGTAATTTTCGTATATTTCGCTTTACTCGGATCGTATTCGGCATTAACGTTCCACCGTTTCTGCTGAATATGTTCATCAAATACGCCATCGAAAGAGATAATCGCAACACCATTCGCGAGAAAATTCTAGCAAACACCTACGTTCATAATGTATTCGTCTGCGCTAAGACGATCTACGATCGCATTAGGAAACAGAAGGAATGCAAGGAGACCTTTAAACGCATGCACATGAACCTCCGCTAAATCATGTGTAATAACGAACGCATCCTACATGACCTTCCGAAGGTAGACCGCATGACGTTACCTCCGAATACCGTCAAACTACTCGGTATTCAGTGGATGCCACGTATGGATACGTATCACGTTTCCATTGACTTGACACGTTATACGGTCACCTCCAAACGCTCAGCTTCGCAGGCATTAGCTGCTCAGTTTGATCCGCTAGGGTTAGCATCCCCTCTGTTTGTCAAAGTCAAGCTCTTTATACAAGATCTTTGGCGAGACAAATACGACTGGGACACCCCATTCGCTCATCGCCTTACGCTTCAATGGGAGGAGATCGTGCAAGGTATCGACGGGTACAACGAATACACCAGCATGGTACCCCGTTATATCCATGCTGACGATCCGGATGCTGGGTACGATCTCTTATTATTCGCAGATGCCTCAAAACGCATGTATTCCGCAGTCGCATATATACTATGCAGACGCCCAGATACGACACCGCAGTCGTATCTGTTGATCTCAAAAACCAGAGTAGCGCCAGACGAGGAGGTCACCATCCCTCATCTTGAGCTCATGGCTTGCGACGTCGCCATCAAACTCGCACAATTCCTTCTAAGGAATTGAATATCGCAATTTCTAATATCCGCATATTTTCCGATTCGCATATCGCTCTCTATTGAATTCACTTCAATAAACCGCTCAAAACGTTTGTGAATAACCGAGTGAAACATATTCGGAAACTGCGCGATGAATTCGTTTCAGCGAACATCGTCTGCAGGTTCCACTATGTTCCCACCTCGCTTAATCCCGCAGACTGTGCTACCAGAGGTCTCACAACTGTTGACATGCACAAACATTTCTGGTGGCCCGGTCCAGCATTCATTCGCCAACCTCCGTCGGAATGGATCGATTCGACCATGGATTTTAGCAAGGAGCCGGAGTCAACCCCGGAATCCGAGCGCGAAATTCAAGTAACTGCCACAGTTACAATGGAAGATCATAAATCCGTCATTCCGTTCAGTCGCACAAACGACTACCGGAAACTCGTTCGCATCACCGCGAAAGTTCTTAGGCTCAATCGTATTCGTATATACGAAAAAGTTACTCAAAGAACTCCCGAAGTTACGACGGATGTTTTTTTATGCAGCTGAGCAGCTTCTCTTCCGCGAACATCAGCGCGAGAGTCTACATCAGTTGCTAACGCCTCCAGTGTCAAAACTGGACACGTTCCATGATAACATGGGAATCATCCGTGTAGCTAATCGCATGCAAAACGCTCAATTGATGGTAAAAGGAGATGATCCTATTCTCCTCATTAATCGCCACCCGCTCACGGCGATAATCATCTTGCATTACCATCAAAAGCTTATGCATACAGACGCAAAGCATACGCTTACGATGTTGAGACGACGATTCGTCATACCGCATCACCAAACCGCAGTCAAAAACATCCTACTCAAATGCGTCACCTGTGCTCGCTATCAGGGACGCCTGTGTGCTCATCCGCAAGCTCCACCGCTTCCGCAGGAGAGAGTCCTTTTTTTCCTTTTCAAAAGATTGGATTACACTATTTCGGTCCCCTCCCGGTGAGTCCGAACGAAACAGGAACTCGGAAAGTGTGTGTTTGCCTCTCCACTTGCATGACCACTCGTGCTCTGCATTTGGATATGGTCTACAATAACACCACCGCCGAGTTCATACTTGCGTTTCGTCGATTCATCGCGAGGAGAGGTTCGCCTAATTGCGTTGTTAGCGACAACGCCCCAACCTTCAAGTTGGGCAAGGAGATACTCCAATATCAGCGCGTTCCGTTCAAAACTGATCCACTTATCCGCCAGTTTCTATCACAACATTCGCTAGACTGGAATTTCATAACGCCCTTTTCGCCATGGCAAGGAGGTTTTTATGAAAGACTAGTAGGCATGGTGAAATCGTCTCTAAAAAAGACGATCCGCCTCAATGTGATAGACATCCGCAATTTAAAAACGCTCATCCTCAAGTTTAAAGCCATTCTAAACACTCGCCCACTTACGCCAGTATATACGGAAACGCCGTCTCAGGTCTATGGTCTTCTCCACATTGACCTCATTACACCACAATTTTCGATGGGACCACTATTACCCGCTAATAGTGCCCATAATACGCACGTCGCAGCTGGTGAAGTCAGCGATTCAGAATCGCGTAAACAGCTTCTAGACCAGCATTCCGCTCTTATTCGCAGTGTCAATCACTTCTGGAACATCTGGCGACAGAACTATATTCAGTCCTTGGCGAGGAGAAACCAGAAGTGCTCCAAATCCGCTGCTGGATCCCGTCAGAGCCCTCGAGTTGGAGACGTAGTGATCCTTGAAAAGGAGAACGTCCCCAGAGCCACTTGGCCTCTTGGAATCATTGCGCGACTTAACAAGTCGCCAGACGGTCAGACCCGCCCCGTATAGGTGAAGATCGGATCGACTTGCATGTTGGAACGATCCGTGAAACACCTTATTCCAATCGAAATCGCTTCTCATTCGTTTGCTGCAGATTCTGCAGCCATGGATTCCACCCCGGTACCCACTACGAGCAGAAATTCTACTCGTCCTACACGCAAACAACCGGAAGGGAACGTCAAACGTTCCACATCGCACTGAAAAGCGCATTGGAATCTCTTTAAAACTAGTAATTTCAGTAGTTTTTAACTATTTTGTAATTTTTCACCTTTTTCTAATCATTCCCCCCTTTCAGTTACCCTTTCCTCGGCAAGTTTCCTCTATTCCGTGTCCTAATGCCCTTTTCAGATCGTGTCTCGATGGATGTCGACATCGCTACCGGAAAGATGAAGCGATATTCTCCTGCCTTGAACACCACCAATGGAATTGCAGTTGGTGATGCGACGCTGCCAATATAGAAGGATTACTCCAGTTCACTACTGAATCGTCCAGCGCCATCAGTACCTGAGCTCCCGCATGTTCAGAGAGCACATTACGATGTCAGCGAGGAACCGCCGACTGAGTCTGAAGTTTTGGATTGTGTCCGGAAAATGAAGAATGGTAAGGCAGGTGGAGATGACAACATCACTGCTGAAGTGCTGAAAACTCTTCCTCCGTCTGGGATCCGTGAAATGACCAACACCATCCGTGCCATATGGATGAGCGAAAGGATACCCGATTTGTGGAGACATGCGATCATCGTACCTCTTCACAAGAGGCTATCCGTCACGGATCCTAAGAACTACAGAGGAATCTCTCTACTTCGTGTCATGTATAAGGTTTTAGAACGTATCATTCTCAAACGACTTATCAAACATCGTGAAATAACGACCAGAGATGAGCAAGCCGGTTTTCGACCTGGAAGATCGACCATCGACCAAGTGTTCGTCGTGAGAAGAGTAATTGAATCGTGGCAGCGGTATTCGAAGCCATTACAGCTTGCTTTTTTTGACTTTGAAGCCGCGTTCGACTCTCCTAATCGTGATCGATTGCTCAATGCTCTGGGAGCAGATGGAGTCCCGGAAAAGTATGTTCGGTTAATCAAGGACATGAACAAAGGAATAACAGCAGCAGTTCCTACACCTGTCGGATTTACGTCAGCTTTCGAGGTGAAAACAGGAGTAAGGCAAGGAGCCGTTGCAGGACCTTTTCTTTTCAACTTCGCCGTTGATGACATAATGCGTAGAGTTGCAGAACAGTTTCCTGCGGATGTGATCCTAACACCATCAGGAAGCTCCCTTGTCGACCTGGAGTACGCCGATGACATTGTGTTATTCGCTGAAAACAACGCAAAACTGCAAAGGATTGTGAACCTTGTTTTGAAGTATGCCGCAGCCTATGAACTTCGTCTTCGTTCCGACAAATGCAAGCAGATGTGGGTCTCTCAGAGGCCTTCAACGGGAGTTTGTGTGGACGGACAACGTATTGAACTGGTAGACGATTTCTGTTATTTGGGCTGTTTGCTGAAGAACGATGGTAGCTATGCAGCGGATATTCGACAACGATGTGCGAAAGCTACGTCTGCATTCAATTCTCTAACCAAGAGTTTGTGGTCTACCACCATCGCGAAGGAAGTCAAGTTGCGCGTCTACCTATCCGCTATTCGCCCTATCATTATGTACGGATCGGAGACGTGGGCAGCACCGAAGACGCAGATGGAAAGGTTGGATTGCACGGAGAGGAAGCTTTCTAGGCGTTTGCTTGGATATTTCTGGCCGCGTGAATGCCATAACGAAGACCTTTACAAGGAAATCGACGCAGTACATCAACGCTTGACACGAGGGAGGTGCCAGCATCTCCTAAAGCCATCTCAAGCAGCAATGCAAAGTCGACTTCGACTGCTCGGGCGTATACTTAGAAGAACTCCGGATCGTCTCGTACAACACGCTTCAAGAATGCTTTCAAATCCTGTCTGGAAACGGCCACCTGGGCGTAGGCGAAAGTTCTGGACGGATGTGGTTAAAGAGGATTTGAAGTCACTCGGCATCGAAAGACAGTTTAGGCGCGATGTATCGTTTCGCAGGAAATGGAATAGTGACAGCTGGACGGAATGTGTTCAAATTTTGGCTGAAGACCATGAAAAATGGACACGGCTGACTACTAGGACGGCACACCTCGGTGAAGATGCGGAATGACCGCGTCAGGCGAAAGCCAACCGATTAAGTCAAAAAGTCATTGTGATCTCACTTTGCCGTCTCTGTTTGCCATCATTTTTTTATACCAACGGTATGGCTCTCAACCACCCCACCCCCGCCCTGATAGAAGTTCGTCTTGGTTCTTGGTTGACCGAAGGTCCTACTCCCATCTCAACGGGCGTCGACGGGTCCGACCCCCCCCCCTCTCTGTGATACATCACACCTGATGCCGAACCCTGAGCCTCGCTGCGGGACTGTAGTCGGGCCCTAACGGGCTACGTCTAAATGATCATTGAGCGCGCCTAGCCATGGTGAACAAATAATGACTCTGAAGAATCCGGATAACAGTCCCGAAAAATGACCGGATAAGGGCTACCAGAAAAATCGTGCGATGAATTCATGAGTACTGTTTTTTTTTACAAAATCGATATAGCCTTATCTATAGTCGTCATAATCGTCAAGTACCATCACAATATCGAGCGATGGGGGCAGTTCTACACTATTGTCGCTGACTGCCGTGAAAGGATGCTTGTAAAGGCAGCGTCCAAGATGAAGAAGCCTGCTGACTTCTCCGACTAGAAATAGAGGTTGGGTAGTGATTGATGAGTTCATGAGAGGAAACTCCGGAAAATGTGTCGGCTCCACTCAGGTACTCAGGTTCGTTGCCCACAAACATTTCCCAGCTGGCCCGCGGTCTCTGTCCTTCGGTCGCCCGCTTTTCGTGCGCCGGACAGCTTCTCAGACACCCAGGTTGATGGCCAGCGGAAGTTTACCAGACGGCCCGCGATCCACGGCTTCCGCATTATTATCGCGATTATTCATATTAATATTTACCTCAACCATGTCGCCCAGGGTTGTCGCGATCCACGGCGGAGAAAGGTCCAGAGGTCTGCGGTGAGGTACAACCCTCCCTGCGGCGGAAGGCGTCCCCCTCTCCAGCGGTAGGGATATCCCCTATCTCAGACAATGGGAGCGGCGGACAGCTGGCGAAAATTCGCCAGATGCTCAACAGCTGGATGACAGCTTGCATTTAGCTGGCCAATGACAATTACGAGCAGGCTCAGGCGTACGGTGTGACGATCACAGAGGGGGGGGCCGCAGCCTTAGAGTAGGGGGGGGGGGGGCGCAGGCCCCCGGTCCGTCATAATGCCAAAAATTTCCCTCCTGCCGTACCAAGCAGATTTTTTTCGCGAAAACGGCGATTTGCGGCCATTTCGCCAGCACAAAGCGCCACATAGCCAAGACTTGTTTCAGAGTCCTACGAATTCAATTTTGACGCCATTTTGAACAGCTTTCAACGAGTACCACACAATAGTGATGCGAAATAATTGAGTCAATACCCGGAATCAATCAAAAATTGTTTTTTCCACACTAAAATCTCTCATTGTGAACTGATCAGACGGTCACCATAAGAGAAATGTGACCCGCTTCGACCTGTGCTCATTGGGAAGTACAGAAAGAAATACAAGTATCACGATGAAACACCGGAGTCAGGAAGACTTTTAACATACCATTGTATTCACCTCACTAACAGAAACATGAAAACTGAAAATTCATTCCGTCAGTTTTGAAGAGAGTTGTTGCGATGGTGCGCTCTGTGCTAGCAAAAAAATGCAACAAAACGTTTGCGGAAAATTTAATCGGTGCTGCACTCCTTTTTCAGACCTCGCAATTGAGTGTGAAATCTATTGAAAGGCTCTCTTCGTTTGGAAGAGTTTTAAAAAATGTAGCGAAGTGGTGGAAGCTTGCGTTCACGTTCACGTGTTCCAAAATAATAGATGTACTGGCGTCATTTATTACCATTTTTGTGTCATTTTCTTGCTTTCGCCCCTATGGTATGACATCTAAATTCTGTTTCAACCGTCTAAGACTTACAAGCAGCACCAGGTAACTGATGAGAATGTTGTGTACTCATGACTGAAAACTTGCAGCCCATCAGACACGGTGGAGCATCGTCATTTGAAGGAACCCGAAATTAATTTCCTCTGCAACAGATCGTTAGGTAGATCTTCCATGAATCCTGTTTGGTGATCCGAATAGAATGTGCTCCTTCATAACAAGCGCTTGGGTGAGGTCCATTGCATATCTTCCTGCGTCATGATTACATGGGTCAATTTGTGAGCTCCGCAGACAACAGCAGATCATTGCTTGCGGGTCCCGAAATTTCGTTGCTGGCTACATATGTTCTTTCAATAATCCGTAGATACCTTGCATCCTACCGGTCATAACGGAAGCCCCACCACAACCGTTTCAAGAAAGAGAAATAAGACGTTCAATAAAGAATGTTCAAAGACTCATCGAGAGACCAGGTTGCTGTGTCTAGGAATCTAATGAAGTGAGGCGTTCCCGTGAAACGTCCAAGGTGCCACGTGGGAACTTATTCTGAACTTCCGCAATAGTTATTGAACTACTGACAGGAGATGCAGTTTTCGTTAAAAAGACTATCTATTTTATTCCGTTTCCTGTGTGATCATCTGTTAGAGGTGAGATCGGGAGGTGTTCGTCGATGACATACTTCAACAGATCGTGTTTCATGTTAACAGCGAACTGCTTATTCACACCTGTTCGCTCTTCTCGCTTTTTAATGAGCTCCACAAGCAACTGTTCCTGTCTTCATCGTGCTATTACGAGTGGAAATTTTTTGGCAAAATAAATGCGTTTTTAGATGTAGTGTAGGCTATGGCAGTAGATGTTATTGCAGTCCCGGTGGCTCGCTTCAAGCATTCCTTCTAATGGACTAGGGAACACGCAAGATTTGCTGTGCTCTGTAGGGCTGTAGTGGTGTCGTCTCATCGCCTGGCGAAGTAATCTCAGCTCATTTCTGCACGTTCAAAAAATCTGTAGACAGGTTTTCTAACACAGAACACCTTGTCATAGTCAAAGTGAGCTGTGTCGAAGACAGTCTTCACCCTTCCTTGGCTGTCGCCGTGGGAGCGAGGCCTCTCTGTTCCTTGCCGTGCTCTATTGGTTCGGTATTCTACTCACTTTCCAAAATTAAGGGCGAGTATGTCGCTTTCTTCGTTCTACAGGAAAGTTTGCAGTAATAGAGCGTTGTGTTCCTGGTGTTGTCTCTCACACCATTGTCTCAATCTAAGCATTGGATGATTTAGGTCCTGCAACATCAACGCGTTACAATCTCGATCCGGAAGGCAGGACCGCATTCTCGTCCCGAAACATTCCGCAGAGTTTTGCAACCTGGTCGCTAACCAAAGCACTTTTCTTATTCGCCAACGTGTTAGTTCTCTGAGTGATCCCAATATGTTGCCCGACAAATAATCCGGAATTTCGAGATTTTTCTGGGTTTCTGATTGCCGAGACATCAACTCAGAACGTGGTTGTTTAAAATCTTCACAGGCTTTGCATGAATCCTTAGAAGCCCTTTGTTTTCCTGCTTTCTCGAGAGCAGGCTCTACTTCACGGGCCCATTTGCGTTCAGGGGCTTGTCCGTAGTTAGTTCAAAAAAGGTATGGCGCGATGATACACGCCATTGAATCGAACAGTAAAATCATCGCATGAATTACGTCTTTCCCAAACCATCGTATGACTGAGGTAGCAGGTCGAAAATTGTGAAACGGACGTCAGATTCGTCTTCAGCGCCCTGAATTACACCCCTAGTCAAATTTTCAGCCAAATCCGAGATACTGGCCAGAGATCGAAAAACAAGGACGTCTTGAGAGGTCGAAAAATAATTCTTCTGGGTCGGGCAGTTGCAGTGTTTATTCTGAAGAGGATCACCAAAAAAAGCTGTCGTCGGCCGAGCCCCAGGTCGACCCGAGCATTTTGAGCCGATTACAGCCGGTGTGACGGCGATAAAGGCCTCTAGATCAACTTTTCGAGCTTTATCATATCACTAAGTAAGTAAGCTACTTGGGTAGTCCTTCCAGAGGCCAAGTTAACGATGAGTGTGTGATTCGGGGCGCTGAAAAATCGGAGAACCGCTATCCGGACTTCATTGTCAGGGGAGGTCGAAAAAATAATTTTTCTGAATCGAGCTGCTGTAGTGTTCATTTAGAAGAGGACCATCAGAAAAAAAGCTGTCGGCCGAAACTCAAGTCGATCCGATCATTTTGAGCCGATTATGGCCGGTGTGACTTGACCTATAACGTCCGTTTTTGCTGAAAATTGTTTGGAAGCGTTATTCGGAAGAGACCTCTCAAATTGTTTTGCACAAGGAGTTAGAGTCACAGCCTCGGTGGGAGGGGGCCGCACCGGATCCAAAACTGGAGGAGGAAGGGCTGCACCTCTCACGGGCCGATCACACCGCTACGCCTTACCCTGATTACGAGGCCGACAGTTGGCATACACTTGTCATGTCATGTGGTGCCAGAGGCGGACGGCTGGCAATATAGGCCAGTTGCCTAACTGGGTGATAATTGGCAATTAGCCGGCAATTGGCGATTACGAGACCGACAGCTGGCTCATCCTCGGCATATCAATTACTGCGGGCGGAGGACCGCTGGTGATAATGCGCCAGTTGTCTGAAAGCTGCGCGATAACTGGCACTTAGCTGGCAATGGCAATTAAACCTTAAATTTACCGAGCGCGTGAAAACGCTAGCATCCACTAATCAGCACTAGGTTAGCGCCTAACCGCCCAGTGGCATTCGCTTGGCGCCGAGTCTTCACATGGCTGGCACTCGAGAGAGTTAACGATTACTCACTTTTTAGCATGTTATAGTTTGATCACCGATTTCATTGCTAAGTTCAGCCGGCATATGAGGCGATTCACTTCAATGAGTGCTCATTCGGCACTTCGATGCCGGCCCTGGAGTGTGACCTGAGGCCTTATGCAAGAACGCGCAGTTTGGAGCAGGGGCAGTGCAGTCGGTGCCTTTGAAGATCGCCGATGCTCACTAGACAGGACACGTCTATAGTGGTTGGTCACAAGTTAAGACAAGTCTTTCTCGCTGCCCCAGCCGCTCCGATCTCCTAGCTGCGCCGGCTAGGGCACAGCGATGGGGCACGACATACGCGTCTTGACTTGAAACCAACCACGATAGACGTGTGCTGTCTTGTGAGCAACGGCTATTTTCAAAGGCGCCGACCGCACTGCCCCTGCCCCAGCCGGCGCGTTCTTGCATACGGCCCCTGAAGTAATTAGTCTACAGAGGCCAATAGGAACGTAAAGGCCAACCGAACATTTCTCGACACGACGCGGTTGCGTAACTCGCTTTTCATACTTTTGCGATTGCGGCAAATGCCGCTTTTTAAGCTACGGCGAAACCGGTACTTGGTAATGCTAATAATTTAGATGCAGGCTGACAAATGACTCCTCTGCACATGAGAATGCTGGTGAAATGCCCACATAAGCCACGGACTCACGGACGAAACTAGTGCCGGTACGGTAAAACGCGGCACATGGCGCTGTGGCGGCATCAATGATCCAGATCATTATCTTCGCCTTAGCGGCGTTTGCCGCGTTTAATCACATAGGTACCAGTTTTCGCCGGGGGTTCAATGCCGATCTGAGCATTCTACCAGCATTCTCATGTGCAAAGGAGCCAGTTGTCAACCTCCACTCAAAGACAGTGTTCATGATGAAAATGGTTTTTCAGTTTTTCCACCCATCTTGAAAACGGTCCCTTGCTGATTCCACTGATGTCTCTGGAATGGTACAAGATCTTCTGGGAACGGACTTATGGTCCCTTAAAGATTGAGCTAGGGAAGCATGGTGGACGAGTTGTCCGAGGCTTGTAACTGCCGTCTCTTGGATCCGGTGTATGCGAGCTGACCTGAGTAAAGATAGAAGTTGAGAATGAAGGGAAAAACGGGGCTATTGATCGGAAACCATAGCTCAATTCACGATCTCGAGTTTTCATTTGTTCACGTCGGAGGGCGGGCATTGCGCTCTTGGGGTTTGCCGTGCACTCAAAGAAGCAACTTCGGGCTCTTTTAGGGCTCTTCCTGGCTCGCTTTCATGCGTTCGTTCGACGTTAACGTTACAGTGTGCCCATCCACTACCCATTCCTAGTGGAAACTGAAACACGATCTTTAACGTGAACATTGTCTTTAGAGGCAGTGTTCACGATGATATTCGTCCCCGAGTTTTTCACATAAAACAATGCGTTGGCCTACAGGTGAAATCACGAAGAAACGGCGAGAACGCATTAAAACGTTGTATCTCAGTGATGTTATTCTATAACATGGACTAGTTTTATTCTCATTATTATTATTTATGAACGCGCACATTGTGCACGTGTGCACGGAAAACAGAACAAAACATTAAGTCCATCAAAGAAAGGCGCCGGAAGCGCTCTCGAATGCTAAAACAAAAAAACGGATGTAACAACAAGTACGGATAAAAGATAGGATAAAACTAGAAATCAGGAAAAAAGTCATACTATAGAACATCGGGATCTTTAAAGGCAGTGTTCACGATGAAAGTCGTTTTTCTGTTTTTTAGCCTATCTTGAAAACAGCCCCACGCTGATTCCAATGATGTCTCTGAAATCGTACGAGACTTTCTGGGAACGGAGCTATGGTCCCTCAAAGATTGAGCTAAGGAAACATGGTGGACGAGTTCTCCAAGGTTTGTAACTTCGGTCTTTTGCAGCCGATCTATGCGAGCTGACCTGAGTAAAGAGAGATTGGGAATGAAGGGAAGAACGGGGCGAATGATTGGAAATCATCGCTCATCTCACGCTCTCGAGCATTCATTTCTTCAAGTCGGTGGGCGTGTGTTGCGCGTTTCGGGTTTGCCCTGCGCTCGAAATGGCAACTTCGGGCTCTTCTGGAGCATTTCCTGGCTCGTTTTCATGCGTTCTTTCGACGTCAACGTTACAATGTGCCCCTCTACTACCCATTCCTAACGGTAACTGAAACACATTTTTTATCGTGAACACTGCCTTTAAGACGATTAAGAGTAGATTACGTGGTGAACTAAACTTTTGAAGGAGTTGAAATTTTAAACACAGTGCGCCTCTGTTATTCAAGTTGGATGTTACATGTTCATGGTGGTTGTCAGCGACGGAAAATTGAGTCAATTGAAAATAGAAGAATATTTCATGCAAAGCGGGATTAGTTAGGGCCCTAAAGAGAGAACGGAGCAATAAAGAGTAGAGAATTACAAAAGACACGTCCACAGAGGATTTTATTCTAACAACAAACGCTTGCTGTGATACTTAAGAGGCGGGGTGATACTTCAAAAATTCGTGTACTTCTGGTGCGTTTCTCTCAATTTCTACGTCATTTTAGTTCTACCCGGGGGACACTCAATCAATATAGAGGATAATCTCAAATCGAAGATTACCGTGAACACTGCCTTAAATTCTCGCAAACGAAACTGATGATAACCAACTGAAAAAGGTTAGGGTATAAAAGAATTGGAGAGCAGTGTGTCTCCATTCACAAACCGTCCTTTTCCAGGGGTCAGCAGTTGAGGATCTGCTTGGACTAGGAAGTAGGACACAGCACCACAGGTGGTCAAGATGTAACAAAATCGGATTAAAAAGTTAGAAAATTACGCGACCGCGTCCTGTCGGGTAATGTTCGGTTATCCTTTACGTTCTTATCAGGGGCCGTATGCATATCGCCCCCAGCCGGCGATGCCGGCCCCCGACACGGGAGAGGGGCACCCGGCGGGGGCTCCCGCGATGCACACTGTATCGGGAGCCCCCGGCGGGTGGTCACCTCTCCCCGACGGGGGCTCCCAACGTCCCCCTACTCCGGACAAGGGAGTAGATGGAGAATCTCAACCTTCCTAACCAAACTTTCTCGCTATAGGGTGCAATTTTTTGAATAACATCCTCCATTTTGAGCAAAATACCCCTTTTCACTGTAATTATTGCAGCTTTTTTTAACTTTTCCTGCAAAAAAATGCTCTTATAATTTTTAATAGGTTTTCTCACCCCTTATGATTTCTGTTCTACGAGTTGACGCTTTTCAGAATTTCTCATCTTTTTATCTTTTGTGTTGTTTTTTCAATAGAATGGGAGTAATCTTTGTAATCAGAATCCGGTGCTATCGCTTGAGGAGGACGGGTTGGCCAACGCACTTAGCCACTCCCACTTTTCCGCGCCGCCACGAAGGGGGAAGAAAATCACGCGTTGGTAGCGAAATTCCGCTGCGGCATGGAAAAAATGGTCGCGGCTAAACACGATGGTCAAGTGCCCCCCTCTCGCTGCGATGGCACCCAGAATCCAGAACAAACCATACTAACGATTTGTTCATGGTAGCATATCCCCCCTCCCCTCACTGTGATCACCAACTTTTGTGGCACCATTTGGCTTTTCGAAATTATTGTCGGTATATGATTCAAACCATTTTCATTTTTCTGCAGTCCTTGTGAGTGACTACAATAGAAATGAAGTGGTTGTTTCGTCAGGTATGTAACTGCGAAACGTCTACGGATAGTCATGAACAACAGCTGTTTCTGTGGTACCCTCTAGAAAACGTCGTAATTCACATCATTCGGGGCGCGAGCGGCGCGCGCGACGCCTAAGCCTCCGTCCGCCATCCGCTCTCTCACTGTCTCTGACCTCCGCTCCGCACAAGCACGCGTAGGAACCATGTGCAATTCGCCGTTTTTATAGCCTGTAGCTTTCGATGATAATCATAAAAATCAGGCTAAAATTAAAGGACGCGGAAGAGGCGCCGTAGCGCCGCAATCACACACAACATTTCATTCGACACCAAGCAATTCCACCGGCGCGGGGAGTCTCTCGCCGGAAATGTGAGGGGCCCCTCACTATGCATAGCGAGGCTCCCTACTTTCTCCCCATCGCGAAACTGCCTACGTGAGGGCGGGGCTCCCATCCTCTCTCGCCGGCGGCGATATGCATACGGCTCCAGATGACAGCATAATTTTGGCAGGTGAGGGCAAATTCTCAACGGCTTGGGGGGGGAGGTGGGGTGGGCACCTCATCTCAAACGGTTGCGTAGGCGATCTCCTACGCAACGATCTGCCGTGATGGACACATCTCGATTAATCGGTCTGCCTAGAGATTGGCGGACCGCAGTCAAGTGATTGCCCACTTGCGGGAATGCCGAATGAAAGCCAATAGTCTGCCGGCTATGGGCCAGCGTCGGGTGGACCGCTGGCAGGGCTCTGGCGGGCCGCCGTCTTAAGACTGGCAAACACCGGTAACGGCTTTTGCTCGCCAGGTGAATGCCGGCGGTCTGGCGATCCCATTGCCTGAGATACCCCAAGCAGTCAAAAATATGCTGGCCTCCGAAAAACGACCCTAAGGCCTCGGTCATAGTTGTTTGATCGACGTAGCCAGCCCCGTCGATAATCAGGAAAGACATGAATGAGGTAGGATGTAAAAAACACCCGATGTGGCTGACCCGACCGATGTTCACATCTCAGACACTTGAATTGGCGGACCGCCGGCATTTACCTGGCGAGCAAAAACCATTCCCGGTGTCGGACAGCCATTAGCTCGCGGTCCGCCAAAACCCTGCCAGCAGTCGGCCAGGACGCTGGCCGACCGCTGGCACTCTCTTGGCTATTACCTGACAGCTCGCTGCTGACCAATCATTTGCCAGCGGTCCGCCAGTCTCTTGCCAGACTGATGAATGGGGGTGGGTCCCTCACCGCAGATCGTTGCGTAGGAGATCGCCTACGCAACGGTCTGAGGTGAGGCACCGACCCCACCTCCCCCCCCCCACGCCGTGGGGACTTTCCCCTCAGGTACCGAAAATGTGCTAGCCTCTGTAGAGTGACTTCAGGTCACCTTGCAGGGCCGGCAGCAAAGTGCTGAGTGAGCACTCATTGCACTGAATCGCCTTATATACCGGCTTAAGAACGTAAAGGCCAACCGAACCATGCTGGACACGACGCGGTCGCGTCACGGCTCTATAATTTTCTATGTTTTTACTTCAATTCTGTTATATATTGACCACCGGTGGTGCTCCTTTCCTACTTCCTAGTCCAGGTATATCCTCAACTTCTGGCCCCTGGAGGAGGACCGTTTGTTAATGAAGACACACCGCTCTCCACTTCTTTTATACCCTACCCTTTATCAATTGGTTATCATCAATTTTGTTTACGAGAGCCGTGACGCGACCGCGTCCTGTCGAGCAATGTTCGATTGGCCTTTACGTTCTTATATATACCGGCTGAACTTATCAATGAAATCAGAGATCGAACTATAACATGTTAAAACGTGCTCTCTCGAGTGCCAGTCATGTGACGACCTAGCGCCAAGCGAAAGCCACGGGGCGGTTAGGCACCAGCCGAGTGCTCATTGGTGGGTAACTGCTTTTTTTATGCGCTCGGTAATTTCGAGGTGTGATCGCCCTTGTCAGCTCAATACAAGTTATCACGCAGCTTCCAGGCAGCTGGCACATTTTTGCCAGCGGTCCGCCGCTCGCACTAATTGAGATGCCAAGTATGAGCCAGCTGTCGGCTTCGCAATCGCCGATTGCCAGCTAAATGCCAGTTATCATCCAGCTGTTAGGCAAGTGGCACATATTCGCAAGCAGTCCGCAGCTGGCTTCGAATGACATGACGAGTGTGTGCCAACTGTCGGCCTCGTGATTGCCATTAGCCAGCTAAATGCCAGCTGTCACCCAGCTGTTGAGCAACTGGCGAATTTTCGCCGGCTGTCCGCTGCTCCCAATGTCTGAGATGACATAAGGTAAGAAATTAATGATATCCTTGATATCGTTCCACATATTTCATACATATTGACCGCGTCAGACACACCTGGGGTCAGATTCGCCAACAACCCGCCGAGTGAATGCGAAGGGAAGCGGAAGGGATGATACGGCGCGCGGCAGAGAAATAGATCAACCCATATTACGCTATGTAAGGTTATAGTGCAAACTGTGTTACGTATCGATATCACTGCGAAAAGATAAAGATTCCATCGCAAAACGACCATTCTTCAGCGAAGCGATGCGAAAAATTCCGGCGGTCGCGGGGGAAGCCAAGGGAGGCGAGAGGTGGCCGTGGAGCGCGCGTTTTGTATTAAGATTTTACCTCATCTACCCTTCGACTACCCGGCGGGTTGATGGCGAATACGGCCCCAGGATAAACCGGGTGTTTTTTCCAACCTTCATCATCCTTGTTTCTCATACGTATCGACCGGGCTGGCCACAGTGATTTTCTCAACCAACTCTGACGGGGGTCTAAAGCCCCATTCATAACTGGTCGCTTCGACTAGAAGTCGAACCGACCAACGATACTGCCGCGATCTGCAATCGCTCCATGACGCGACCTGAAATCGTTTCGTCCACTGATTTCGAGTCGCTCGGGCGGATGCAGTTTTGCGTAAAAAATACGGATAATTGCGGACAACGCCTCAGGAATTAAAACAACATTTTTTTCTCGTTTATCGCTGATTCCTCCTGATTTTTTGTGACTTCGGTGCCTTTATCTTCTAGATAAATTAGTCTTGCATAGTTTACCCAAAAAAATGGTTTCAAAAGACGACGGGATATAATTTGCTCGTACAACAACATGAAACTATAACTAACGTTATTAATTGTCGGAAGCTCTGCATGAAATATGATTTCTCGGTAGCCTTATTGAACTTTCTCATCTCTATAATCGTGAATGTGTAAAAAAATACTCGTTCTTTCCTTTTGCATGCCGTCTTTAATGTGGGTGAGCTGTGACGTCCGCAACTTGGAGCCGAATACTCCACGTCTTGACGAAAGATTACGGCCTAGTCGCTTCGACTAAACGAATCGCTTCCATCATGGAAGCGACGCGACTAGTCGAGGCGACCTGACAAAATGAAGCAGGTCGCTTCGACCAGCTATGAAATACCCCATTCGCTCGGCGATCGTGACTGAAACTGCAAACTGTTCCAACCCGTCGCGACTCAGTGCAAGATCTGCTGCCGCGACGGGTTCTGTACCTGTTGGCAGTGCCGTGACCAGGGTTCGGCGTGAGGTGTTGAGGTTTGATGTATCACAGAGGGGGGGGTCGGACCCGTCGACATCCGGAGGGAGGGGTGGAGAGCCATTTCGTTAGTATAAAAAACGACGCCAAAATGACTAAGAGGTCAAAATATAAACGGAGATCATACTGAGAGAGCAAAATGAGACAGGACGAAAAAAAAAACAAGTTAGGAAAATATGAAATGGAGATGTAAAAATAAGGCAGGAACACACAAGAAGAGCTCACAGTTCACTGCTGATGAAGCATGCAGGACAATAGACGACAGTAGCACGGCCGAGGTTAATGATTCTTACATGGAGAAGGAGTCGTGGCTAGGTAAAGTGTGTCGCCGAAGCGCTCCTGGATATGTAAGCAGCAGTAATGTTGAGTACCCCCTGTCATCGAGGTCATTACAAGCGGACTATCCTGTGAACGAAATGAGACAGATGTTCTGGAATTTCTTAATCGAAGATGCAATTTTAGGCGATTTCGGATTCACAGGTTCAATCCCGCCAAAGTTGAAAAATGACGAAATTCTGGGAAACGATGGATAGTTGAGTATTTGAGAAGAGCATTGTTTACTTTTAGATCTCTTGCAATTTACTCCACGAAATTGACTCGTGTCCAAGATGCGATATCGCCTGAAGCATAGGATTTTCATGCCCTGAGTGCACACACATAGGTGCGGTCGCGGGAGCGGAACCCACATTTCGAATACGAATGTCCGCATGTGAAAACGCACCTAAAATATCATAAATGCAGCTTCAAGCCCAAGAGCGCTACATAGGGTTTTTGGAGCTTGTTTTAATGCCCTGAGGGTAAATAGGTCCGGTTTCGGGCAAGAGAACCACGTATAATAATTGGCCATACGGATGTGAAAACGCATCCAAAATTTCATGGTCACAGCTTCAAGCCGAACAGCGCTACATAGGGTGGGTTCCATGGAAAAATCGACAGCTGTGAAATATTTACAAGTATTAAACGAAATTTGAATTAGGGAGCTTCGCGTTGCTACAAGCGGAAAACCTAGTCATGGACCCAAGCAATCAATTTCATTCTTTTAACCGGTTAAAAACGGTCTTTGAAGACCCATTTTTAGGTGTGATACAATCGATTGTATCACACCTAAAAATGGGTCTTCTAAGACAGTAAATATTTTACAGCTATCGAGTATTTCATGGACCCCACCCTATGTAGCGCTGGACGGCTTGAAGCTGCGTCCATGAATTTTTGGGTGCGTTTCCGAATCCGGATAGCCAATTATTATACATAGTTTTCTTGCACGAAACCGCGCCTATTTATCCTCAGGGCATGAGAACAGGCTCCGCCCACCCTATGTAGCGCTGTTCGGATTGGAGCTGCATCCATGAAATTTTGGGTGCGTTTTCACGTCCGTATAGTTTATTACTAGATGTGGTTTTCTGCCAGAAACCGCACCTATGTGCCCTCAGGGCATGAAAACAGGCTCCGCCCACCCTATGTAACGCTGTTCGGATCGGAGCTGCATCCATGAAATTTTGGGTGCTTTTTCACCTTCGTATAGCCGAATACAAAATGTGGCTTTCTTGCCAGAAACCGCACCTACAGTACCGTGCAAAAGTCTATTCGCGTGGCCTTTCCGCGAATAATGTTTTTATACGTATCTTGGCTTGCCCTTAGCGAAACTTGATGAAACTTTGGTATTGCTTCGGTGAAGATTTACCGAGCAGTTGAGTGAGAGCGGCGCTGGGGCTTCGGTGGTGCAGTGCGATAAGGCGCTCCCCCGGAAAGGGAATATGCTGGTTCAATCTCGCCCGGAGCCAAGCGTTTTGCGATCAACTCAGCACCTTGTGTAAACATACCATAACGTGCACTGCAACGTTGAACTGCAGTTACGGCAAAAAAAAACATCTAAAAATCGTGTAAGACTTAGCTAGGGCATCATCTTGACAGGTCTACGACTGTTAGATAGTCTCTGGCGGTATTCCTGTTTCATCCCGTTATGCGGGTGAAAGGATGATTGCTTCGGTGAAGATTTACCGAGCAGTTGAGTGAGAGCGGCGCTGGGGCTTCGGTGGTGCAGTGCGATAAGGCGCTCCCCCGGAAAGGGAATATGCTGGTTCAATCTCGCCCGGAGATAAGCGTTTTGCGATCAACTCAGCACCTTGTGTAAACAAACTTTGATATGTTATGGTCCATCACAACCCTTGCTTTCTACATGCTCAAAACTGGTTTTTGAGCGTGCAGTTTTTTTTTAAATATGTAATTCCTGAAAGTTTAGGTTCCTGGCAAAAGTAAAGATTTGGCATGGCCATTTTTTTCGAAAAATTAGAAATATACTCAGTTAAAAGGGGAAGGTAAAGAAAAATGAAAAAAGTTTTGAAATATTCCTGAGAACGATTTGGCGTAGAATAACTTGATTTTTGGGAAATGTAGTGAAATAGTTGAAAGCATGATTTGGCAGTCGAGTTTGAACCAACTATTGATAAGAGTTGTGCAAAATGAGAGATCGCATTGTATAAGCTTATCCGTAAAACATATCAAAGCAAAATCACGCGTGATATGGAACAAACAGTTGATCTCACTTAAAGGCATCGTTCGCGCTGAAAATCACTTTTTGTTTTTCAGGTTCAATTTCATTGATTGGACTGGTAAAGCACACCGGTAAACTTCGTCGTGTCAAAAACGTAGAGTAATGAGGTTGGAAGGTGTCAAAGTTGGGGGTTCGCCACCAGTTCTCACCAGTCATCTAGCACTTTTTCATTAAATGCTGATGTCACCGTCAAGCGCCATGAAAAACCGTTACGGCACAAGCCCCACATGCAGAAAAACTTCGAAAGCGACCGTGACGAGGCCTCCAAACGAAGAAAAACTTGAAAAACGATTTTGGCGCGAAATTCAAATTTATATTAACAAAGTGTTCCGACTGAATTTTCCTTACAAATGAAGGTTCTTCATGGGCTCTTTCGACATTTTCGTGCACTAGAGTGGCCAAGCTACACAAAAGCATGAAAAAATAATATTCGGTTTTCTGCGCGTACGATGCCTTTAACTTAATAGATCGCGGTATTCCAGCTCCCGAACGAGCGTTTACTGCTAGCCATATCACGCGTGATTTTGCTTCGATATGTTCTACGGATAAGCTTATACAATGCGATCTCTCATTTTGCACAACTCTTATCAATAGTTGGTTCAAACTCGACTGCCAAATCATGCTTTCAACTATTTCACTACATTTCCCAGAAATCAAGTTATTCTACGCCAAATCGTTCTCAGGAATATTTCAAAACTTTTTTCATTTTTCTTTACCTTCCCCTTTTAACTGAGTATATTTCTAATTTTTCGAAAAAAATGGCCATGCCGAATCTTTACTTTTGCCAGGAACCTAAACTTTCAGGAATTTCATTTATTTTTCCTGAAAGTTTCCTTTCTAACATGGTTTATGCCTGGTGGTGTTAATTCAAAGCAAACCCACTGATGCCCTGCCCCCCTTGTATTTCCTGCACGCTCCCAGTGATATCCTGCACACTTTCTACGGCGTTCTTCGCACACCCATTTGGGTCCCGAACACTTTCCACGGCGTCCGACGCACTGCTATTGGGGTCCCACACACTTTCTGAGGCGTCCGGCGCACTGTCATTTGGGTCCCACACACTTTCTACGGCGTCCTGCGCACTCTTATTTGGGTCCCACACACTTTCTACGACGTTCTGCGCACACCCGTTTGGGTCCCGCACAATTTCTACGGCGTCCTGCGAACTCTTAATTGGGTCCCACACACTTTCTACGGCGTTCTGCGCACTCTCATTTGGGTCCCACACACTTTCTACGGCGTCCTGCGCACTCTCATTTGGGTCCCACACAGTTTCTACGGCGTCCAGCGCACTCGCATTTGGGTCCCGCACACTTTCTACGGCGTCCGGCGCATCGTTATCTGGGTCCCACACACTTTCTGAGGCGTCCGGTGCACTGTTATTTGGGTCCCACACACTTTCTACGGCGTCCTGCGCACTCTCATTTGGGTCCCGCACACTTTCTACGGCGTCCGGCGCATCGTTATCTGGGTCCCACACACTTTCTGAGGCGTCCGGTGCACTGTTATTTGGGTCCCACACACTTTCTACGGCGTCCTGCGCACTCTCATTTGGGTCCCACACACTTTCTACGGCGTCCGGCGCATCGTTATCTGGGTCCCACACACTTTCTGAGGCGTCCGGTGCACTGTTATTTGGGTCCCACACACTTTCTACGGCGTCCTGCGCACTCTCATTTGGGTCCCGCACACTTTCTACGGCGTCCGGCGCATCGTTATCCGGGTCCCACACACTTTCTGAGGCGTCCGGCGCACTCTCATTCGGGTCCCGCACACTTTCTACGGCGTCCTGCGCACTCTCATTTGGGTCCCGCACACTTTCTACGGCGTCCTGCGCACACTCATTTGCGTCCCACACACTTTCTACGGCGTCCGGTTCACTGTTATTTGGGTCCCACACACTTTCTACGGCGTCCTGCGCACTCTCACTTGGGTCCCACACAGTTTCTACGGCGTCCTGCGCACTCTCATTTGGGTCCCGCACACTTTCTACGGCGTGCGGCGCATCGTTATCTGGGTCCAACACACTTTCTGAGGCGTCCGGCGCACTGTTATTTGGGTCCCACACACTTTCTACGGCGTCCTGCGCACTCTCATTTGGGTCCCGCTAACTTTCTACGGCGTTCTGCGAGCTCTTAATTGGGTCCCACACACTTTCTACGGCGTCCGGTGCACTGTTATTTGGGTCCCACACACTTTCTACGGCGTCCTGCGCACTCTCATTTGGGTCCCACACACTTTCTACGGCGTCCGGCGCATCGTTATCTGGGTCCCACACACTTTCTGAGGCGTCCGGTGCACTGTTATTTGGGTCCCACACACTTTCTACGGCGTCCTGCGCACTCTCATTTGGGTCCCGCACACTTTCTACGGCGTCCGGCGCATCGTTATCTGGGTCCCACACACCTTCTGAGGCGTCCGGTGCACTGTTATTTGGGTCCCACACACTTTCTACGGCGTCCTGCGCACTCTCATTTGGGTTCCACACACTTTCCGCCGCGTCCAGCGCATCGCTATCTGGGTCCCACACACTTTCTACGGCGTCCGGTGCACTGTTATTTGGGTCCCACACACTTTCTACGGCGTCCTGCGCACTCTCATTTGGGTCCCACACACTTTCTACGGCGTCCTGCGCACTCGTTATTTAGGTCCCACACACTTTCTACGGCGTCCAGCGCACTGTTATTTGGGTCCCACACACTTTCTACGGCGTCCTGCGCACTCTCCTTTGGGTCCCACCCACTTTCTACGGCGTCCGGCGCACTGTTATTTGGGTCCCACACACTTTCTACGGCGTCCTGCGCACTCTAATTTGGGGCCCACACACTTTCTACGGCGTCCGGCGCATCGTTATTTGGATCCCGCACACTTTCTACGGCGTCCTGCGCACTCTCATTTGGGTCCCACACACTTTCTACGGCGTCCGGCGCACTGTTATTTGGGTCCCACACACTTTCTACGGCGTCCGGTGCACTGTTATTAGGGTCCCACACACTTTCTACGGCGTCCTGCGCACTCTCATTTGGGTGCCACACACTTTCTACGGCGTCCGGCGCACTCGTCATTTGGGTCCCACACACTTTCTACGGCGTCCGGTGCACTGTTATTTGGGTCCCACACACTTTCTACGGCGTCCTGCGCACTCTCATTTGGGTCCCACACACTTTCTACGGCGTCCGGCGCACTCGTTATCTGGGTCCCACACACTTTCTGAGGCGTCCGGTGCACTGTTATTTGGGTCCCACCCATTTTCTCCGGCGTCCGGTGCACTCTCATTTGGGTCCCACTCACTTTCTAAGGCGTCCGGCGCACTGTTATTTGGGTCCCATACACTTTCTACGGCGTCCGGCGCACTGTTATTTGGGTCCCACACACTTTCTACGGCGTCCTGCGCACTCTCATTTGGGTCCCACACACTTTCTACGGCGTCCGGCGCACTGTTATTTGGGTCCCACACACTTTCTACGGCGTCCGGTGCACTGTTATTAGGGTCCCACACACTTTCTACGGCGTTCTGCGCACACCCATATGGATCCCGCACACTTTCTACGGCGTCCTGCGCACTCTCATTTGGGTCCCACACACTTTCTACGGCGTCCGGCGCACTGTTATTTGGGTCCCACACACTTTCTACGGCGTCCTGCGCACTCTTATTTGGGTCCCACACACTTTCTACGGCGTCCTGCGCACTCTCATTTGGGTCCCACACACTTTCTACGGCGTCCGGCGCACTGTTATTTGGGTCCCACACACTTTCTACGGCGTCCGGTGCACTGTTATTTGGGTCCCACACACTTTCTACGGCGTTCTGGTCCCACACACTTTCTACGGCGTCCGGCGCACTGTTCTTTGGGTCCCACACACTTTCTGAGGCGTCCGGTGCACTGTTATTTGGGTCCCACACACTTTCTACGGCGTCCTGCGCACTCTCATTTGGGTCCCGCACACTTTCTACGGCGTCCGGCGCACTGTTATCTGGGTCCCACACACTTTCTACGGCGTCCGGCGCACTGTTATTTGGGTCCCACACACTTTCTACGGCGTCCTGCGCACTCTCATTTGGGTCCCCCACACTTTCTACGGCGTCCGGCGCACTGGTATCTGGGTCCCACACACTTTCTACGGCGTCCGGTGCACTGTTATTTGGGTCCCACACACTTTCTACGGCGTCCTGCGCACTCTCATTTGGGTCCCGCACACTTTCTACGGCGTCCGGCGCATCGTTATCTGGGTCCCACACACTTTCTGAGGCGTCCGGTGCACTGTTATTTGGGTCCCACACACTTTCTACGGCGTCCTGCGCACTCTCATTTGGGTCCCGCACACTTTCTACGGCGTCCGGCGCATCGTTATCCGGGTCCCACACACTTTCTGAGGCGTCCGGTGCACTGTTATTTGGGTCCCACACACTTTCTACGGCGTCCTGCGCACTCTCATTTGGGTCCCGCACACTTTCTACGGCGTCCGGCGCATCGTTATCTGGGTCCCACACACTTTCTGAGGCGTCCGGTGCACTGTTATTTGGGTCCCACACACTTTCTACGGCGTCCTGCGCACTCTCATTTGGGTCCCACACACTTTCTACGGCGTCCGGCGCACTGTTATTTGGGTCCCACACACTTTCTACGGCGTCCGGCGCCCTGTTCTTTGGGTCCTACACACTTTCTACGGCGTCCTGCGCACTCTCATTTGAGTCCCACACACTTTCTATGGCGTTCGACGCACTTCTATTTGGGTCCCACGCTCGTTCTACGGCGTACTGCGCACTCTCATTTGGGTCCCGCACACTTTCTACGGCGTCCGACGCACTGTTATTTAGGTCCCACACACTTTCTACGGCGTCCGATGCACTGTTATTTGGGTCCCACACACTTTCTACGGCGTCCTGCGCACTCTCATTTGGGTCCCCCACAGTTTCTACGGCGTCCGGCGCACTGTTATTTGGGTCCCACACACTTTCTACGGCGTCCGGTGCACTGTTATTTGGGTCCCACACACTTTCTACGGCGTCCTGCGCACTCTCATTTGGGTCCCACACACTTTCTACGGCGTCCGGCGCATCGTTATCTGGGTCCCACACACTTTCTGAGGCGTCCGGTGCACTGTTATTTGGGTCCCACACACTTTCTACGGCGTCCTGCGCACTCTCATTTGGGTCCCGCACACTTTCTACGGCGTCCGGCGCATCGTTATCCGGGTCCCACACACTTTCTGAGGCGTCCGGTGCACTGTTATTTGGGTCCCACACACTTTCTACGGCGTCCTGCGCACTCTCATTTGGGTCCCGCACACTTTCTACGGCGTCCGGCGCATCGTTATCTGGGTCCCACACACCTTCTGCGGCGTCCGGTGCACTGTTATTTGGGTCCCACACACTTTCTACGGCGTCCTGCGCACTCTCATTTGGGTCCCGCACACTTTCTACGGCGTCCGGCGCATCGTTATCTGGGTCCCACACACCTTCTGAGGCGTCCGGTGCACTGTTATTTGGGTCCCACACACTTTCTACGGCGTCCTGCGCACTCTCATTTGGGTCCCACACACTTTCTACGGCGTCCTGCGCACTCTCATTTGGGTCCCGCACACTTTCTACGGCGTCCGGCGGTCTGTTATTTGGGTCCCACACACTTTCTACGGCGTCCTGCGCACTCTTATTTGGGTCCCACACACTTTCTACGGCGTCCGGCGTCGCACTGCTGTTATCTGGGCAGGGTCCCACACATTTTCTACGGCGTCCGGCGCACTCTACCTTGGATCCCGCACACTTTCTACGGCGTCCTGCGCACTCTCATTTGGGTCCCACACACTTTCTACGGCGTCCTGAGCACTCTCGTTTGGGTCCCACAAACTTTCTACGGCGTCAGGCGCACTGTTATTTGGGACCCGCACACTTTCTACGGCGTTTTGCGCACTCTCATTTGGGTGCCACACACTTTCTACGGCGTCCTGCGCACTCTCATTTGGGTCCCACACACTTTCTACGGCTTCCGGCGCATCGTTATTTGGGTCCCACACACTTTCTGAGGCGTGCGGCGCACTGGGATTTGGGGTCCCACACACTTTCTACGGCGTCCTGCGCACTCATTTGGGTCCCACACACTTTCTGAGGCGTCCGGCGCACTGTTATTTGGGTCCCACACACTTTCTACGGCGTCCGGTGCACTGTTATTTGGGTCCCACACACTTTCTACGGCGTCCTGCGCACTCTCATTTGGGTCCCACACACTTTCTACGGCGTCCTGCGCACTCTCATTTGGGTCCCACACACTTTCTACGGCGTCCGGCGCACTGTTATTTGGGTCCCACACACTTTCTACGGCGTCCGGTGCACTGTTATTAGGGTCCCACACACTTTCTACGGCGTTCTGCGCACTCGTCATTTGGGTCCCACACACTTTCTACGGCGTCCGGCGCACTGTTATTTGGGTTCCACACACTTTCTACGGCGTCCTGAGCACTCTCATTTGGGTCCCACACACTTTCTACGGCGTCCGGCGCACTGTTATTTGGGTCCCACACACTTTCTACGGCGTCCTGCGCACTGTTATTTGGGTCCCACACACTTTCTACGGCGTCCTGCGCACTCTCATTTGGGTCCCACACACTTTCTACGGCGTCCGGCGCACTGTTATTGGAGTCCCACACACTTTCTACGGCGTCCGGCGCACTCTCATTTGGGTCCCACACACTTTCTACGGCGTCCGGTGCACTGTTATTTTTGTCCCATACACTTTCTACGGCGTCCTGCGCACTCTCATTTGGGTCCCACCCACTTTGTACGGCGTCCGGCGCACTGTTATCTGGGTCCCACACACTTTCTACGGCGTTCTGCGCACTGTTATTTGGGTTCCACACACTTTCTACGGCGTTCTGCGCACTCTCATTTGGGTTTCGCACACTTTCTACGGCGTCCGGCGCATCGTCATTTGGGTCCCACACACTTTCTGCGGCGTCCGGTGCACTGTTATTTGGGTCCCACACACTTTCTAGGCGCTCGGCGCGCTCTCATTTGGGTCCCGCACACTTTCTACGGCGTCCTGCGAACTCTCATTTAGGTCCCACACACTTTCTACGGCGTCCGGTGCACTGTTATTTGGGTCCCACACACTTTCTACGGCGTTCTGCGCACACTCATTTGGGTCCCACACACTTTCTACGGCGTTCTGCGCAAACCCATTTGGGTCCCACACACTTTCTGAGGCGTCCGGTGCACTGTTATTTGGGTCCCACACACTTTCTACGGCGTCCTGCGCACTCTCATTTGGGTCCCGCACACTTTCTACGGCGTCCGGCGCATCGTTATCTGGGTCCCACACACCTTCTGAGGCGTCCGGTGCACTGTTATTTGGGTCCCACACACTTTCTACGGCGTCCGGTGCACTGTTATTTGGGTCCCACACACTTTCTACGGCGTCCTGCGCACTCTCATTTGGGTCCCGCACACTTTCTACGGCGTCCGGCGCATCGTTATCTGGGTCCCACACACTTTCTACGGCGTCCGGTGCACTGTTATTTGGGTCCCGCACACTTTCTACGGCGTCCGGCGCACTGTTATTTAGGTCCCACACACTTTCTGAGGCGTCCGGCGCACTGTTATTTGGGTCACACACACTTTCTGAGGCGTCCGGCGCACTGTTATTTGGGTCCCACACACTTTCTACGGCGTCCTGCGCACTCTCATTTGGGTCCCGCACACTTTCTACGGCGTCCGGCGCATCGTTATCTGGGTCCCACACACTTTCTGAGGCGTCCGGTGCACTGTTATTTGGGTCCCACACACTTTCTACGGCGTCCTGCGCACTCTCATTTGGGTCCCACACACTTTCTACGGCGTCCGGCGCATCGTTATCTGGGTCCCACACACTTTATACGGCGTCCGGCGCACTCTTATTTGGGTCCCACACGCTTTCTACGACGTCCTGCGCACTCTCATTTGGGTCCCACACACTTTCTACGCCGTCCGGCGCATCGTTATCTGGGTCCCACACACTTTCTACGGCGTCCGGTGCACTGTTATTTGGGTCCCACACACTTTCTACCGCGCCCTGCGCACCCTCATTTTCGTCCCGCACACTTTCTACGGCGTCCGGCGCACTGTTATTTGGGTCCCACACACTTTCTACGGCCTCCGGCGCACTGTTATTTTGGTCCCGCACACTTTCTACGGCGTCCTGCGCACTCTCATTTGGGTCCCACACAGTTTCTACGGCGTCCGGCGCACTGTTATTTGGGTCCCACACACTTTCTACGGCGTCCTGCGCACTCTCATTTGGGTCCCACACACTTTCTACGGCGTCCTGCGCACTCTCATTTGGGTCCCACACACTTTCTACGGCGTCCTGCGCACTCTCATTTGGGTCCCGCACACTTTCTACGGCGTCCGGCGCACTGTTATTTGGGTCCCACACACTTTCTACGGCGTCCGACGCACTGTTATTTGGGTCCCACACACTTTCTACGGCGTCCGACACTGTTATTTGGGTGCCACAAACTTTCTAAGGCGTCCTGCGCACTCTCATTTGGGTCCCGCACACTTTCTACGGCGTCCGGCGCACTCTCATTTGGGTCCCACACACTTTCTATGGCGTCCGGCGCACTGTTATTTGGGTCCCACACACTTTCTACGGCGTCCTGCGCACTCTCATTTGGGTCCCACACACTTTCTACGGCGTCCGGCGCACTCTCATTTGGGTCCCACACACTTTCTACGGCGTCCTGCGCACTCTCATTTGGGTCCCGCACACTTTCTACGGCGTCCGGCGCACTGTTATTTGGGTCCCACACACTTTCTACGGCGTCCTGCGCACTCTCATTTGGGTCCTACACACTTTCTACGGCGTCCTGCGCACTCTCATTTGGGTCCCACACACTTTCTACGGCGCCCGAGGCACTGTTATTTGGGTCCCACACACTTTCTACGGCGTCCTGCGCACTCTCATTTGGGCCCCACACACTTTCTACGGCGTCCTGCGCACTCTCATTTGGGTCCCGCACACTTTTTACGGCGTCCGGCGCACTGTTATTTGGGTCCCACACACTTTCTACGGCGTCCTGCGCACTCTCATTTGGGTCCCGCACACTTTCTACGGCGTCCGACGCACTCTTATTTGGGTCCCACACATTTTCTACGGCGTCCGGCACACTGCTATTTGGGTCCCACACACTTTGTACGGCGTCCTGCGCACTCTCATTTGGGTCCCGCACACTTTCTACGGCGTCCGGCGCACTCACATTTGGGTCCCACACACTTTCTACGGCGTCCTGCGCACTCTCATTTGGGTCCCACACACTTTCTACGGCGTTCTGCGCACACCCATATGGATCCCGCACACTTTCTACGGCGTCCTGCGCACTCTCATTTGGGTCCCACACACCTTCTACGGCATCCGGCGCACTGTTATTTGGGTCCCACACACTTTATACCGCGTCCTGAGCACTCTCATTTGGGTCCCACACACTTTCTACGGCATCCGGCGCACTGTTATTTGGGTCCCACACACTTTCTACGGCGTCCGGCGCACTCTCATTTGGGTCCCACACACTTTCTACGGCATCCGGCGCACTGTTATTTGGGTCCCACACACTTTCTACGGCGTCCGGCGCACTGTTATTTGAGTCCCACACACTTTCTACGGCGTCCGGCGCACTGTTATTTGGGTCCCACACACTTTCTACGGCGTCCGGCGCACTCTCATTTGTGTCCCACACACTTTCTACGACGTCCGGCGCTTTGTTATTTGGGTGCCACACACTTTCTACGGCGTTCGACGCACTGTTATTTGGGTCCCACCCATTTTCTACGGAGTCCTGCGCACTCGTTATTTGGGTCCCACACACTTTCTACGGCGTCCGGCGCACTGTTATTTGGGTCCCACACACTTTCTACGGCGTCCGGCGCACTCGTCATTTGGGTCCCACACACTTTCTACGGCGTCCGGCGCACTGTTATTTGGGTCCCACACACTTTCTACGGCGTCCTGCGCACTCTCATTTGGGTCCCACACACTTTCTACAGCGTCCGGCGCATTGTTATTTGGGTCCCACACACTTTCTACGGCGTTCTGCGCACTCTCATTTGGGTCCCGCACACTTTCTACGGCGTCCTGCGCACTCTCATTTGAGCCCCGCACACTTTCTACGGCGTCCGGCGCACTGTTATTTGGGTCCCACACACTTTCTACGGCGTCCTGCGCACTCTCATTTGGGTCCCACACACTTTCTACGGCGTCCTGCGCACACTCATTTGTGTCCCACACACTTTCTACGGCGTCCGACGCACTGTTATTTGGGTCCCACACACTTTCTACGGCGTCCTGCGCACTCTCATTTGGGTCCCGCACACTTTCTACGGCGTCCTGCGCACTCTCATTTGGGTCCCGCACACTTTCTACGGCGTCCGGCGCACTGTTATTTGGGTCCCACACACTTTCTACGGCGTCCTGCGCACTCTCATTTGGGTCCCGCACACTTTCTACGGCGTCCGGCGCACTGTTATTTGGGTCCCACACACTTTCTACGGCGTCCGGCGCACTCTCATTTGGGTCCCACACATTTTCTACGGCGTCCGGCGCACTCTCATTTGGGTCCCGCACACTTTCTACGGCGTCCTGCCCACTCTCATTTGGGTCCCACACACTTTCTACGGCGTCCGGCGCACTCTCATTTGGGTCCCACACACTTTCTATGGCGTCCTGCGCACTCTCGTTTGGGTCCCACACACTTTCTACGGCGTCCGACGCACTGTTATTTGGGTGATACACACTTTCTACGGCGTCCTGCGCACTCTCATTTGGGTCCCACAAACTTTCTATGGCGTCCGGCGCACTCTCACTTGGGTCCAACACACCTTCTACGGCGTCCTGCGCACTCTCATTTGGGTGCCACACACTTTCTACGGCGTCCGGCGCACTGTTATTTGGGTCCCACACACTTTCTACGGCGTCCTGCGCACTCTCATTTGGGTCCCGCACACTTTCTACGGCGTCCGGCGCATCGTTATCTGGGTCCCACACACTTTCTGAGGCGTCCGGTGCACTGTTATTTGGGTCCCACACACTTTCTACGGTGTTCTGCGAACTCTCATTTGGGTCCCACACACTTTCTACGGCGTCCGACGCACTTTTATTTGGGTCCCACACACTTTCTAAGGCGTCCGACGCACTGTTATTTGGGTCCCGCACACTTTCTACGGCGTTCTGCGCACACTCATTTGGGTCCCGCACACTTTCTACGGCGTCCGGCGCACTGTTATTTGGGTCCCACACACTTTCTGAGGCGTCCAGTGCACTGTTATTTGGGTCCCACACACTTTCTACGGCGTCCTGCGCACTCTCATTTGGGTCCCGCACACTTTCTACGGCGTCCGGCGCACTGTTATTTGGGTCCCACACACTTTCTACGGCGTCCGGTGCACTGTTATTTGGGTCCCACACACTTTCTACGGCGTCCTGCGCACATTCATTTGGGTCCCGCACACTTTCTACGGCGTCCGGCGCATCGTTATCTGGGTCCCACACACTTTCTGAGGCGTCCGGTGCACTGTTCTTTGGGTCCCACACACTTTCTACGGCGTCCTGCGCACACCCGTTTGGGTCCCGCACACTTTCTACGGCGTCCGGCGCACCGTTATTTGGGTCCCACACACTTTCTACGGCGTGCGATGCACTGTTATTTGGGTCCCACACACTTTCTACGGCGTCCTGCGCACCCTCATTTGGATCCTGCACACTTTCTATGGCGTCCGGCGCACCGTTATTTGGGTCCCACACACTTTCTGACGGCGTCCGGTGCACTGTTATTTGGGTCCCACACACTTTCTACGGCGTCCGACGCACTCTCATTTGGGTCCCACACACTTTCTACGGCGTCCGGCGCATCGTTATTTGGGTCCCACACACTTTCTACGGCGTCCGGTGCACTGTTATTTGGGTCCCACACACTTTCTACGGCGTCCGGCGCACTCTCATTTGGGTCCGCACACTTTCTACGGCGTTCTGAGCACACTCATTTGGGTCCCACACACTTTCTACGGCGTCCTGCGCACACTCATTTGGGTCCCACACACTTTCTACGGCGTCCGACGCACTGTTATTTGGGTCCCATACACTTTCTACGGCGTCCTGCGCACTCTCATTTGGGTCCCGCACACTTTCTACGGCGTCCTGCGCACTCTCATTTGGGTCCCACACACTTTCTACGGCGTCCGGCGCACTGTTATTTGGGTCCCACACACTTTCTACGGCGTCCTGCGCACTCTCATTTGGGTCCCACACACTTTCTACGGCGTCCGGCGCACTGTTATTTGGGTCCCACACACTTTCTACGGCGTCCGACGCACTGTTATTTGGGTCCCACACACTTTCTACGGCGTCCTGCGCACTCTCATTTGGGTCCCGCACACTTTCTACGGCGTCCGGCGCACTGTTATTTGGGTCCCACACACTTTCTGAGGCGTCCGGCGCACTGTTATTTGGGTCCCACACACTTTCTACGGCGTCCTGCGCACTCTCATTTGGGTCCCACACACTTTCTACGGCGTCCTGCGCACACTCATTTGTGTCCCACACACTTTCTACGGCGTCCGACGCACTGTTATTTGGGTCCCGCACACTGTCTACGGCGTCCTGCGCACTCTCATTTGAGTCCCGCACACTTTCTACGGCGTCCGGCGCACTGTTATTTGGGTCCCACACACTTTCTACGGCGTTCTGCGCACTCGCATTTGGGTCCCACACACTTTCTACGGCGTTCTGCGCGCACTCATTTGTGTCCCACACACTTTCTACGGCGTCCGACGCACTGTTATTTGGGTCCCGCACACTGTCTACGGCGTCCTGCGCACTCTCATTTGAGTCCCGCACACTTTCTACGGCGTCCTGCGCACACTCATTTGGGTCCCACACACTTTCTACGGCGTCCGACGCACTGTTATTTGGGTCCCACACACTTTCTACGGCGTCCTGCGCACACTCATTTGGGTCCCACACACTTTCTACGGCGTCCTGCGCACTCTCATTTTGGTCCCGCACAGTTTCTACGGCGTCCGGCGCACTGTTATTTAGGTCCCACACACTTTCTGAGGCGTCCGGCGCACTGTTATTTGGGTCCCACACACTTTCTACGGCGTTCTGCGCACTCTCATTTGGGTCCCACACACTTTGTACGGCGTCCTGCGCACTCTCATTTGGGTCCCGCACACTTTCTACGGCGTCCGGCGCACTGTTAATTGGGTCCCACACACTTTCTACGGCGTTCTGCGCACTCGCATTTGGGTCCCACACACTTTCTACGGCGTCCTGCGCACACTCATTTGTGTCCCACACACTTTCTACGGCGTCCGGCGCACTCTCATTTGGGTCCCACACACTTTCTACGGCGTCCTGCGCACTCTCATTTGGGTCCCGCACACTTTCTACGGCGTCCGGCGCATCGTTATCTGGGTCCCACACACTTTCTACGGCGTCCTGAGCACTCTCGTTTGGGTCCCACAAACTTTCTACGGCGTCAGGCGCACTGTTATTTGGGACCCGCACACTTTCTGCGGCGTTTTGCGCACTCTCATTTGGGTGCCACACACTTTCTACGGCGTCCAGCGCTCTGTTATTTGGGTCCCACACACTTTCTACGGCGTCCGGTGCACTGTTATTAGGGTCCCACACACTTTCTACGGCGTCCTGCGCACTCTCATTTGGGTGCCACACACTTTCTACGGCGTCCTACGCACACTCATTTGGGTCACACACACTTTCTACGGCGTTCTGCGCACTGTTATTTGGGTCCCACACTTTCTACGGCGTCCGGTGCACTGTTATTTGGGTCCCACACACTTTCTACGGCGTCCTGCGCACTCTCATTTGGGTCCCGCACACTTTCTACGGCGTCCGGCGCACTGTTATTTGGGTCCCACACACTTTCTACGGCGTCCTGCGCACTCTCATTTGGGTCCCGCACACTTTCTACGGCGTCCGGCGCACTGTTATTTGGGTCCCACACTCTTTCCGAGGCGTCCTGCGCACTCTCATTTGGGACCCACACACTTTCTACGACGTCCTGCGCCCTCTCATTTGGGTCCCACACACTTTCTACGGCGTCCGGCTCATCGTTATCCGGGTCCCACACACTTTCTGGAGGCGTCCGGTGCACTGTTATTTGGGTCCCACACACTTTCTACGGCGTCCTGCGCACTCTCATTTGGGTCCCACACACTTTCTACGGCGTCCGGCGCATCGTTATCTGGGTCCCCCACACTTTCTGAGGCGTCCGGTGCACTGTTATTTGGGTCCCACACACTTTCTACGGCGTCCTGCGCACTCTCATTTGGGTCCCACACACTTTCTACGGCGTCCGGCGCACTTGTTATTTGGGTCCCACACACTTTCTGGACGGCGTCCGGTGCACTGTTATTTGGGTCCCACACACTTTCTACGGCGTCCTGCGCACTCTCATTTGGGTCCCACACACTTTCTACGGCGTCCGGCGCACTCGTTATTTGGGTCCCACACACTTTCTACGGCGTCCGTGCACTGTTATTTGGGTCCCGCACACTTTCTACGGCGTCCTTCGCACACTCATTTGGGTCCCACACTTTCTACGGCGTTCTGCGCACTCTCATTTGGGTCCCACACACTTTCTACGGCGTCCTGCGCACTCTCATTTGGGTCCCACACAATTTTTACGGCGTCCGGCGCACTGTTATTTCGGTCCCACACACTTTCTACGGCGTTCTGCGCGCACCCATTTGGGTCCCGCACACTTTCTACGCCGCCCTGCGCACACTCATTTGGGTCCCACACACTTTCTACGGCGTCCGACGCACTGTTATTTGGGTCCCACACACTTTCTACGGCGTCCTGCGCACTCTCACTTGGGTCCCACACAGTTTCTACGGCGTCCTGCGCACTCTCATTTGGGTCCCGCACACTTTCTACGGCGTCCGGCGCACTGTTATTTGGGTCCCACACACTTTCTACGGCGTACTGCGCACTCTCATTTGGGTCCCGCACACTTTCTTAGGCGTCCGGCGCACTGTTATTTGGGTCCCACACACCTTCTCTACGGCGTCTGACGCACTCTCTGGTTTGGGTCCCACACGCAACTTTCAATACGGCGTCCTGCGCACTCTCACTTTGGGTCCCACACACTTTCTACGGCGTTTCCTGCGCACACTCATTTAGGTCCCACACACTTTCTACGGCGTCCGACGCTACTGTTAGGTCCCCACACAGCTTTCTACGGCGTCCGGCGCACTCTCATTTGGGTCCTGCACACACTTTCTACGGCGTCCGGCGCACACTCATTTGCCTGGTCCCACACACTTTCTACGGCGTTTCGCGCACTCCTCATGTTGGGTCCCGCACACTTTCTACGGCGTAACCTGCGCAACACTCATTTGGGGTCCCGCACACTTTCTACGGCGTCCGGCGCACTGTTATTTGTCTCCCCACACACTTTCTACGGCGTTCTGCGCACTCTCATTTGGGTCCCACACACTTTCTACGGCGTACCGCGCACTGTTATTCGGGTCCCAGCACACTTTCTACGGCGTCCTGCGCACTCCTCATTTGGGTCCCACACACTTTCTACGGCGTTCTGCGCACACCTCATTTGGGTCCCACACACTTTCTACGGCGTCCGGCGCACTGTTATCTGGGTCCCACACACTTTCTACGGCGTTCTGCACACCTCTCATTCGGGTCCCACACACTTCTTTCTACGGCGTCCTGGCGCACTCTCACTTGGGTCCCACACAGTTTCTACGGCGTCCGGCGCACTGTTATCTGGGTTCCACACACTTTACTACGGCGTTCTGCGGCGCACCCATTTGGGTCCCGCACACTTTCTACGGCGTCAAACCTGCGCACTCTCATTTGGGTCCCGCACACTTTCTACGGCGTCCGGCGCACTGTTATTTGGGGTCCCACACACTTTCTACGGCGTTGCCCTGCGCACCTCTCATTTGGGTCCCACACACTTTCTACGGCAGCGTCCTGCGCACTCTCATTTGGGTCCCGCACACTTTCTACGGCGTCCGCGCCATCGTTATCTTGGGTCCCACACACTTTCTGAGGCGTCCGGCGCACTGTTATTTGGGTCCCACACACTTTCTACGGCGTCCTGCGCACTCTCATTTGGGTCCCGCACACTTTCTACGGCGTCCGGCGCACTCTTATCTGGGTCCAACCACACTTTCTACGGCGTCCGGTGCACTGTTATTTGGGTCCCACACACTTTCTACGGCGTCCTGCGCACTCTCATTTGGGTCCCACACACTTTCTACGGCGTCCTGCGCACTCTCATTTGGGATTCCCGCACACTTTCTACGGCGTCCTGCGCACTCTCATTTGGGTCCCACACAGTTCTTCTACGGCGTCCTGCGCACTCTCATTTTGGTCCGCACACACTTTCTACGGCGTCTCGGACGCACTGTTATTCTGGATCCCACACACTTTCTACGGCGTTTCTGCGCACACTCATTTGGGTCCCGCACACTTTCTACGGCGTCCGGCGTACTGTTATCTGGGTCCGACACACTTTCTACGGCGTTCTGCATGCACTCTCATTCGGGTCCCGCACACTTTCTACGGCGTCCTGGTGCGCACTCCTCATTTGGGTCCCACACAGCTTTCTACGGCGTCCGGCGCACTGTTATTTGGGTCCCACACACTTTGCTACGGCGTTCTGCGCGCTGTTATTTGGGTCCCACACACTTTCTACGGCGTCCCGGGCGGCACACTCGTTTGGGTCCAGCACACTTTCTACGGCGTCCTGCGCACACCCATTTGGGTCCCACACTATCTACGGCGTCCGACGCACTGTTATTTGGGTCCCACACACTTTCTACGGCGTCCTGCGCACTCTCATTTTGGTCCCGCACACTTTCTACGGCGTCCGGCGCACTGTTATTTGGGTCCCACCCACTTTCTACGGCGTTCTGCGCACACTCATTTGGGTCCTGCACACTTTCTACGGCGTCCGGCGTACTGTTATCTGGGGTCCGATTAACACTTTCTACGGCGTTCTGCGCCACTCTCATTCGGGTCCCGCACACTTTCTACGGCGTCCTGCGCACACCATCTGGGTCCCGCACACTTTCTACGGCGTCACGGCGCACTGTTATTTGTCTCCCAGTTAACACTTTCTACGGCGTTCTGCGTGCACTCTCATTTGGGTCCCACACACTTTCTACGGCGTACTGCGCACTCTCATTTGGGTCCTACACACTTTCTACGGCGTCCCGCGCACACTCATTTAATCCCACACACTTTCTACGGCGTCCTGCGCACTCTCATTTGGGTCACGCACACACTTTCTACGGCCATGTCCTGCGCACCCGTCATTTGGGTCCCACACACTTTCTACGAAGGCGTCCGGCGCATGCTGTTATTTGGGTCCCACACACTTTCTGACGGCGTTCTGCGCTTGCTCTCATTTGGGTCCCACACACTTTCGCTTACGTGCGTCTGGCGCACTCTCATTTGGGTCCCACACACTTTCTACGGCGTCCGGCGCACTGTTATTTGGGTCCCACACACTTTCTACGGCGTCCTGCGCACTCTCATTCGGGTCCCGGCACACTTTCTACGGCGTCCTGCGCACTCTCATTTGGGTCCCGCACACTTTCTACGGCGTCCGGCGCACCGTTATTTGCTTCCCACACTTCGCTATACCGCGCACTCCTCATTTGGGTCCCGCACACTTTCTACGGCGTCCGGCGCACTCTCACCTGGTCGTTTCCCACACACTTTCTCTGCCGGCGTCCTGCGCACTCTCATTTGGGTCCCGTTTCACACTTTCTACGGCGTCCTGCGCACCTCTCATTTGGGTCCTCCACACACTTTCTACGGCGTCCTGCGCACTCTCATTTGGGTCCCACACACACTTTCTACGGCGTTCTGCGCACTCTCATTTGGGTCTCCACAACAGCTTTCTACGGCGTCCTGCGCACTCTCATTTGGGTCCCGCACACTTTCTACGGCGTCCTGGCGCACTCGCATTTGGGTCCCACACAGCTTTCTACGGCGTCCTGCGCACTCTCATTTGGTCCCGGGCACACTTTCTACGGCGTCCGGCGCACTGTTATTTGGGTCCCACACACTTTCTACGGCGTTCTGCGCACACTCATTTGGGTCCTACACTTTCTACGGCGTCCTGCGCACTCGTCATCTGGGGTCCTGACACACTTTCTACATGCGTCCTGCGCACTCATTCGGGTCCCACACTTTCTACAAGGCGTCCTGCGCACCGGCATTTGGGTCCCACACAGTTTCTACGGCGTCCGGCGCACTGTTATTTGGGTCCCACACACTTTCTACGGCGTTCTGCGCGCACCCATTTGGGTCCCACACACTTTCTACGGCGTCCTGGGCACACTCATTTGGGTCCAGCACACTTTCTACGGCGTCCTGCGCACACTCATTTGGGTCCCACACTATCTACGGCGTCCGACGCACTGTTATTTGGGTCCCACACACTTTCAACGGCGTCCTGCGCACTCTCATTTTGGTCCCGCACACTTTCTACGGCGTCCGGCGCACTGTTATTTGGGTCCCACACACTTTCTACGGCGTTCTGCGCACACTCATTTGGGTCCTGCACACTTTCTACGGCGTCCGGCGTACTGTTATCTGGGTCCGACACACTTTCTACGGCGTCCGGCGCACAGTTATTTTGGTCCCACACACTTTCTACGGCGTTCTGCGCACTCTCATTCGGGTTCCGCACACTTTCTACGGCGTCCGGCGCACTGTTATTTGTCTCCCACACACTTTCTACGGCGTTCTGCGCACTCTCATTTGGGTCCCACACACTTTCTACGGCGTCCTGCGCACTCTCATTTGGGTCCCGCACACTTTCTACGGCGTTCTGCGCACTCTCATTTGGGTCCCACACAGTTTCTACGGCGTCCTGCGCACTCTCATTTTGGTCCCGCACACTTTCTACGGCGTCCGGCGCACTGTTATTTGGATCCCACACACTTTCTACGGCGTTCTGCGCACTCTCCTTCGGGTCCCACACACTTTCTACGGCGTCCTGCGCACTCCTCACTTGGGTCCCAATACAGTTTCCTTTCTACGGCGTCCGGCGCACTCTCATTTGGGTCCCGCACATCTCTCTACGGCGTCCGGCGCACTAAAGTTATTTGGGTCCCACACACTTTCTACGGCGTTCTGGCGCACTCTCATTCGGGTCCCGCACACTTTCTACGGCGTCCTGCGGCACACTCATTTGGGTCCTGCACACTTTCACGGCGTCCGGCGCACTGTTATTTGTTTTCAACACACTTTCTACGGTATGTTCTGCGCACTCATCATTTGGGTCCCAACACACTTTCTACGGCGTACTGCGCACTCTCATTCTAGTCCCACACACTTTCTACGGCGTCCTGGCGCACTCTCATTTTGGGTCCCACACACTTTGTACGGCGTCCTGCGCACTCTCATTTGGGTCCCAGCACACTTTTACGGCGTCCGGCGCACTGTTATTAGGGTTCCACACACCTTCTCTACGGCGTTCTGCGCGCACCCATTTGGGTCCCGCACACTTTCTACGGCATGTCCTGCGCACACTCACTTGGGTCCCGCACACTTTGTACGGCGTCCTGCGCACTCTCATTTGGGTCCCGCACACTTTCTACGGCGTCCGGAAGCGCACTGTTATTTGGGTTCCACACACTTTCTACGGCGTTCTGCGCGCACCCATTTGGGTCCCGCACATCTTCTACGGCGTCCTGCGCACCACTCACTTGGGTCCCGCACACTTGTACGGCGTTCTGCGCACTCTCATTTGGGTCCCACACACTTTCATTTACGGCGTACTGCGCACTCTCATTCGGGTCCCACGCACTTTCTACGGCGTCCCTGCGCACTCTCTTTGGGGTCCCACACACTTTCTAGAAAATAGGCGTCCCCTGCGCACTCCTCATTTGGGTCCTGCACACCCTTTCTACGGCGTCCGGCGCACTGGTTATTTGCTTCCCCTCTCTTACCACACTTTCTACGGCATGTTCTGCGCACTCCTCATTTGGGTCCCACACACTTTCTACGGCGTACTGCGCACTCTCATTCGGTGTCCCACACACTTTCTACGGCGTCCTGCGCACTCTCATTTGGGTCCCGCACACTTCACACACTTTCTACGGCGTTCTGCGGCACACTCATTTGGGTCCCGCACACTTTCTACGGCGTCCGGCGCACTGTTATCTGGGGTCCCACACACTTTCTACGGCGTTCTGCGCACTCTCATTCGGGTCCCACACACTTTCTACGGCGTCCTGCGCACTCTCACTTGGGTCCCACACAGTTTCTACGGCGTCCGGCGCACTGTTATTTGAGTTCCACCACTTTCTGACGGCGCGTTCTGCGCGCACCCATTTGGGTCCCGCACACTTTCTACGGCGTCCTGCGTGCACACTCACTTGGGTCCCTGCACACTTTCTACGGCGTCCGGCGCACTGTTATTTTCGGGTCCCATTAACACTTTCTACGGCGTCCTGCGCACTCTCATTTGGGTCCAGCACACACTTTCTAGCGCTTAGCGTTCTGCGCACACTCATTTGGGTCCCGCACACTTTCTACGGCGTCCGGCGCACTGTTATTTGGGTCCCACAGCCACTTTCTACGGCGTTCTGCGCACTCTCATTCGGGTCTCACACACTTTCTACGGCGTCCCTGCGCACTCTCACTCTGGGTCCCACACAGTTTCTAGCGGCGTCCGGCGCACTGTTATTTGAGTTCCAATTACACTTTCATTACGGCGTTCTGCGCGCACCCATTTGGGTCCCGCACACTTTCTACGGCGTCCGGCGCACTCCCACTCTGGGTCCCGCACACTTTCTACGGCGTTCCGCGCACACCCATTTGGGTCCCGCACACTTTCTACGGCGTCCGGCGCACTCCCCACTTGGGTCCCGCACACCTTTCTACGGCGTCTTTTCGCACTTCTGCTGGGGTCCCGCACACTATCTACGGCGTTCTGTGGCGCGCACTCTGAGCTTCCACACGGTGCGGCTTTCCGTAAAAGTACTTCCGAGATCCCGCCCTACTGATTGAAGCGTTGCCCCCGTCAAATCCTGAGCGAAAAGCCTATCAGTAACGGTGTTTATTTACCACTAGTTCATTTTACGAATAAGTAAACGTCGGATGGTTTATAATAACATGTTTACGTGTTTTTTGTTCCTTCTTTGACCTCACAATTTTGAGGTTCCGTAAAAATTGTAGCAACCAACTTCAAATTTTGACAGGAGCTAGGTGCAATCATAACCAACTTTCCGGCCAAAAATGAGCTTTCTAACTCAACGTTAAGTGTTCCAACAAGATCGTGTACGCCAACTGAAAAAAGAGGAGATGAACCCTTTTTTCGACCAAAATGACGTGGTTTTGACAATTCTTCTCGAATCTCAGGTAACCATTCCGGACCAATTTTAGCATAGTTATTCAGCCTCCTAAAGTGTATTTCTGAAAATTTAGCTTCCTGGCAAAAGTAACGATTTGGTAATGATGAAAAAATGTTTCAAAAATATCTTGAAATATCTTAAAAAATGATTTGGCGTAAAATGGCCTGGAAATATAAAAAGCTAGAAAATGAAGTGAAATAACCAAAATTGCGATTTGGTGGTCGATCATTTCACAAGCTTCTCCGTTAAACTTATCAAAACGAAATCAAGCACGATATGGAATGGAGTTCGCCTAGCTTGACCTTTGCTGGATTCCCTCTTATTACTGCAGCTATCAAAAATGGCTTGATGTTACTGTTGGTGTGCTTGATTTCGTTTTTGATAAGTTTAATAGAGAAGCTTAGAAAATGGATGGACCACCAAATCGCAATTTTGGCTATTTCAATTTCATTTTCTAGCTTTTTATACTTCCAGGCTATTTTACGCCAAATCATTTTTTAAGATATTTCAAGATATTTTTGAAGCTTTTTTCACCATTACCAAATCGCTACTTTTGCCAGGAAGCTAAATTTTCAGAAATTTCACATATTTTTCCCGAAGGTTCCCTTTCTAACTTCAATTCTGCAAAAATTTTTTTTTGATTTTCCATTTCGGAATGATGAAACATCTTACAGACGATATTGTCGTATGAGTACAATTTCTGAAACTTATGACCCAAAACCATAAAAAACACCACTCATTGCCGCATTTTGTGCATTAAGTGAGAACTCAATACTATCGATAATTGAAGAAAATCTAGTTTAATATTGGATCTTGCGTGATGAGAAGAATTTCCCAAACAAGTGACTTAGAGTCATCAACAATCAAAAATCATTGCGGCATTTTGTGAAACAGGCGAAAAATCAATATTATTGATTAGTATTTATCGATAATTGCCTGATGAGCAAAATTCTTCAAACTTCAAGAATACCAATCCCATCAGCAATCACCTTCACTCCTTGCCGCATTTTGAGCAAAAAGTGTGAAAATCGATAATATTGATTATCGATCGATGACGTGTCATGAGTACGAAATCTGACAAGTTCAGTACTTATCTCCGACGACCTGTGTTGATTGGCTGCAGATTCACCCACACACTCCGGTCTCCACAGCAGAAGTAGCAGAAAAGGCAGTTTTCGTGCTCCACGGCTAGTTTAGTATATAAACCCACGATTTTGAGGTACCCTTCAAAGTTAAGGCATCAAGTTCAAATTCGAATAGGGAGCGATTCGCATCCATTTCCAGCCTCCTGTCCAAAAAAATGAGCTCCCTAGCTCAATTTTAAGTGTACCCGCAAGATCGTGAACGCTGTCTGAAATGAAAGGAGATTAACAACAAAAACGCGCGGTCTTTCAATTTTTACTCGAAAACCAGTGAACCAGTTTCTTAAAACTTCATTTTTGGGGCACATATACCAGCTTTTTGCGCTCTTTTTAATGCAATGTAGCTCTAATTCTTTCTGTTCACTCTGAACTGAGACTTCGGGAGAAAGGGGCTGCGCGCGTAATAATTCAAAACCAGATCTGCGGCGCGCTTCTGCGCGCACTTCTACAATTAAATATGCAAAAAGAACGGTCTTCCTACGTTTACTCTGCACCCTGATACTGAGATCAGGGGGTTGCGCGATGGCGAATCAAAAACAAATCTGGTGAGCGCTTCGCGCTCACCACAATTTATTTATCATTTTGTGGTATTATCTCAAATTAGGACTTTTTCTTCAAAACATGGCTACTACAATTCCAAACCCGTAGCAGATATTCGCCATTCGAAGATCTTCGGAGCCGTTGTATAATCTTGTTGAAAATTAATCTCCATCGAAAGTTTGTTAGAAATAAATTCGAAAGAAATTCATGCGATATTGCACTTATTAAGTATCTCCCTTCGACGTTATCGAAAAAGATGAAAATTTTCGTGTTCCAGTTGTACTCTTTGTTAAAGCAATAACTCAGTATATATTTTGAAATGGTTCTGGGGTGAATAATTTTATAGGGGTGAATTTCCAAAAATTAATTCCAACCTGTTAAATTTTCGGTCTTCAGAAAAGTTCTGATAGAGACTGATAGAGACTATTCTCTCACAAAGCTATACAACGGTCCCAAAGACCTTCGAATGGCGAATAACTGCTACGGGTTTGGATTTGTTAAAGTCATGTTTTGAAGGAGTAGCCCTAATTTGAGATATTACGACAAAATGTTTAAAAAATTCCATTTCCAAAAACTGCACGCTCAAAAACCGATTTTGTGTATGTGTAAAGCAAGGGTTGTGATGTCCCATAACATACCAAAGTTTCATCAAGTTTCGCTAAGGGCAAGCCAAGATACGTATAAAAAGATTATTCACGGAAAGGCCACGCGAATAGACTTTTGCACGGGACTGTATGTGCCCTCGGGGCATGAAAACAGGCTCCGCTCACCCTATGCAGCGCTGTTCAGATTGGAGCTGCTTCCATGAAACTTTGGGTGCGTATTCACCTTCGTTTAGCCAATTACAAAATGTGGTTCTCATGCCTGAAGCCGCACCTATGTGTCCTCAGGGCACTACTCTGAAAGTTTTGGCCGCGAAATAGCAAGGAAATAACCCACCAGGCTCCGCTGCGGCTCCTGGTGGGCTGTTTCCCGGCTATTTCGCGGCTATTTCTCGGCTTTTCTCTGAACGGACAAGAAGAAACCGAGAAATACTCAGAACTAAACAAAATTGAGCAAGACGCAACCGTGGCCGGCCCGCCGAGCCACAGTCTGGGGCCGCCAGCGCTTGTGCGGGGCCTCCAGAGGCTGAACGAGGTCCAAGTACCTCAAACTTGAGTAGTTGAACCGACGGAGGTGCTGACATCTGAATCATGCCTCTGGAATGCTCCGTGTATCCACCGGAAGAACGGTACTCTTTCGGAATGGACGACCCACTAGAGAAATTTCATGGAAAATGTTCATCCCAGTAGAGCCGTCGAATGATTTAGTATTTTTCGAACACACTGA
>JAPDOI010001940.1:0-118928 GCA_029168955.1 Aplectana chamaeleonis
CCACTTCCATTCAACACACGTAGTATTCGTTCGGCTTAGCCGAAAGATGGGCAGGCTTCGCCGACCCACCTCCATTCACCTAACGTAGTATTTGTTTGGCTTCGCCGAACGATGGGCCGGCTTCGCCGACCCACCTCCATTCACCACGCGTAGTATTCGTTCGGCTTCGCCGAACGATGGGCCGGCTTCGCCGACCCACCTCCATTCAACACACGTAGTATTCGTTCGGCTTCGCCGAACGATGGGCCGGCTTCGCCGACCCACCTCCAATCACCACGCGTAGTATTCGTTCGGCTTCGCCGAACGATGGGCCGGCTTCGCCGACCCACCTCCATTCAACACACGTAGTATTCGTTTGGCTTCGCCGAACGATGGGCCGGCTTCGCCGACCCACCTCCAATCACCACGCGTAGTATTCGTTCGGCTTCGCCGAACGATGGGCCGGCTTCGCCTGCTACCCTCTGTATAGTATTCGTTCGGCTTCGCCGAACGATGGGCCGGCTTAGCCGACCCACCTCCATTCACCACGCGTAGTATTCGTTCGGCTTCGCCGAACGATGGGCCGGCTTCGCCGACCCACCTCCATTCACCACGCGTAGTATTCGTTCGGCTTCGCCGAACGATGGGCCGGCTTCGCCGACCCACCTCCATTCAGCACACGTAGTATTCGTTTGGCTCCGCCGAACGATGGGCCGGCTTCGCCTGCTACCCTCTGTATAGTATTAGTTCGATGGGCCGGCTTGGCCGACCCACCCCCAATCACCACGCGTAGTATTCGTTGGGCTTCGCCGAACGATGGGCCGGCTTCGCCGACCCACCTCCATTCAACACACGTAGTATTCGTTCGGCTTCGCCGAACGATGGGCCGGCTTCGCCGACCCACCTCCATTCAACACACGTAGTATTCGTTCGGCTTCGCCGAACGATGGGCCGGCTTCGCCGACCCACCTCCATTCACCACGCGTAGTATTCGTTCGGCTTCGCCGAACGATGGGCCGGCTTCGCCGACCCACCTCCATTCATCACGCGTAGTATTCATTCGGCTCCGCCGAACGATGGGCCGGCTTCGCCGACCCACCTCCAATCACCTGGCGTGGCATTCGATCGGCTTCGCCGAACGATGGGCCGGCTTCGCCGACCCACCTCCATTCACCACACGTAGTATTCGTTCGGCTTCGCCGAACGATGGGCCGGCTTCGCCGACCCACCTCCAATCACCACGCGTAGTATTCGTTCGGCTTCGCCGAACGATGGGACGGCTTCGCTGACCCACCTCCATTCACCACGCGTAGTATTCGTTTGGCTTCGCCAAAGGATGGGCCGGCTTGGCCGACCCACCTCCATTCACCACGCGTAGTATTCGTTCGGCTTCGCCGAACGATGGGCCGGCTTCGCCGACCCACCTCCATTCAACACACGTAGTATTCGTTCGGCTTCGCCGAACGATGGGCCGGCTTCGCCGACCCACCTCCATTCAACACACGTAGTATTCGTTCGGCTTCGCCGAACGATGGGCAGGCTTCGCCGACCCACCTCCATTCAACACACGTAGTATTCGTTCGGCTTCGCCGAACGATGGGCCGGCTTCGCCGACCCACCTCCATTCAACACACGTAGTATTCGTTCGGCTTAGCCGAAAGATGGGCAGGCTTCGCCGACCCACCTCCATTCACCAAACGTAGTATTTGTTTGGCTTCGCCGAACGATGGGCCGGCTTCGCCGACCCACCTCCATTCACCACGCGTAGTATTCGTTCGGCTGCGCCGAACGATGGGCCGGCTTCGCTGACCCACCTCCATTCACCACGCGTAGAATTCGTTCGGCTTCGCCGAACGATGGGCCGGCTTCGCCGACCCACCTCCCTCCACCACGTGTAGTATTCGTTGGGCTTCGCCGAACGATGGGCCGGCTTCGCCGACCCACCTCCATTCACCACGCGTAGTATTCGTTCGGCTTCGCCGAACGAAGGGCCGGCTTCGCCGACCCACCTCCATTCACCACGCGTAGTATTCGTTTGGCTCCGCCGAACGATGGGCCGGCTTCGCCGACCCACCTCCATTCACCACGCGTAGTATTCGTTCGGCTTCGCCGAACGAAGGGCCGGCTTTGCCGACCCACCTCCAATCACCACGCGTAGTATTCGTTCGACTTCGCCGAACAATGGACCGGCTTCGCCGACCCACCTCCATTCACCACGCGTAGTATTCGTTCGGCTTCGCAAAAGGATGGGCCGGCTTGGCCGAACCACCTCCATTCACCACACGTAGTATTCGTTCGGCTTCGCCGAACGATGGGCAGGCTTCGCCGACCCACCTCCATTCAACTCACGTAGTATTCGTTCGGCTTCGCCGAACGATGGGCCGGCTTCGCTGACCCACCTCCATTCACCACGCGTAGAATTCTTTCGGCTTCGCCGAACGATGGGCCGGCTTCGCCGACCCACCTCCAATCACCACGCGTTGAATTCGTTCGGCTTCGCCGAACGATGGGCCGGCTTCGCCGACCCACCTCCATTCACCACGCGTAGTATTCGTTCGGCTTAGCCGAACGATGGGCCGGCTTCGCCGACCCACCTCCATTCAACACACGTAGTATTCGTTTGGCTTCGCCGAACGATGGGCCGGCTTGGCCGACCCACCTCCATTCACCACACGTAGTATTCGTTCGGCTTCGCCAAAGGATGGGCCGGCTTGGCCGACCCACCTCCATTCAACACACGTAGTATTCGTTTGGCTTCGCCGAACGATGAGCCGGCTTCGCCGACCCACCTCCAATCACCACGCGTAGTATTCGTTCGGCTTCGCCGAACGATGGGCAGGCATCGCCGACCCACCTCCATTCATCACGCGTAGTATTCGTTCGGCTACGACGAACGATGGGGCGGCTTCGCCCACCCACCTCCATTCACCACGCGTAGTATTCGTTCGGCTTCGCCGAACGAATGCCCGGCTTTGGCCACCCACCTCCACTCACCACACGTAGTATTCATTCGGCATCGCCGAACGATGGGCCGGCTTCGCCGACCCACCTCCATTCACCACACGTGGTATTCGTTCGGCTTCGCCGAACGATGGGCCGGCTTCGCTGACCCACCTCCATTCACCACAAGTAGAAATCGTTCGGCTTCGCCGAACGATGGGCCGGCTTCGCCGACCCACCTCCATTCAACACACGTAGTATTCGTTCTGCTCCGCCGAACGATGGGCCGGCTTCGCAGACCCACCTCCATTCAACACACGTAGTATTCGTTCGGCTTCGCGGAACGATGGGCCGGCTTCGCAGACCCACCTCCATTCAACACACGTAGTATTCGTTCGGCTCCGCCGAACGATGAGCCGGCTTCGCCGACCCACCTCCATTCAACACGCGTAGTATTCGTTGGGCTTCGCCGAACGATGGGCCGGCTTCGCCGACCCACCTCCATTCACCACGCGTAGTATTCATCCGGCTCCGCCGAACGTTAGCCGAGCGATGGGGCCGGCTTCGCCGACCCACCTCCATTCAACACGCGTAGTATTCATTCGGTTTCGCCGAACGATGGGCCGGCTTCGCCGACCCACCTCCAATCTCCATGCGTAGTATTCGTTTGGCTCCGCCGAACGATGGGCCGGCTTCGCCGGCCACCCTCCGTGTAGTTTTCGTTCGACTTGGCCGAACGATGGGCCGGCTCCGCCGACCCACCTCCATTCAACACACGTAGTATTCGTTCGGCTTAGCCGAACGATGGGCCGGCTTCGCCGACCCACCTCCAATCACCACGCGTAGTATTCGTTTGGCTCCGTCGAACGATGGGCCGGCTTCGCCGACCCACCTTCATTCACCACGCGTAGTATTCGTTCGGCTTCGCCGAACGATGGGCCGGCTTCGCCGTCCCACCTCCATTCACCACGCGTAGTATTCGTTCGGCTCCGCCGAACGATGGGCCGGCTTCGCCGACCCACCTCCATTCACCACGTGTAGTACTCGTTCGGCTTCGCCAAACGATGGGCCGGCTTCGCCGACCCACCTCCATTCAACACACGTAGTATTCGTTCGCCTTCGCCGAACGATGGGCCGGCTTCGCCGACCCACCTCCATTCAGCAGGCGTGGGATTCGTTCGGCTTCGCCGAACGATGGGCAGGCTTCGCCGACCCACCTCCATTCAACTCACGTAGTATTCGTTCGGCTTCGCCGAACGATGGGCCGGCTTCGCCGACCCACCTCCATTCACCACGCGTAGTATTCGTTCGGCTTCGCCGAACGATAGGCCGGCTTCGGCGACCCACCTCCATTCACCACGTAGTATCTCGTTCGGCTTCGCCGAACGATGGGCCGGCTTCGCCGACCCACCTCCATTCACCACGCGTAGTATTCATTCGGTTTCGCCGAACGATGGGCCGGCTTCGCCGACCCACCTCCATTCACCACGCGTAGTATTCGTTCGGCTTCGCCGAACGATGGGCCGGCTTCGCCGACCCACCTCCATTCACCACGCGTAGTATTCGTTCGGCTTCGCCGAACGATGGGCCGGCTTCGCCGACCCACCTCCATTCACCACACGTAGTATTCGTTCGGCTTAGCCGAACGATGGGCCGGCTTCGCCGACCCACCTCCATTCAACACACGTAGTATTCGTTCGGCTCCGCCGAACGATGGGCCGGCTTCGCCGACCCACCTCCATTCACCACACGTAGTATTCGTTCGGCTTAGCCGAACGATGGGCCGGCTTCGCCGACCCACCTCCATTCCACACACGTAGTATTCGTTCGGCTTCGCCGAACGATGGGCAGGCTTCGCCGACCCACCTCCATTCAACACACGTAGTATTCGTTCGGCTTAGCCGAAAGATGGGCAGGCTTCGCCGACCCACCTCCATTCACCAAACGTAGTATTTGTTTGGCTTCGCCGAACGATGGGCCGGCTTCGCCGACCCACCTCCATTCACCACGCGTAGTATTCGTTTGGCTCCGCCGAACGATGGGCCGGCTTCGCCGACCCACCTCCAATCACCACGCGTAGTATTCGTTCGGCTTCGCCGAACGATGGGCCGGCTTCGCCGACCTACCTCCATTCACCACGCGCAGTATTCGTTCGGCTTCGCCGAACGATGGGCCGGCTTCGCCGACCCACCTCCATTCACCACGCGTAGTATTCGTTCGGCTTCGCCGAACGATGGGCCGGCTTCGCCGACCCACCTCCATTCACCACGCGTAGTATTCGTTCGGTTTCGCCAAAGGAAGGGCCGGCTTCGCCGACCCACCTCCATTCACCAAGCGTAGTATTCGTTCGGCTTCGCCGAACGATGGGCCGGCTTCGCCGACCCACCTCCATTCACCACACGTAGTATTCGTTCGGCTTCGCCGAACGATGGGCCGGCTTCGCCGACCCACCTCCATTCACCACGCGTAGTATTCGTTCGGCTTAGCCGAACGATGGGCCGGCTTCGCCGACCCACCTCCATTCAACACACGTAGTATTCGTTCGGCTCCGCCGAACGATGGGCCGGCTTCGCCGACCCACCTCCATTCACCACACGTAGTATTCGTTCGGCTTAGCCGAACGATGGGCCGGCTTCGCCGACCCACCTCCATTCAACACACGTAGTATTCGTTCGGCTTAGCCGAACGATGGGCCGGCTTCGCCGACCCACCTCCATTCAACACACGTAGTATTCGTTCGGCTTCGCCGAACGATGGGCCGGCTTCGCCGACCCACCTCCATTCACCACGCGTAGTATTCATCCGGCTCCGCCAAACGTGAGCCGAGCGATGGGCCGGCTTCGCCGACCCACCTCCAATCAACACGCGTAGTATTCATTAGGCTCCGCCGAACGATGGGCCGACTTCGCCGACCACCCTTTGTGTAGTATTCGTTCGGCTTAGGCGAACGATGGGCCGGCTTCGCCGACCCACCTCTATTCCCCACGCGTAGTATTCGTTTGGCTCTGCCGAACGATGAGCCGGCTTCGCCGACCCACCTCCATTCAACACACGTAGTAATCGTTCGGCTTAGCCAAACGATGGGCCGGCTTCGCCGACCCACCTCCAATCACCACGCGTAGTATTCGTTTGGCTCCGCCGAACGATGGGCCGGCTTCGCCGGCCACCCTCCATTCACCACGCGTAGTATTCGTTCGGCTTCGCCGAACGATGGGCCGGCTTCGCCAACCCACCTTCATTCACCACGGGTAGTATTCGTTTGGCTTCGTCGAACGATGGGCCGGCTTCGCCGACCCACCTCCATTCACCACGCGTAGTATTCGTTCGGCTTCGCCGAACGATGGGCCGGCTTCGTTGACCCACCTCCAATCACCACGCGTAGTACATATTCGTTGGTCTTCGCCGAACGATGGGCCGGCTTCACCGACCCACCTCCATTCACCACGCGTAGTATTCGTCTGGCTCCGCCGAACGATGGGCCGGCTTGGCCGACCCACCTCCAATCACCACGCGTAGTATTCGTTCGGCTTCGCCGAACGATGGGCCGGCTTCGCCGACCCACCTCCATTCAACACACGTAGTATTCGTTCGGCTTCGCCGAACGATGGGCCGGCTTCGCCGACCCACCTCCATTCACCACGCGTAGTATTCGTTTGGCTTCGCCGAACGATGGGCCGGCTTCGCCGACCCACCTCCATTCAACACACGTAGTATTCGTTCGGCTTCGCCGAACGATGGGCCGGCTTCGCCGACCCACCTCCATTCACCACGCGTAGAATTCGTTCGGCTTCGCCGAACGATGGGCCGGCTTCGCCGACCCACCTTCATTCAACACACGTAGTATTCGTTTGGCTTTACCGAACGATGTGCCGGCTTCGCCGACCCACCTCCATTCACCACGCGTAGTATTCGTTCGGCTTCGCCGAACGAAGGGCCGGCTTCGCCGACCCACCTCCAATCACCACGCGTAGTATTCGTTCGGCTTCGCCGAATGATGGGCCGGCTTCGCCGACCCACCTCCATTCACCACGCGTAGTATTCGTTCGACTTCGCCGAACAATGGACCGGCTTCGCCGACCCACCTCCATTCACCACGCGTAGTATTCATTCGGCTCCGCCGAACGATGGGCCGGCTTCGCCGACCCACCTCCAATCACCACGCGTAGTATTCGTTCGGCTTAGCCGAAAGATGGGCAGGCTTCGCCGACCCACCTCCATTCAACACACGTAGTATTCGTTCGGCTTCGCCGAACGATGGGCCGGCTTCGCCGACCCACCTCCAATCACCACGCGTAGTATTCGTTCGGCTTCGCCGAACGATGGGCCGGCTTCGCCGACCCACCTCCAATCACCACGCGTAGTATTCGTTGAGCTTCGCCGAACGATGGGCCGGCTTCGCCGACCCACCTCCATTCAACACACGTAGTATTCGTTCGGCTTCGCCGAACGATGGGCCGGCTTCGCCGGCCCACCTCCATTCACCACGCGTAGAATTCTTTTGGCTTCGCCGAACGATGGGCCGGCTTGGCCGACCCACCTCCAATTACCACGCGTAGTATTCGTTCGGCTTCGCCGAACGATGGGCCGGCTTCGCCGACCCACCTCCATTCACCACGCGTAGTAGTATTCGTTCGGCTTCGCCAAAGGATGGGCCGGCTTCGCCGACCCACCTCCATTCACCACGCGTAGTATTCGTTCGGCTTCGCCGAACGATGGGCCGGCTTCGCCGACCCACCTCCATTCAACACACGTAGTATTCGTTCGGCTTAGCCGAACGATGGGCCGGCTTCGCCGACCCACCTCCAATCACCACGCGTAGTACATATTCGTTCGTCTTCGCCGAACGATGGGCCGGCTTGGCCGACCCACCTCCAATCACCACGCGTAGTATTCGTTGGGCTTCGCCGAACGATGGGAAGGCTTCGCCGACCCACCTCCATGTAGTATTCGTTCGGCTTCGCCGAACGATGGGCCGGCTTCGCCCACCCACCTCCATTCACCACGCGTAGAGTTCGTTCGGCTTCGCCGAACGATGGGCCGGCTTCGCCGACCCACCTTCATTCAACACACGTAGTATTCGTCTGGCTCCGCCGAACGATGGGCCGGCTTCACCGACCCACCTCCAATCACAACGCGTAGTATTCGTTCGGCTTCGCCGAACGATGGGCCGGCTTCGCCGACCCACCTCCATTCACCACACGTAGTATTCGTTCGGCTTAGCCGAACGATGGGCCGGCTTCGCCGACCCACCTCCATTCAACACACGTAGTATTCGTTCGGCTCCGCCGAACGATGGGCCGGCTTCGCCGACCCACCTCCATTCACCACGTGTAGTACTCGTTCGGCTTCGCCAAACGATGGGCCGGCTTCGCCGACCCACCTCCATTCAACACACGTAGTATTCGTTCGGCTTCGCAAAAGGATGGGCCGGCTTGGCCGAACCACCTCCATTCACCACACGTAGTATTCGTTTGGCTTCGCCGAACGATGGGCCGGCTTCGCCGACCCACCTCCAATCACCACGCGTAGTATTCGTTCGGCTTCGCCGAACGATGGGCCGGCTTCGCCGACCCACCTCCATTCAACACACGTAGTATTCGTTCGGCTTCGCCGAACGATGGGCCGGCTTCGCCAACCCACCTCCATTAACCACGCGTAGTAATCGTTCGGCTCCGATGAACGATGGGCCGGCTTCGCCGACCCACCTCCATTCACCACGCGTAGTATTCATTCGGTTTCGCCGAACGATGGGCCGGCTTCGCCGACCCACCTCCATTCACCACGCGTAGTATTCGTTCGGCTTCGCCGAACGATGGGCCGGCTTCGCCGACCCACCTCCATTCACCACGCGTAGTATTCTTTCGGCTTCGCCGAACGATGGGCCGGCTTCGCCGACCCACCTCCATTCACCACGCGTAGTATTCGTTCGGCTTCGCCAAAGGATGGGCCGGCTTCGCCGACCCACCTCCATTCACCACGCGTAGTATTCGTTCGGCTTCGCCGAACGATAGGCCGGCTTCGGCGACCCACCTCCATTCAACACACGTAGTATTCGTTCGGCTTAGCCGAACGATGGGCCGGCTTCGCCGACCCACCTCCAATCACCACGCATAGTACATATTCGTTCGTCTTCGCCGAACGATGGGCCGGCTTCGCTGACCCACCTCCATTCACCACGCGTAGAATTCGTTCAGCTTCGCTGAATGATGGGCCGGCTTCGCCGACCCACCTCCAATCAACACGCGTAGTATTCGTTCGGCTTCGCCAAAGGATGGGCCGGCTTCGCCGACCCACCTCCATTCACCACGCGTAGTATTCGTTCGGCTTAGCCGAACGATGGGCCGGCTTCGCCGACCCACCTCCAATCACCACGCATAGTATTCGATCGGCTTCGCCGAACGATGGGCCGGCTTGGCCGACCCACCTCCAATCACCACGCGTAGTAATCGTTCGGCTTCGCCAAAGGATGGGCCGGCTTCGCCGACCCACCTCCAATCACCACGCATAGTACATATTCGTTCGTCTTCGCCGAACGATGGGCCGGCTTCGCTGACCCACCTCCATTCACCACGCGTAGAATTCGTTAATTCGTTAGGCTTCGCCGAACGATGGGCCGGCTTCGCCGACCCACCTCCATTCAACACACGTAGTATTCGTTCGGCTTCGCCGAACGATGGGCAGGCTTCGCCGACCCACCTCCATTCAACACACGTAGTATTCGTTTGGCTTCGCCGAACGATGGGCCGGCTTCGCCGACCCACCTCCAATCACCACGCGTAGTATTCGTTCGGCTTCGCCGAGCGATGGGCCGGCCTCGGCGCCCCACCTCCATTCAACACACGTAGTATTCGTTCGGCTTCGCGGAACGATGGGCCGGCTTCGCCGACCCACCTCCATTCACCACGCATAGTATTCGTTCGGCTTCGCCGAACGATGGGCCGGCTTCGCCGACCCACCTCCATTCACCACCCATAGTATTCGCTCCGCTTCGCCGAACGATGGGCGGGCTTCGCCGAGGCACCTCCATTCACCCCGCGTAGTATTCGTTCGGCTTCGCCGAACGATGGGCCGGCTTCGCCGACCCACCTCCATTCACCACGCGTAGTATTCGTTCGGCTTCGCCGAACGAAGGGCCGGCTTCGCCGACCCACCTCCAATCACCACGCGTAGTATTCGTTCGGCTTCGCCAAATGATGGGCCGGCTCCGCCGACCCACCTCCATTCACCACGCGTAGTATTCGTTCGACTTCGCCGAACAATGGATTGGCTTCGCCGACCCACCTCCATTCACCACGCGTAGTATTCGTTCGGCTTCGCCAAACAAAGGGCCGGCTTCGCCGACCCACCTCCAATCACCACGCGTAGTATTCGTTCGGTTTCGCCGAACGATGGGCCGGCTTCGCCGACCCACCTCCATTCACCACGCGTAGTATTCATTCGGCTCCGCCGAACGATGGGCCGGCTTCGCCGACCCACCTCCATTCACCACGCGTAGTATTCGTTCGGCTTCGCCGAACGATGGGCCGGCTTCGCCGACCCACCTCCATTCACCACGCGTAGTATTCGTTCGGCTTCGCCGAACGCTGGGCCGGCTTCGCCGACCCACCTCCAATCACCACGCGTAGTACATATTTGTTCGTCTTCGCCGAACGATGGGCCGGCTTCGCCGACCCACCTCCATTCAACACACGTAGTAATCGTTCGGCTTCGCCAAAGGATGGGCCGGCTTCGCCGACCCACCTCCATTCACCACGCGTAGTATTCGTTCGGCTTAGCCGAACGATGGGCCGGCTTCGCCGACCCACCTCCATTCAACACACGTAGTACTCGTTCGGCTTCGCGGAACGATGGGCCGGCTTCGCCGACCCACCTCCATTCACCGCGCGTAGTATTCGTTCGGCTCCGCCGAACGACGAGCCGGCTTCACCGACCCACCTCCAATCACAAGGCGTAGTATTCGTTCGACTTCGCCGAACGATGGGCCGGCTTCGCTGACCCACCTCCATTCACCACGCGTAGAATTCGTTCGGCTTCGCCGAAGGCCGGCTTCGCCGACCCACCTTCATTCAACACACGTAGTATTCGTTCGGCTTCGCCGAACGATGGGCCGGCTTCGCCGACCCACCTCCAATCACCACGCGTAGTATTCGTTCGGCTTCGCCGAACGATGGGCAGGCTTCGCCGACCCACCTCCATTCAACACACGTAGTATTCGTTCGGCTTCGCCGAACGATGGGCCGGCTTCGCCGACCCACCTCCATTCAACACACGTAGTATTCGTTCGGCTTCGCCGAACGATGGGCCGGCTTCGCCGACCCACCTCCAATCACCACGCGTAGTATTCGTTCGGCTTCGCCGAACGATGGGCCGGCTTCGCCTGCTACCCTCTGTATAGTATTCGTTCGGCTTCGCCGAACGATGGGCCGGCTTGGCCGACCCACCTCCAATCACCACGCGTAGTATTCGTTGGGCTTAGCCGAACGATGGACCGGCTTCGCCGACCCACCTCCAATCACCACGCGTAGTACATATTGGTTCGTCTTCGCCGAACGATGGGCCGGCTTCGCCGACCCACCTCCATTCAACACACGTAGTATTCGTTTGGCTTCGCCGAACGATGGGCCGGCTTCGCCGACCCACCTCCAATCACCACGCGTAGTATTCGTTCGGCTTCGCCGAACGATGGGCCGGCTTGGCCGACCCACCTCCAATCACCACGCGTAGTACATATTCGTTCGTCTTCGCCGAACGATGGGCCGGCTTCGCCGACCCACCTCCATTCAACACACGTAGTATTCGTTCGGCTTAGCCGAAAGATGGGCAGGCTTCGCCGACCCACCTCCATTCAACACACGTAGTATTCGTTCGGCTTCGCCGAACGATGGGCCGGCTTCACCGACCCACCTCCAATCACAACGCGTAGTATTCGTTCGACTTCGCCGAACGATGGGCCGGCTTCGTCGACCCACCTCCATTCACCACGCGTAGTATTCGTTCGGCTTCGCCGAACGATGGGCCGGCTTCGCCGACCCACCTCCATTCAACACACGTAGTATTCGTTCGGCTTAGCCAAAAGATGGGCCGGCTTCGCCCACCCACCTCCATTCACCACGCGTAGTATTCGTTCGGCTTCGCCGAACGATGGGCCGGCTTCGCCGACCCACCTCCATTCAACACACGTAGTATTCGTTCGGCTTCGCCGAACGATGGGCCGGCTTCGCCGACCCACCTCCAATCACCACGCGTAGTATTCGTTTGCCTTCGCCAAACGATGGGCCGGCTTCGCCGACCCACCTCCAATCACCACGCGTAGTATTCATTCGGCTCCGCCGAACGTTAGCAGAGCGATGGGCCGGCTTCGCCGATCCACCTCCATTCACCACGCGTAGTATTCATTCGGCTCCGCCGAACGATGGGCCGGCTTCGCCGACCCACCTCCATTCAACACACGTAGTATTCGTTCGGCTTAGCCGAACGATGGGCCGGCTTCGCCGACCCACCTCCATTCAACACACGTAGTATTCATTCGGCTCCGCCGAACGATGGGCCGGCTTCGCCGGCCACCCTCCAATCACACGCGTAGTGTTCGTTCGGCTTCGCCGAACGTTAGCCGAGCGATCGGCCGGCTTCGCCGACCCACCTCCATTCAACACGCGTAGTATTCGTTCGGCTTAGCCGAACGATGGGCCGGCTTCGCCGACCCACCTCCATTCAACACACGTAGTATTCGTTCGGCTCCGCCGAACGATGGGCCGGCTTCGCCGACCCACCTCCAATCACCACGCGTAGTATTCGTTCGGCTTCGCCGAACGATGGGCCGGCTTCGCCGACCCACCTCCATTCAACACACGTAGTATTCGTTCGGCTTCGCCGAACGATGGGCCGGCTTCGCCGACCCACCTCCATTCACCACGCGTAGTATTCGTTCGGCTTCGCCGAACGATAGGCCGGCTTCGCCGACCCACCTCCATTCAACACACGTGGTATTCGTTCGGCTTCGCCGAACAATGGGCCGGCTTCGCCGACCCACCTTCTTTCACCACGCGTAGTATTCGTTCGGCTTCGCCGAACAATGGGCCGGCTTGGCCGACCCACCTCCAATCACCACGCGTAGTATTCGTTCGGCTTCGCCGAACGATGGGCCGGCTTCGCCGACCCACCTCCATTCACCACGCGTAGTATTCGTTCGGCTTCGCCGAACGATGGGCCGGCTTCGCCGACCCACCTCCATTCAACACACGTAGTATTCGTTCGGCTTAGCCGAACGATGGGCCGGCTTCGCCGACCCACCTCCAATCACCACGCGTAGTACATATTCGTTCGTCTTCGCCGAACGATGGGACGGCTTCGCTGACCCACCTCCATTCACCACGCGTAGAATTCGTTCGGCTTCGCCGAACGATGGGCCGGCTTCGCCGACCCACCTCCATTCAACACACGTAGTATTCGTTCGGCTTAGCCGAAAGATGGGCAGGCTTCGCCGACCCACCTCCATTCAACACACGTAGTATTCGTTCGGCTTCGCCGAACGATGGGCAGGCTTCGCCGACCCACCTCCATTCAACACACGTAGTATTCGTTCGGCTTCGCCGAACGATGGGCCGGCTTCGCCGACCCACCTCCATTCAACACACGTAGTATTCGTTTGGCTTCGCCGAACGATGGGCCGGCTTCGCCGACCCACCTCCAATCACCACGCGTAGTATTCGTTCGGCTTCGCCGAACGATGGGCCGGCTTCGCCGACCCACCTCCATTCAACACGCGTAGTATTCGTTCGGCTTCGCCGAACGATGGGCCGGCTTGGCCGACCCACCTCCAATCACCACGCGTAGTATTCGTTGGGCTTCGCCGAACGATGGGCCGGCTTCACCGACCCACCTCACAATAGTTGGGCCGGCTTCACCGAACGATGGGCCGGCTTCACCGACCCACCTCCAATCACAACGCGTAGTATTCGTTCGACTTCGCGGAACGATGGGCCGGCTTCGCCGACCCACCTCCATTCACCACGCGTAGTATTCGTTCGGCTTCGCCAAAGGATGGGCCGGCTTCGCCGACCCACCTCCATTCACCACGCGTAGTATTCGTTCGGCTTCGCCGAACGATGGGCCGGCTTCGCTGACCCACCTCCATTCACCACGCGTAGAATTCGTTCGGCTTCGCCGAACGATGGGCAGGCTTCGCCGACCCACCTCCATTCAACACACGTAGTATTCGTTCGGCTTCGCCGAACGATGGGCAGGCTTCGCCGACCCACCTCCATTCAACACACGTAGTATTCGTTCGGCTTCGCCGAACGATGGGCCGGCTTCGCCGACCCACCTCCAATCACCACGCGTAGTATTCGTTGGGCTTCGCCGAACGATGGGCCGGCTTCGCCGACCCACCTCCATTCACCACGCGTAGTATTCGTTCGGCTTCGCCGAACGATGGGCCGGCTTCGCCGACCCACCTCCAATCACCACGCGTAGTATTCGTTCGGCTTCGCCGAACGATGGGCCGGCTTTGCCGACCCACCACCATTCACCACGCGTAGTAGTATTCGTTCGGCTTTGCCGAACGGTGTGCCGGCTTCGCCGACCCATCTCCATTCAACACGCGTAGTATTCGTTCGGCTCCGCCGAACGATGGGTCAGCCTCGCCGAACCATCCCCATTCAACACGCGTAGTATTCGTTCGGCTTCGCCGAACGATGGGCCGGCTTCGCCGACCCACCTCCATTCACCACGCGTAGTATTCGTTCGGCTTCGCCGAACGATGGGCCGGCTTCGCCGACCCACCTCCATTCAACACACGTAGTATTCGTTCGGCTTAGCCGAAAGATGGGCAGGCTTCGCCGACCCACCTCCATTCAACACACGTAGTATTCGTTCGGCTTCGCCGAACGATGGGCAGGCTTCGCCGACCCACCTCCATTCAACACACGTAGTATTCGTTCGGCTTCGCCGAACGATGGGCCGGCTTCGCCGACCCACATCCACTCAACACACGTAGTATTCGTTTGGCTTCGCCGAACGATGGGCCGGCTTCGCCGACCCACCTCCAATCACCACGCGTAGTATTCGTTCGGCTTCGCCGAACGATGGGCCGGCTTCGCCGACCCACCTCCAATCACCACGCGTAGTATTCGTTCGGCTTCGCCGAGCGATGGGCCGGCTTCGCCTGCTACCCTCTGTATAGTATTCGTTATGCTTCGCCGAACGATGGGCCGGCTTGGCCGACCCACCTCCAATCACCACGCGTAGTATTCGTTGAGCTTCGCCGAACGATGGGCCGGCTTCGCCGGCCACCCTTCGTGTAGTATTCGTTGGGCTCCGCCAAACGATGGGCCGGCTTCGCCGGCCACCCTCGCAGCCACCGTTGACGTCTTCTGAAGTCCTATTGAGTTTCCACGTCACACCGATCACGTCTTCTGAAGTCCTACTGAATTCCCACGTCACCCCGATCACGTCTTCTGAAGTCCTACTGAATTCCCACGTCACCCCGATGACGTCTTCTGAAGTCCTACTGAGTTCCCACGTCACCCCGATCACGTCTTCTGAAGCCCTACTAAATTTCTACGTCACCCCGATCACGCCTTCTGAAGCCCTACTGAATTCCCATGGCACCCCGATCACGTCTTCTGAAGTCCTACTGAATTCCCACGTCACCCCGATGACGTCTTCTGAAGTCCTACTGAGTTCCCACGTCACCCCGATCACGTCTTCTGAAGCCTTTCTGAATTCCCACGTCACCCCAATCACGTCTTCTGGAGCCCCATTGAATTTCCACGTCACCCCAATCACGTCTTCTGAAGCCCCACTGAAAACAAAAAGAAGAAAAAAGAAAAAGAAAAAAAAGAAAACAAGCGCAATGGCGGTTTTCGAAACATGTGCTGCACCGCCTGTGCTTAGCTACAGTAACCCCGGAACCTGCACATCTCGGAATGGATGGCGCGAAATTCTCGCGTTTTGTGCTAAAATCCCACTTTTTTGAATTGCCCTTTGCGATTATTTATATATAGAGAGAGGACGGCGAGAGAAATTATGGAGAAAAAGGGTGGGTTTGAGAGAGAATGAGTTGTGGAAGATTGGATTGAGAAAGACTGGATTAAGAAGGAATGGATTAAGAGAGAATGGTTTGAGGAAGAGTGGACTCCAGATAGAGCAGACTCAGATAAACATGTGCTGCACCGCCTGTGCTTAGCTACAGTAACCCCGGAACCTGCACATCTGGGAATGGATGGCGCGAAATTCTCGCGTTTTGTGCTAAAATCCCACTTTTTTGAATTGCCCTTTGCGATTATTTATATATAGAGAGAGGACGGCGAGAGAAATTATGGAGAAAAAAGGGTGGGTTTGAGAGAGAATGAGTTGAGGAAGATTGGATTGAGAAATACTGGATTAAGAAGGAATGGATTAAGAGAGAATGGTTTGAGGAAGAGTGGACTCAGATAGAGCAGATTAAGAAAGGATGGAGAGACAATTATTGGAGAGGAAATAATGGAGAGTGAAAGAATTGATTGAGAAAGAATGTTTCGAAAGCCAGCGTGTTGACAGAGTTAATGGAGAGAGAATGAATAAAGAGATTGGATTGAGTTAGGTTGGCATTAGAAAGATTGGATTGAAAAAGAATGGATTGGGCATGAATGGGTTGAAAATGAATGGATGTAGATTGAATGGGTTGAGAATGAATGGATGGATAGAGAATGGATTGAGTGAGAGCGGATTGAGGAAGAATGGCGAGAGAGAGTAGAGAGAGAAGGAGTTGTTTGAAAGAGGATGGATTGAATAAGAGCGAGTTGAGGAAGAATGGAGAGAGAGTTAAATGTGGTAGAAAGGAATAGAGAGAGGAATAATGACCAGAAGAATGATGGGAGACGCTTGAGAAATATAGAATGGATAAAGAATGAACGGATGAATAGAGAATGGATGAGAGAAAGAACGGATGAAGAGAGAATTGATGGAAAGAACGGATAAAGAGAGGATGGATAAAGACATAATGGAATAAAAGAGAATGGATGGAGAGAGAACGGATGAAGAGAGAATCGATGGGGAAAGAATGGCTAAAGAGAGAAGGACTGGAGAAAGAGTTACTAGAGACAGAAAGGAGAGAAACGAGTTAGACAACGGACAGACGGGAGAAAATGGGGAGAGAGGCCATTGGTGAAAGGGAGGGAATGGAGGGAATAAATCTTCTCAGAAACACTAAAAAAGAGGGATACAACCGGAAAAGAAGAAGTGAAAGAACAATTAGCGTGAAAGACAAATAGAAGTCGAAAAACCCTATAGGCGTGTTGAATCTTCTTCGGCTTCGGGTGCTGATACTGCCGCGAGCATTTAGAATACCTTGTGTTTTATTGCCGTAGGATCTGCTTTGAACACTGGTTTTTATCGTGAGCTTTCCCCTTGATGTCGTATTTCAGAATCTTCAGAGGACGAGGACACTTTCGATTCAGAACTTGATGACGATAATCGGGCATATGTGGAAGGTCTTTTGGGTGAGGTCATTTGTTTGTCTAGCAAGAATACGTGAAAATTATCAATTGGAAAAAATGTGCCCCTCTCTTTTTTTTGCATTTGATTAACCGTTGCCAGAGAACTTATCCGTGACTAATTTTTCAGTCACGGAAAACTTCGCCCCAACCCGTCGTTTCCCTCTTTTTTAGAAATGAGGAGAGTTTTAGGGCCTAAAAAGTGAATCTTTCACGCAAGATTAGGTTTTTGTTTGTGTGCAGTCCCCGGTGTCAGCGCTTTCGGAATCGCCTTGCCGTAGCCCATTATCACAAATCATAGTGCCGTAGCCCATTATCACAAATCTAGGGATCGGAGCGCCGTAGAACACGGCACCCCGATCACGTCTTCTGAAGCCCTACTGAATTCCCACGGCACCCCGATCACGTCTTCTGAAGTCCTACTGAATTCCCACTGCACCCCCGATCACGTCTTCTGAAGTCCTACTGAATTCCCACGTCACCCCGATGACGTCTTCTGAAGCCCTACTAAATTTCCACGTCACCCCGATCACGCCTTCTGAAGTCCTACTGAATTCCCACGTCACCCCGATGACGTCTTCTGAAGCCCTACTGAATTCCCACGTCACCCCGATGACGTCTTCTGAAGTCCTACTGAATTCCCACGTCACCCCGATGACGTCTTCTGAAGCCCTACTGAATTTTCACGGCACCCCGATCACGTCTTCTGAAGTCCTACTGAATTCCCACGTCACCCCGATCACGTCTTCTGAAGTCCTACTGAATTCCCACGTCACCCCGATGACGTCTTCTGAAGTCCTACTGAATTCCCACGTCACCCCGATGGCGTCTTCTGAAGCCCTACTGAATTTCCACGTCACCCCGATCATGTCTTCTGAAGCCCTACTGAATTTCCACGGCACCCCGATCACATCTTCTGATGCCCTATTGAATTCCCACGGCACCCCGATCACGTCTTCTGAAGTCCTACTGAATTCCCACGTCACCCCGATCACGTCTTCTGATGCCCTATTGAATTCCCACGGCACCCCGATCACGTCTTCTGAAGTCCTACAGATTTCGCACGTCACCCCGATCACGTCTTCTGAAGTCCTATTGAATTCCCACGTCACCTCGATGACGTCTTCTGAAGCCCTACTAAATTTCCACGTCACCCCGATCACGCCTTCTGAAGTGCTACTAAATTCCAACGTCACCCCGATCACATCTTCTGATGTCCTACTGAATTCCCACGGCACCCCGATCACGTCTTCTGAAGCCCTACTGAATTCCCACGGCACCCCGATCACGTCTTCTGAAGTCCTACTGAATTCCCACTGCACCCCGATCACGTCTTCTGAAGTCCTACTGAATTCCCACGTCACCCCGATCACGTCTTCTGAAGCCCTACTGAATTCCCACGTCACCCCGATCACGTCTTCTGAAGCCTTGCTGAATTCCCACGTCCCCCCGATCACGTCTTCTGGAGCCCCATTGAATTTCCACGTCACCCTGAACACGTCTTCTGTAGCCTTACTGAATTTTCACGCAACCCCGATCACGTCTTCTGGAGCCGAACTGAATTCCCACGTCCCCCCGATCACGTATTCTGAAGCCCTATTGAAATTTCACGTCACCCCAATCACGTCTTCTGAAGCCTCACTGAAAACAAAAAGAAGAAAAAAGAAAAAGAAAAAAAGAAAACAAGCGCAAAGGCGGGTTTCGAAACATGTGCTGCACCGCCTGTGCTTAGCTACAGTAACCCCAGAACCTGCACATCTCGGAATGGATGGGGCGAACTTCTGGCGTTTTGTGCTAAAATCCCACTTTTTTGAATTGCCGTTTGGGATTATTTATATATAGAGGACACTTTCGATTATTTATATATAGAGGACACTTTTCTGCGATTATTTATATATAGAAAGTGTACGGTACCCATTTAGGAGTGCGCCGAACGCCATAGAAAGTGTGCGGGCCCATGTAAGAGAGCGCCGGACGCCATAGAAAGTGTGCGGGACCCATTTAGGAGTGCGGCGAACGCCATAGAAAGTATATATATAGAGGACACTTATATATATATAGAGAGGACACTTTCTATGGCGTCCGGCGCGCTTCCATGGGCCTCTCTGTGTCTTCTGAAGCCTTGCTGAATTCCCACGTCCCCCCGATCACGTCTTCTGGAGCCCCATTGAATTTCCACTTCGCCCTGAGCACGTCTTCTGTAGCCTTACTGAATTTTCACGCAACCCCGATCACGTCTTCTGGAGGTGCTCCGATCCGCCGTAGAATACGGCACCCGATCACGTCTTTTGAAGGCCTACTGAATTTCCACGGCACCCGTGATCGGGGTGCCGTGGGAATTCAGTAGGGCTTCAGAAGACGTGATCGGGTGCCGTATTCTACGGCGCTCCTATCCCTAGTTTGTCTGAGTAGATACAGAGAGGTTGTATGGGGAAGAGTTGGAGAGAATGGAGAGCGAGAGAAGGAAAATCAAATGAATTGATAGAGAGGAAATCAAGAGATAAAGTGGTGAGGAAAAGTGAATAGAGAAGGAGTGAATAGAGAAAATCCGGCGAAGAAAGAACAGTTAGAGAAAAATGTGTAGAGAGAGAACGAATTGAGAAAGAGTGGATGGAGAAGGAATTGATGGAAAATGAGCGTATTGAGAAAGAGTGGCGAGAGAAATAATGGAGAGAGAAAGCATGGATTGAGAGAGAAATGGATTGGGACAGAATGGAATGGGTAAGATTGGATTTAGAAATATTGGATTGAGAAAGAGCGGATTGAGAAGGAATGGATTGATAGAGAGAGCGGATCGAGAGAGGACGGCGAGAGAAATTATGGAGAAAAAGGGTGGAGTTTGAGAGAGAATGAGTTGAGGAAGATTGGATTGAGAAAGACTGGATTAAGAAGGAATGGATTAAGAGAGAATGGTTTGAGGAAGAGTGGACTCAGATAGAGCAGATTAAGAAAGGATGGAGAGAGAATTATTGGAGAGAAATAATGGAGAGTGAAAGAATTGATTGAGAAAGAATGTTTCGAAAGCCAGCGTGTTGACAGAGTTAATGGAGAGAGAATGAATTAAGAGATTGGATTGAGTTAGATTGGCATTAGAAAGATTGGATTGAAAAAGAATGGATTGGGCATGAATGGGTTGAAAATGAATGGATCTAGATTGAATGGGTTGAGAATGAATGGATGGCTAGAGAATGGATTGAGTGAGAGCGGATTGAGGAAGAATGGCGAGAGAGAGTAGAGAGAGAAGGAGTTGTTTGAAAGAGGATGGATTGAATAAGAGCGAGTTGAGGAAGAATGGAGAGAGAGTTAAATGTGGTAGAAGGAATAGAGAGAGGAATAATGACCAGAAGAATGATGGGAGACGCTTGAGAAATATAGAATGGATAAAGAATGAACGGATGAATAGAGAATGGATGAGGAGAAAGAACGGATGAAGAGAGAATTGATGGAAAGAACGGATAAAGAGAGGATGGATAAAGACATAATGGAATAAAAGAGAATGGATGGAGAGAGAACGGATGAAGAGAGAATCGATGGGGAAAGAATGGCTAAAGAGAGAACGACTGGAGAAAGAGTTATTAGAGAGAGAAAGGAGAGAAACGAGTTAGAGAATGGACAGACGGGAGAAAATGGGGAGGGGCCATTGGTGAAAGGGAGAGAATGGAGGGAATAAATCTTCTCAGAAATACTAAAAAAGAGGGAGACAATCGGAAAGGAAGAAGTGAAAGAACAATTAGCGTGAAAGACAAATAGAAGTCGAAAAACCCTATAGGCGTGTTGAATCTTCTTCGGCTTCGGGTGATGATACTGCCGCGAGCATTTAGAATACCTTGTGTTTTATTGCCGTAGGATCTGCTTTGAACACTGGTTTTTATCGTGAGCTTTCCCCTTGATGTCGTATTTCAGAATCTTCAGAGGACGAGGACAATTTCGATTCAGAACTTGATGACGATAATCGCGCATATGTGGAAGGTCTTTTGGGTGAGGTCATTTGTTTGTCTAGCAAGAATACGTGAAAATTATCAATTGGAAAAAATGTGCCCCTCTCTTTTTTTTGCATTCGATTAACCGTTGCCAGAGAACTTATCCGTGACTAATTTTTCAGTCACGGAAAACTTCGCCCCAACCCGTCGTTTCCCTCTTTTTTAGAAATGAGGAGAGTTTTAGGGCCTAAAAAGTGAATCTTTCACGCAAGATTAGGTTTTTTGTTTGTGTGCAGTCCCCGGTGTCAGCGCTTTCGGAATCGCCTTGCCGTAGCCCATTATCACAAATCATAGTTACGTTGTATAGGACCGCGAGCTTCATCGTTTTCGAATCTGATTTAGATCTCTTGCTGGGAGTAGATTATCCGCCCACTTTCTAGCTGTCGCCCTATCACGCCAGCCTTTGCAGCGCCTGTGAAAGGTCAACGGCGAGAAAATGGGCGGATAAGCTACTCCCAGCAAGAGATCTAAATTAGTACCCAGTTTTTTTCTCTGGGCAGGTGAAGGGACCATTAAGAAAAATAGAAAAGTTCAAACCCCGAAAAAGGACTCGAAGTGTTCCGAAAATGGTGCAAATCACATCAGAAATAGGTTGGGTTTCGTTCCCGTTTTTCCGCTCACATTTTTTTAGCTTTGAAGATGTGCTCTGTTGTGAGTTATCGTCGTTCTCTGGACGGCGGGCAACCGCGTCGAATTTCGGGTTGCGCTTGTCGAGCGTATGGGATGGCGCCGTCATGGAAAAAAGAGAGTATGAGAGAAAGGATGGAAAGAAAAGAAAGGGAAACGAAAGATGGTGAAGGAGTGCTGGCCATGGGGAAGATAGAACGCTGCGCCGTGCCGATCGTTTTTCCATGACGGCGTCGCCCCATACTCTCGACACGCGCAACGCCGGATTCGATGCGGCTGCACGCTGTCTAGAGAACGACAATATCTTCGGAATCCCTAATAAATTCTTCGTGGAATAGTGTAATGGTTTCCTACCTTTACTTTTGCCATAAGCCAGCCAGCTCGATGAACCGGAGCTCCATAGTACTTTTTGTCGGCTGATCTGGCCCCTATTATGATATCGAGACACGCAGAATCGATAGCACCTACTACGGGACTTGGTTCTTTCCACCTGGCTGACTCATGGAAGAAGTGAAGTCGAACCAGTTGACACATAATTTCGCGGAGATTCCAAAAACAGTCTTTGAAAACTCAGAGGGAAAAAGCTGGTATTTGGAATCAGCTAGAGAATTGCGAACAATTTTTCGATTCTGAAAACGCTATTCGACGCAGAACTTCAAGTGGATTTCGAAAACAGTGCCAGAAATCTGAGGATTATGCTAAAGGGAAAAACTATGAGTGAAGGACTGGTAGTTTTGTGTGAGAGACTGCATTTCATGAATTGAAGTCGGCTCCGTAAAATATTTCTGCTATGTACCTGAAGGTGCGTAGTTTACGCAGAATTTCACTGGAATTCCGAAAACTACCATCACCAGGTGTCTATTCACAAAGGCAAACAGGTTACTAGCAAAAACCTGATCCAGTTCTAGATATTAAAGAAATTTTTGATTTTAAAGACTGTGTTCACGATAATCTTCATTTTTGAAGCTATATCGATCAAAGGCAGCATACATGCTCGTAAACGTGATTGAGATAACTACGGAAATAGAATGGTATGGCCCAGATTACAACGCCTACGCATTTTGAAATGTCAAAAACGAACCACAATGCCGCTACATGAGTTAAAAGTTGGCCCCGCCCTGTATTTTCACGCCCCCTGTATTTGCCCTTTTCGTGCAACGCAAGGTTGCTGGGTCATATTCACCGTCGATACTGTTGGTGGATGGCCTAACAAGTGAACCACACATATCACTGACGGCGAAGATGACCCAGCGACCCTGCTTTGGAGCAAAAGAGCAAATACAGGGGCGTGAAAATACAGGGCGGGGCGAACTTCTAACTCATGTAGCGGCGTTGTGGGTCATTTTTGACACTTCAAAATGCGTAGGCATTATGTTGTAAACAATATGGCTCGATTCACATTGTTACTGCAACCACGTTTACGAGCGTGTATGCTGCCTTTAGAAGGTAGAAATTCAGAAAAACGCACCAGAAGTACACGTAATCCTTAATTATCACCCCGCCTCTACTCTCTATTGTTCCGTTCCTTCCTTAGGGCCCTAACTAATCCTGCTTTGCATATTCTTTTATTTTCGAACGACCCAATTTTTCACAGGTGACAACCACCATGAACACGTTCATACAACCGGACAACTAGTCCATGTTATAGAATAATGTCACTGAAATACGATGTTTTGATGCGTTTCTCGCCGTTTCTTCGTGAATTTGATAGCACCTGGAGGCCAACGCATTGTTTTGTGAAAAAACTTTGGGACGAAAATCATTGTGAACAATGCTTTTAAATGCACAGTCCAAGCTTAGAGACGAAATATGAGATTCCCACTTAATTGTGAAGTAGACACACCCCGTATACCACTTGCCAAGTGCGAGCTCTCAATTCCTCCGAATAAGCGAGTTATAGGAGGAAGTCACCCTGAGACGCCAACCTCCGGAAGCCACTTCGGCACGCCCCTTTTACGATCTTTCGAGCTCAACAGTGGCGAGATGAGCGGTGGTTTTCGATCAATAGCCCCGTTCTTCCTTTCATTCTCAGCCTCTCTCTTCATTTAAGTCAGCTCGCATACAGCGGTTGCAAATGACGAAAGTTACAAGCCTCGGACAACTCTTCCACCATGCTTCCGTAGCTCAATTTTTGAGGGGCCATAACTCCGTTTCCAGAGGGTCTTGAACTATTCCAGAGACATCTTTGAAATCAGCGTGAGGCCGTTCTCAATATAGACAGAAGAACAGAAAACCGAATTCGATGTTGGGCTGTGCCTTTAAGCCTGTCGGATCGCTGTTTCCACCCGAAAGAACTTATAGTTGGCACGGATCAGGAGTGTGAGAAAAAATTTCAAATCCGAAAAGCGAAACATTTTTTGGTCAAAAGTTTGTAGAAAGCTTCGCTATACTATGCCACGTTGCAAAAATGCACTTTTTTCAGATTTTCGTTGTTTTTTTTTTTCGGAAAATCAATGCCGAAAATGTTTCGAAAAGTAATCGCACTTTAAAAGGCCTAACTACGCAGAAATTCGTCTCGGAGCGACAATCTTCATCTTTCGATTTCGAGTTTTCAAAAATTTTTCGCACATCCCTGGCACGGATCCCACTGATACTTTGCCTTCTTCATTGTGCATTGGCGAACCCGGTGGACGTTTGTCATAACATATGCTCACCGAGTTTGCTCCAACACATGATAAAGAACATAAAGTATCAGTGCGATCGGTGCCGACTGTATGTTACAAATGTAACGGTGGAAGGCATGCACTTCGACCTCGTTACTAGTCTGGTACCAGGTGCAAAGCCATCGACGAGTGCCCCAGAACTAATGCTATATGTTTTAACATATCTGATCAAATGAGGATTTTCAGCGAATATATTCCGGGAAATGAATCCATTTGGTAGGTGGTGATCGATGAACGCGCAGAAATCTCCAGGAAACCATTTGATACAATTTGTTTTGTTGTTAAGTTGTGATTTTATAAAGTTGGGTAATGTACAACAACGCTAGACATGCTTTTTTATTGTTTCATGAAATTCCGAGCCCAAGAGAAGTGTGGGCACACAACTCGTTTGCTTACGCTGCATCCTTTACCTCTACAATACTGTGGCTGAAGGAGTTCATCGAGAGTAGCCGGCTTGGCTGATTACTTGCCATCGTTCGGACGGAGTGCCTGTTAATTTTAACGATGGGTAGACTGCTTTGAAAGAGTGTTCCATCGCGCCCTCACGAACGTATATAAAACCTAGCTCCCTCATTTTGAGCGGTCGAAGTTAGGCTGATCGGGCTTATCTCAGATTCTCCATATCGCTATTATATTCTGCCATGATCGACCGCTCCGCTTCATTCTACGCCCGGACTCATCCGAGCAAGATTAGCCTTACATGCCGTTGAAGTTGCTTGAAGAGCGAAAAGAGCGCGGGCAGAAAGTAAGGTTGCTGCTCGCAAATTCGACTATTGTGTTCTAACTATGAGTTGCTCGGCAGAAACTAGAGACCCCTTTCTCTTCTCGAGTTGTGTTCCCAAAAAGAAACAGCTAAGTCGCCGCTGTTGTTCATCCTATGCATGATTACTATTATTTGGAATCTGCAGAGACCACATTCGCGAACAATAGGATACGCTGACAACGTAAGGCTCTATTTATACGTTTAACGCCAGCGCGGGCGTCTCGTAAGAGTATGAATAATCTCTACGAGCGTCACACACTTGCGGGGACTTTGAATACTCCAGCGGCGAAGCCATGGCGGAGCAGGAGAGGAGGGCCTCAACTTTTCCAAACAAGCAATATCTGTACACGCGTTCACCATTGCAGCGGATAGCAATGGAGTTAATTATCATGAAACGGGATGAAATTGATAATGACTTAATAGTGAAAATATTAAAAAAGTGATTACAGCCGTCACCGCCATGGCGGAGCGGGCGTCACGCTCGTTCCACGCGGGCGTGGCGTCAAGCCATTCATACCCCCACGCCCGCGCGTCACGCGCTTGCGGCGCTGGCGTTGAGGAGTACGAATAGCGCCAAATGTTGGCCGGCGCGAGAGGATCTGCAAGTTGGAGTGCAACTGTCACAGTGGCCGTCTTCAGCGCGACCTGCTACGACGTCTGACGCCGTAGAAATCGAGCACATGGAGTGTGAGCTAAGATCTGGGGAGGGATCCATCGGCATCGACGGTATTGGTCTCAACAAAGTGAACAGATTTTAGTACTTCGGATCAAGAATCGCATTTCCCTCGCAAATCGCAGGCTACTGAATGCCCATGTTCACGTGAATACGGCTTGTATGAAGTGCTGAGCCACAACTACTCTAATCTGTAGCAGGAACATCCCCATCGGTTCGAGTCTAAAATCGACGAAACGGAGATTGAACCAGTCATCCCTTTTACCACCGTGAGCTGCCCGTCCACCGGAGAAGCTGTTGAGCAATCTGTGCATGAGGCCTTCGTCAGACTCGGTCGAAAAACCGGCAGAGTCCGGGGCATAAAAACCTACCTCGGGTGCATTCGCCTTGTACTTGTTCGCGCGTGGAACAGCAGCATCGACTGGGTGGATTGGCAAGCATTCGGTAGCAAATGGATCTATTGAGTGGGTTTTCTGCACCCGTCTCAGTATTTCCGTGCGTATCGACAGGGTGGGACTCAGTGGATCGACTAACTCGGACGAGTGCCTGAGATGGAAATTTCGGGACTCAAATGACCTATAGAAGTTAAAGGCACAGTTCAAGCTCAGAGACCAAATCTGAGATTTCCACATAATTGTGAAGTAGACCCACCCCGTATACCACTTGTCAAGTGCGAGCTATCAATTCTTCCGAATAAGCGAGATATAGGAGGAGGCCATCCTGGGGCCCCCACCTCGGGAAGCCACTTTGGCACGCCCCTTTTACGATTTTTCGAGCTCAACAGTGGCGAGATGAGCGATGTGAGGCGAGATGAGCAATCAGTAGCCTCGTTCTTCCCTTCATTCTCAGCCTCTCTCTTCATTCAGGTCAGCTCGCATACAGCGGTTGCAAATGACGGGAGTTACAAGCCTCAGACAACTCGTCCACCATGCTTCAGTAGCTCAATTTTTGAGGGGCCATAACTCCGTTCCCAGGGGGTCTTGAACGATTCCAGAGACGTCATTGGAATCAGCGTGGGACCGTTCCCAAAATAGATAGAAAAACTGAAAGTGGATTCTGAGGTTGGACTGTGCCTTTAACCTCTGATTCAGGGTGAGTGTTGACGATAAAAATCTTTTTTCTGTTATTCCGCCTATCTTGAAAACGGTGCCACGCTGAATCCAAAGATGTCTCTGGTATCGTACAAGACCTTTATAAATGTTGCCATTGTTATATAACAATCGCTTGCTGAAGTCTTAGTTTCAGGTATAGCGGGAATTATCGGCGTCGGAATCCTCAACGAAAAAAAAATCGGACATGTTACATATTCAGAAAAAAAAACTGTTTTGAGAGGTAAAACAACAAAAGCACACATCTTAGAAGCAGTTCCGAACAAAAAAAGATTCAAAATGAGAAAAAAAACTCACATTAAGAAGTTAAATTACTATGGAAGGATTTTCAGATCCCCCGACGTTTCAGAAAACGTCCTAGTGGGAGTTGCGTGGGAGAGGGATGAATAAATTAACAACAATGTATGCAGGGTTTTCTCAGTGGACTATCTAGTAGGTCAAAAGATGGCAAAAACTGATTAAATCTTACTGAAATTTTCCATTCAAAGCAGATGGACTGAAAACAGCTTCTAAGCACGCGTAAGGTTTTGAAGAAATAAGCGTATGCAAAGTTTGGCTTCTTGATTTTGTCTCATTCTTGAGATATGTGCCGTCTCCGAGATCATTGCCTGATTTGCACTCTTCTTTTCACTCGACTAAAGCAGCACAATGCTATCAGAATCCAAGACCGAGAGGATAAAGGAGTGGGTTACAAGGCAGCGAGAATTGGACGGTATCATGGGTTCGAATTTAGCAATGGAAATTGTGCACTGCTCAATTCTCCTAGTGTTCATTAATCTAATATGCCTCTTTTTCACATTCCGCTTCATTTTTTTAATTTTTTTGTGCATTTACGTTTTTTGTACTGACCTAGGGATAGTACTCAATGACTGTCATGTGCCTTCTTATGGTAGAAAATTGATGGATATCGTTCCGAAGGAACAAAATAATTTCAGAATGAGATTGTAATAACTAAATAATACTTCATCATCAACCAAAAAAGCTAGCAGTTGTGACTGCATTCTATGAAGCAACCGAAGCAGAGACTACGAGAGCGAGTAGCGCCTCTGCTTCAGTTGTTTCATAGAACGCAGTCACAACTTCTAGCCTTTTCGGTTGATGATGAAGTACGATCTAGTTATTACTATCTCATTCTGAATTAGTTTTGTTCCATAAAGAATTGTTGTGGATTAGAACACTCGTATGCATACTAACAAAGGGAAGGAAAGTTTCAATTAAAAGCGAAGGAGAGGAACCCTTTTTTTTCAGTGGCCTATATGGCCGTATATTTCATTTTCAGGAGGCGTCACTCGGCTGACTTACATGTCTGCCAACCCTTGATCGAAAACTGCTGAACACACTTCAATTGAGAAGGTCTTTTTTTTCAGACATGTCTGCCAACCCTTGATCGAAAACTGCTGAACACACTTCAATTGAGAAGGTCTTTTTTCTTTTTCAGTGGGCGAACTCTAATAGAGGGGATGGGGTGCATGGTGAAGTACCAGATGAAAATTCTCCAGATTTTTTCAGGTCTGGTGTTTTTGAAGAAGGGCTGCTAGCTGCACATAACAGTCAAATTTCGCTAACTCATGCAGTAACACAGGTCGGATCGCGGGAGCATGGCGGGCCGAACAACACCCACCCCGCGATCCGATCGCCATTGTCCTTGGATAAACCAGGCATGGAAAAAACGCTGTAATGACGCTCGCGATCCGACTGACAAACTTCGCATGCACCCGCGATCCGACTCCGACTTCAATGGTTGTCGTCGGTCCGACCGGCGCCTAGGCCTAGTTCCCGCCACGAGCGACGCGACATAATGTCTGTCATCTATATCGATCGAAAATCGATATTGCTAGTATGCACTGTCGCGGTAGCGTGTCGCGAGAAGTATGCCCTAGGCCTCAGTATCCTCCAGCGATCATGCCGGCGAGACATTTGCTTACCGCCAATCGCACGCCATGTTCCCGCGATCATCCCGGAAAGGCCTTCCCGCGGTGTCGTTCCGACCGGTATTACTGTCTGCGAAGCCACGGTGGCCACTTGGAGAGAAGCTGTGCCCCAATTTTTTTGTCGTATTTCATTATTCGACCGACCAAATAGACCTTTGGGAAAAGCAGAATACGTGTTCATTTCTTCCTTCATCCTTCCCAACTTTTAGTAGGACGATCTACGAAACGTCGCGGGTATTAGGAGACCTTCCCTAATCAGGGGCCGCATTCATCAATGATTTACCCGCGAGGTAAGTGTAAAGTCCTTTGAATTTGGCACTTACCCGGTATTCACACGCTTACTTACTCGCGATTTTCGAGTAAAAATCCAGGTAAAATTTACCCGACGTATGGAGCCAGATAAATTTTACTCCCAGCCGGCTACAGCTGCACTCACCGCGGAAACAGCAATGGAGCGCATTATTTTCATCAATAATTAAAACTACTCGTTTCGTTATAGGTTATTTTGCCTTTTTTATGATTAATTCAATGTTTCTTTCCACAAACAGAAAGTTATAAATGTTTTTTCATGCGTGTTCTCATTGGTTTTTGATGTCTGTCGTGAAAAAGCGGTAGACTTACTTGCTTCTGTCCACTAGATTTCTTTACCAAATTTTGAATGCATCAGAACATGCAACTTAAGATTTTCTTTTCGGCTTTATACTCCTCGTGCCATTGTTCACCGAACTCTTACTGAGTTAGGATATATTGTGCTGAATCGAAAGTAATAGTTCGAGAAAACAATATCCTTGGCCCGATTGAATTCTTCAGGTCATATGTTAATAGTGTAGCTGCCGAGAACGCTGTCGTTCCTTTATCTAATACTTTTGACGCTCCTTCTGGAAAATGATAATCTGTGATCCTAACGCTCGAATTCAATTTATGGCTTAAGTACTCAACATTTTCGCATTTCGAACTTTTTTCTGTGCAATGAGTTTGGACCTCAAATCTCACAGTACATTTGTACAGGTTATATTCTCATCCACCATAGATAATTTGCGAATAGTCAACTTTCTGCCACCAATTTCTGCTTTTTCTTCGAATCTTGAAAGAAAAATACTTCACAATTCGCAATGAAGTGATTTTTAGAAGAAAACTTCCAGCAGTATACGACAGAGGGAGAGCCGCCTTTCTAATGCCAAAATTTATTGCGCCAAATAAATAATGGGTTTGAGTTTTTTCTCTACAATTAAATAAGCACGACGCAATATAGAAGAATCCTTTGGCTTTTTTTCGCCGATTTGTATTACGCATGAAATGGCATATTTATCGTTGGCCGATCGGTGAACATTGGCAAAAAGATTTACCAAATCTTCCCCTGAAACTCGTGACCCACCGAGAGTAGCTGAGAGCTCACAAAAATCTTAGATGCAAATAAATTGGCGTTTTTGAACGGTGTCAAATTTGGTTGAAAAACTGGACCGAAAAAAGACAAAAATGAGTAGTGGGTAGCTTTATCTACAACCTAATACTCCTAGAGGAAAAATTCCATCATAGAGTAATCCTCCACTAGAGTAGGACAGCGACTAGAAAAAAAATTGACGAGTGCCTTTGGAAGAATCTCGCTAGAAGAAATTCAATAGTCAGTAATGTTAAATGATGCTATTTTCTATATAGGATGATGTACCCCCTATGATGTACTTCAAAGTTTTCATTAATCATCAAACCAATGCACTTCTCTTTAGCCCCTTTGAATAAAAAAAGCATGAATCGGCGAAAGAATTTCAAATTAACGACGCCTATTCAGTGTTTCGGTAAGTGCACAATAAACACATTTTGCGCGGGATCTTACCCGGGTAAGTAAGTGTGTGATGAATACCGTTTCGCAGTGAGTAAGTTATCGGCTCCGGGTAAGGTAAATGTAAAATAAGATTTACCCGGCATTTCAATGATGAATACGGCCCCAGCGCTTCGAGCAACTCTCTGGAGCAATGCCAGGGTTTCGAAATCGTTCTCGACCTTTGAGTCAGTACACTTCCGACAGTCGCGCCAGGACCTACATCCTTATGACGACCGTCACGTGCCTTGGTCATGCATGCTGGGTAGCTATTCAATATCCTACCATTCAACTCGTCAATTATTTCCATCCATTGTTTTGTCGCCTTCGTTATCATTAACTCACTTGTGTGTCCGAACATGATCGAAAAGTTCCAGCATGTCCCCGTGTAATTTCCTTAGCTATTATTTCCTTAACACATTTCGCAATTCATAGTTTTTGGTTATGTAATTTTGGCCTTGTATTGCAGGAATTCACATAAAGTTGTTTTTGCGAACGCCGAAGTTGAGCTCTCGTTTTCCACAGCTGTCGTCATGTCGACTTAACTGATGGGAGAAGAATACTAACATCGGCGTGGATCCGGAAGAGACCTTGCGTTCCCCATCGGAGGTTGGTGCAAACTCGGTGCCGCATGCTATAACATACGTGCACCGAGTTTGCGCCAACCTTCAACAGTGAACGCAAAGTCTCTTCCGGACCCACACCGACGTTACGTGGCCTTGAGCTGTGTCTCGCCACGCGCCGCGGTCGCGTCGCGGCGTCGCAATTAGAGCACGCTTATACATCGCCAACACTTTTCCTGAGTTGTGTGTTCTAACATGGATGGGATGAAGAAAAACATGACAGACCACAATGTACAGGTGTTCAGGCATGAAGATCGCTGCATACAAAGTCATTATTGGCAATCAATTATGGTTCTTACTTCCAATGATTGAGCACGGGTGTTAATTGTCTGTAAAGTGAAGGAGTTCAAACGCCATCACTCATCATTATGTTAATATTTTCTGGTTTCTAACATTCATTACTCTCTTCTTCTATTACTTTAGATAATTCATTATAGTGGGACATTTTTCTTCCGTATTTCCCAGGCTTAACGTCTGAGCTCATCAGTTATCTCTCACAAGACTGCCAACAGAGGACCAGTTTCAGGAAATCTTACGGAAATCATTCAGGCATGGAGAACACATCAACTTTCTGCCCTCTTTGCTAGCTAGGGCTTTTTTTTAAGAACCTGCACAGACACATGAGGGAGGTTCACGAGTGCTCCAATTCAGCATGCAGAGCGTGGGCTCATCTACCATGCAGTTCGGGAATTTCTGGGCAATGTTCAATTTGCGATAATGGTATCTGGAAATGGGAAAATGTCAATCACTGAGCAGTTTGTGTTTATATGCCTCAAAAATTAGCGTATAGTTGTGAGCTAAGGTCGAAACTACTCCACTGTCGTCCTCGAGAGGAAAGATGGCAAAGAAACAATAGGCGTCAAAGGAGAAATTGCTTCCGGTTGGCAGAATACACTCTTTACAAAGTCGCATAAACATTTCGCACAACTATTTGGGTACAAAAATAATATAGATGACCTTTGGATAATGAAAGAGGATTAGTTCCGACTAAGAATTTAGGTATCGTTTGAATTCTGAAGGTTTTGACGCTACGGAATCGAAGTGTATGTAGAAAGGGTTTACATTAGGTAACGTAAACTTAGTTTCATCTTAAAGGCAGTGTTCACGATAATCTTCAATTTTGAGATTATTCGCAAAATCGATTAATTGACCCCCGTAGAACTAAAATGACGGAGAAACTGAGAAAAATGGACCAGAAGGGCACCAAATCCTTTACTCTCACCCCGCCACTTTACTCTCACAGGAACTGTTCGTTGTGACGATGAAATATTTTGTGGACCCGTCCTTTGCTATTTTCTGCTTTCTGTTGCTGCGTCCCTTCCTTCCGACTCTAACTAGTACTGTTTTGCATAAAATATTTTTTTCCGTTTTAGACTATTTCAGACCAGAGAATAATGTCACTGAAATACGACGTTTTAATGCGTTTCTCGCCGTTTCTTCGTAATTTTGGTAACAATTGGAGGCCAAAGCTTTGTGTTATGGGAAAAATTCGGAAATGAAAATCATCGTGAACACTGCCTTTAATACTAATCTAATAACGACTTCTCTGTATCGCTTCTTTTCATTATAGACCAGCCGTCCTGCTGGCTCCGCCCGCCTGACGGCTGGCTGGGGGCTTCGCCCCCAGACCCCCGAATTTCCGCCTCCGGCGGAAATTATTAATTCGTCTTTGCATATATAGAATGGGCTCAGAAATTATTTAACCTCAATATATTTTGTTGTAGACATAAAGGTTGCCTGTCGCACATGTGGAAACATGGAAAGGCAGACAGCGGCAAATTATACCGAGAAAAGCAATAAATCTGCTCCAGTTGTGCACGCACACAAAATCAATCCGAAGTGCGGCAAATCCTGTAGATTAGCGTTCTAGAGCTCGTTTCAAGGACATTCATCTTTCTGCGGCGTCCTGCGCATTGATACGTAGTACCGCACACTTACTACGGTGTCAAGAGCATTCCCCCTGAGGTCGAGCACACTTTCTATGGCGTCCGGCGCATTCCCACATGGGTCCCGTACCAGGGGTGTGCGGCAATTGCCGTTTGCCGATTGCCGTTTGCCGGCCATTTTTGGGGTTTGCCGTTGCCGTTGCCGTTTGCCGAAATTTTCGTCTAAAACGGCAAATTTTCGGCAAAAATTCGTTAAAACAACAGGATTTGCCCCCACCGCAGTCTCTGTGTTGGTCAGCGATTCGGAGCTGCTACAAATAATCATTTTGACTAGTTCCAGCTTCTGGTTCCGGCTGATTCAATGTACCCTCTCAATCGCTAATTTATGAAAACATCTCGACTGGGTAATCAATGGAGTTCGTTCGAGTTCTAAATTGTTCGGGAGCCTCCAGATGTCATTATTTAATCAGCAAATTCTGAACCCTTTAAGAATGCCAAAAATGCGAAAAACCCCTTCTCAGAGGCATACCGATTACTGCAAGTTCTAAGGTTACAGAACCAAGTCATATCAAAGCTGTGGCGCAAAAGCAGTCTTATTTAGACATATGAACCAGTGGAGAACTCGTGTATATAGGCCCACTTATCGTCGGTTGAGGCTGATGGTAATAATTGGGGCAGGGAAATTATAAATTCTGCAAGCACTTTGTCCGGCTTTTTAAAAGTTGAACAATATTAACAGCGGTCATTAAAGGCAGTGGTCAATAATATCTTTTATTTCGAGATCATCAGCTGAAATGAAAGGCTGACTTAGAGGCAGTGTTCACGATGACAAATGTGTTTCAGTTTCCACTAGGAATGGGTAGTGGAGGGGCATACTGTAACGTTGACGTCGAAAGAAAGCATGAAAACGAGCCAGGAAAAGCTCCAAAAGAGCCCGAAGTTGCCACTTCGAGTGCAAGGCAAACCCCAAAAGCGCAACACACGCTCACCGACGCGAATAATGAATGCTCGAGATCGTGAGATGAGCGATGATTTCCAATTATTAGACCAGTTCTTCTCTTCATTCTCAACTTCTCTCTTTACTCAGGTCAGCTCGCATACATCGGCTGCAAAAGACGGAAGTTACAGGCCTCGGACAACTCGTCCACCATGCTTCCGTAGCTCAATTTTTGAAGGACCATAACTCCGTACCCAGAAGGTCTTGTACGATTTCAGAGACATCATTGGAATTAGCATGGGGCCGTTTTCAAGATAGACGGGGAAACAGAAAAAAGATTTCTATCGTGAACACTGCCTTTGATGACAGAGCTGGTTTTGCTAGGAAATGGTGTAAAGATGAAAAAATGAAAAATCTTTGAAGGCAACGATTAGAACAGCATTCAACTTTTCAATAGAAATCCGAGGGTTCGAGGCCCATCGCAACAACAGTGTGGGAAACCGGCTAAAAACGAGCAACCAATAGCAACATACGTCCCGAAAGATGAACGTGGTGTACTCGCTCCACCCTTCTTCCTCGGTAGCCACAGGGGAGGTGAGTTGGGTGGGTAAACCACACTCAAGTTTTGAGACCTTATAATTTTGATTTTTATTGCTTGTTTCTAGCCGACATTGTTGCTGTAACTGGCCTCGTGCCAGCTTGTAGGCCGAATACGCAGAAAGTGAAGAGCCCAAGAGCAGTCCAGCTGGCTAGCGCACTGTACGCGGCGCTCCAGCGACGAAGTGAGCGCAGCGGACTTCCGTCGCATGTACCAGTCAAACGCCCTCATTCTGTGCATTCGATCAACATGCCCCTCGGAGCTCTTGATTCGAAAATTCGAAGGCTGCTTTTACCGTGAGCACTGCATTCAACTAGACTAGTTTCACTCCATTCCTGTAGCCTCACAAGGGTAACCATTCAATGGTAGTTCTCAGTGAGCAAAATTGAAATCCTTGAGCTCACTACTTGCTACTAACCGTAAAAAATTGTGACTCCGGTTATAGCCTAAACCGCGCGCTGCAGATCGCGGTGTGAACTGTCTTTCGCCATCAATCCCGATCAATCATCGCGTGTATTCACCCTTCTATTCGCACCTGATTGTGGTACCAGTATCGTCCATAGTCTTTGTCTCGGCGCACACTCCCATCGCACCAAGGTTGCTTACGGTTCACTGATCGTCCCCGGATCGACTAGGCTGGGACGCGCTGGCCGCAGGCCTTCTTCAGAAAATCCTTTGCGGGCCTGTCACACTTTGCACTGCTCAAGAAGACGCCCATCTTTTGAATTTCTAGCACTGAATTGTACGGAAACTTCAAATGGAGAGGAATTAACAGAGTTTTCGCCGGCGATGGAGAAGCTTACAGCCTTGTTGATCTTGGTAGTGACTCCTGATTACCTGAGGCCTTCAAGTAGCTTCTGATATATAGGATTTTTCTTCCTGTAAAGGCTACTGAAACATCAGGCTCATAGTAACTGGCAGATATTGCATGGAATATGACATGATCAACAATGAAGGGTTGCCTACATCAGATGAAGTTTCGGGATACACTTTTACTATGTTCTATGGGGAGGACAGTGTTTCGAAATTCCAAACTCAGAACCTGCTAAATCCCTCAGGCCATTCCCAAAAAGGTCCAAATTTGAAGAAGGCCAGAACGGCTCGGCCAAAGGGAGTAGAGCCGATTTAACAATTGAATTACCTGAATGTATGCTCAGAGTAGATCAGAATTTGGGCAACAATGCATAATTTCTGATCTAAACAGAATCAGTGCACCAAAATTTTCTAAATCTATTCCGAACGCATCTCTATAAAAGCAATGCAATCGTTAAATCGGCTCTACTCACTTCGGCCGAACCGTTCTGGCCTTGATCAGATTTTCACCGTTTTACAGACTGCCTGAGGCATTTAGCAGATTCTGAACATGAGATACTGGAACACTGTCCTCCCCCTAGAGCATATTAAAATTGCATCTCAAAACTTCATCTGAAGTTGGCAACCCTCCCTTGTACGCAAATGTTGGTGTATTATAGCACAAAACAGATTTTGCCGTTTGCCGTTTGCCGGCCCTTTTTGGGGTTTGCCGTTGCCGTTGCCGTTTGCCGAAATTTGAAATTCCTTTGCCGCACACCCCTGGTCCCGTACGCTTTCTACGGCGTTCGGCGCACTCTTACATGAGTCCCGCACACTTCATACGGCATCCGGCGCCCTCTTACATGACTATTGCAAAGCATGCCAAAAACTCTGGGAGACACTGTAAACAGAACTGATGATACCTGGTTGATAAGGGATAGGGTGTAGAAGGATGGCAGAGTGGTGTGTCTTCATTCACACACCGTTGTTCTCCAGGGATCAGCGGCTGAAGCTGGGAAGTAGGTTCAGATTTTCAGCCGCTGATCTCTGGAGAAGAACGGTGTGTGAGTGAAGACACACCGCTCTGCGGTGTGAAATACAACAAAATCGGGGTTAAAACTCAGAAAACGTTCATAATCGGTCTGAGTCCCCATGATTTTTTGTCCGTTTCGCAATACCCCTCTTACATGGGTCCCGCACACTTTATATGGCGTCCGGCGCTCTCTTACATGGATCCCGCACATATTCTATGGCGTCCGACGCACTCCCACATGGGTCCCCCACACTTTTTATGACGTCCGGCGCACTCTAACCCGGTTCACGCATATTTTTCGTAGCGTCGGGCGCACGCCTACATGGGTGCCGTTCTTATTTCTGTGGCGTCCGGCGCACTCTTACATGGGTCCCGCACACTTTATATGGCGTCCGGCGCACTCTTACATGGGTCCCGCACATTTCAGATGGGGTCCGGCGCACTCTTACATGGGTCCCGCACATTTTAGATGGCGTCCGGCGCACTCTTACATGGGTCCCGCACACTTTATATGGCGTCCGGCGCACTCTTACATGGGTCTCGTACACTTTATCTGGCGTCATACTTTTACATGGGTCCCGCACATTTTCTATGGCGTCCTGCGCACTCCTACATGGGTCCCGTACACTTTCTATGGCGTTCGGCGTACTCTTACATGGGTCCCTTACACTTTCTCTGAAGTCCGACGTACTCTTACATGGGTCCCGCACATTTTCCATGGCGTCCGGCATACGTCTACTTGGGTCCGGTACACTTTCTATGGCGTTCGGCGCACTCCTGCATGGGTCCCGCACACTTTATTTGGCGTCCGGCGCACTCTTACATGGGTCCCGTACACTTTATCTGGCGTCGGACTTTTACATGGGTCCCGTGCACTTTCCATGGCGTCCGGCGCACTCTTACTTGGGTCCCGCACATTTTTATGGCGTCCGGCGCACTCTTACATGGGTCCCGCACACTTTATTTGGCGTCCGGCGCACTCTTACATGGGTCCCGCAAATTAATTTATGCATCCGGCGCACTCCTAATTGGGTCCCACATACGTCAGGTGGACTGCCACTGGGGCCCCACACACTTTTCGGCGTGCCGCGCTCTTTAATGGGTCTCATACACTTTCTACGGCGCTCGGCGCACTGCCATTGGGGTGCCGCACATTTTTTTCGGCGTCTGGCGCACTCCCGCTGATGTCCCGCTGACTTTCTACGACGTCCCGTTCGGTTGTTTCGGGCGTAACCCTTCTAAAACAGAAAAGTCTGCAATTTCAGAATGCACACCTTAGACTGACAGACACAAGACGTTGAAGCTAGGACTTTTTCAGTCGTCACCGTCTACCGTTACCGGCAATCGCTTCGGGACCACCTCGAAATCCACTGGCACTATGCCAAGAGAAAACGTAGCGCAGCAAATCGCCGCGAAAGCAGAGGCAGGGTTTTTGAAGACGTGTACTGTTGATTTAGAAAGACACAGCGCGCCTAAAACTTCACCTTGGCAGGTACCTAACACGAATTTGAGTTTCATACACTGTTTTACGGGAATTTGTGTGTAGATGCATAAGCAAGCTTACGCCTGTGACCCGAAATTAGTTGGAAATTCAAACAAAAAGGTATTCTTAGACGCTGAGCACAAGTTTGCTATCACTTTTTTTGCTAAATCAGAGTAGATTCTGTTGGGCAAGTGGACTTTCCGCTCGCTAACGTACTGTTTTGGTCCACATCGCAGCCTTATACGTATGGTATATTCGATTTATCGAAATCTGAGTAACTAATAAACTGCTCACAAACAGAACAAATTTAGACCCAAACACCCGTATCCGCTGTCGCTAGTCATTTTCTGGAACAATCGCTTCGCTCTGTTGGCTTGCTGCCAATGGATGGCGAAGTGGTCCCGCCACGATTGTCCGTAACTGTGGACGGTGACGACTGAAGAAGTCCTAGCTTCAACGTCTTGTCTGACAGACTGGCTGACTGACGGACGGACACCACTCTCCTTGATTACTATGGAATGATCCGGGAAATCGGTGATAATCAGTTATTTGAACCAAATAGATAGTAACACTATAGCGAATATAACACAATAAAATTATTATATTAGTCCTATCCTAGAATTAGTACCTAGTTGGTTTACCCTATAATTGGCATGCATGCTGCTCTGAATCATGTAAAGTTGCCAACACTTGAGGTAAGATAATTTCTTGTGTTTGTTACAACACCTCAAGTGATGGAAGGAAACGAGAGCATGTGAATGGTTACGCGTTCGGCTCCCACCCTGATATCCCATTAAAACAGAGGTAAGCGCGCTCTAATTGCGACGCCGCGGCGCGACCGCTGCGCGCAGCGAGACACAGCTCAAGGCCACGTAGTATTCCTGATGGGAGGGTTTCTATGCGGTAAGCTTGAGAAAGGCTGCAGGGCGTTTTCATCAACAGAACAATACCCATTTTTGAGAGCCTTGGTAGAAATCATTCCATTCCTTCCAACTTTACGTCATTCAAAATTTTCATTCGAGAAAAATTTGAGCTGGCTGATCGTACAAGTAGCCCTTCCTGACTGGTTGGATAGCTTTTGATTCCTTTCTTTAGGTTGATTATGGCAGCAATGCGCTTTTCTTTTCTGTTCCGTTATGTTGTTTTTTTCTAGTTTCCATGCTTCCAACTTCCTATGGTTCATTCGTATTTCGCGGTAGTTTTGAACATTGTTTTTGACTACATAGGCTTGCCTATGTAATAAATATATAAAGGGAAGTGCTGAACAAAAGGAGCCCAAGCTGTGTTTCAACGCGGAAATTCGTTGGCAGGAAGCCAATTGCGTCGTGCTAGCATATTACGCTCAAAACCGCTTCGTTCCGTCAAGTTCTTTAATGGAAGCGTCCTCCAAACATTGAGTTTCTCCATCTCGCAAGCAGGGATGAGCGGAATTCCGATTTCCGATGGTTTTTGGCCTTCCGATTTTCGATAAAAAACCTAAAAATGCGGAAAAAATCGGAAATATCGAAGTTTAGGTTTTTGAACCCTTTTCCTTGCCAAATTCTTAGGGATATCTGGGGCGCTGAATTCGAATTCGAGGCCCGTCTTCACTTTTCAGAAAGCTAGGGTTGAGTGCATTAAAAGGAAAGTTATTCAGTAACATCCTACTGTCTACATATGTTTGCCTAACTAGACTCCGTTTCATTCCAAGTGAACTCATGTTTTCGGTTATCACAGCGCGGAGCGGTGGCTTTTTCGTCGAAACCTCCTTATCACTAGTTATATTTCACCGAGGCCCATCGCTCCGCTGCTGGTGATAATCAAAATCAACAGGTCATTACGGCTGTACCAGAGCTTATGTGTGTGTGTCTGTGTGTGTTTGTGAGAATCAACGGAAATTTGGTCGTTTTTTTTTTCAAAAATGAAGCGATTTGGTTTGTTGTTATTATGGTGTGATGGCGTGTACTGATAACACGATATAATCAGTTCCCTATATAAAAGCTTGCTGAAAGAGTTCATGACCGGTTTCGCGTGAGATTTAAGGCCCGCTGTGAGTTTCTCGAGGGAAGTGTGCGGGACTTCACTGGTAAGGAATTTCTGACAGAGTTACATGCGAATTAAGGGCTCTAGATATGCTCTCGGCAACCTGCCTTTACAACTTTAAGTTAGCCAATACTATCGAACACCGGCTTCATCCCAAAGTCATCTGGGATGGCCACGAGCTGCCACTGTCTAAGCATCCTCGACTACTGGGAGTCTTCCTGGATCCCTCGCTACGATTTCATGAGAATGCGCGTATACGTGCTGCCTCAGCCAACTCGCGCAACAACATTCTTCGCGCATTGGCTGGAACTACCTGGGGCAGCACGAAGGAAGTGCTACGTATGACATATAGAGCCATGGTGCAGCCGGTCTTGGAATATGGTGCCCCTATATGGACCAGACATCTCTCTGAATCCTCTTGGTGCAGATTGCAGAGAACACAGAATACTGCCCTCAGGCTTATCACTGGATGTCACAAGTCGACGCCTATTCCGCATCTACATCAGGAAACCGGCCTACTTCCCGTGAAAGAGCACTGCTTACTCCAGTCTCAGCAATTTCTAATAAGTATTGTCAAGAGCCCGACCCATCCTAATTACCATCTTCTGTCGTCTGGCCCCCACCCAAGAAGCATACGCACGCCGCTCAGTGCTTCCCTGTCTGCAGTCGATCAACAACGCTGGGCTACATCCGAGCTATCACGAAGAAGACTCCAGATGGCTGAGCATACGCGGTTCGTGGCAGAGTACCTGTCTGATGCTCAGCCCAACTTAATCTATGGCGGCGTGCCCCCACGAGTCGACGACAGCGAAGCTGGACTACCGAGACGTACCCGAACAATACTCGCTGGTCTGCGATGCGGTCACTCCAGATATCTAAAGGCCACTCATCGGATTGATCAGTCAGTCCCTGATAAGCGCCCCGACTGTGAATGTGCTGGACATGATTCATTGCATCTATTTTCATGTCCGGCCAGGCCTACAACCTTGTCTGCTCGAGATCTATGGTACAAGCCGTGTGAGGTGGCTAGCTTCCTACGCCTCTGATGCGATGCTCTGTTCATGGCTGACAAGAAGAAGACAACTTTAAGTTACATTTGACCTTAAACATTTGGATGTATGCTCCACGGTGTGGGTTGAGTTACCTTGTGACATAAAGCACTGGCGTGTAACCTAAATATATTATGTTATCGCACATGTAACTTAACTACGCGGCATGCCGTTCCCTAGGGAGGTATACGATGCACCCTGGAGCATGGACAAGCCTCTCTAACACACCGGTCAACGCTTCGTGGTTACGGTAGCGTGGCGTGTTGTACCGGAGTGTACAGAGGTGTAAGGGCGTCGCGCGCGACGACGCCGCGCGCGGCGGCTATCATTGGAGCGCATTTCACGGCTGTGATTACTTCACTTTTATAACCTACATTATTTCATGCGTTTTTTCTGAGGAAAACGGACGACTATGACGAAAGAAGTTAATTTCTCTTACATTTGCGTTATATTCGTGGCTTTCTTGGTTCAGTCAGAACAAAGCAGGACTGTATGCATGTTCCTATTTGTGAAAATTTCCCCGTATCAGTGCCTTCATGCTTTATTCCCAAGTTCATGGCTCTGAATAGGGCTTTTTTGCTGGATATAATGTAGCGACGTGATGAATATTATACGGAAAATTTCAAAACAGTCCTAGCTTTCAGGAAATCCGTTATGACATTCAGGGACCGTATGCATAAACGTTACAAATGCGATAACGATCATATATTACAAATCACATTATTAAATATTATTACAGTGAAGAATTTTGTGCTGACACCGACTGATACGCCACCCTAGCCTTGAATGCTTATGCAGACGGCACCACTCTCAAGAAAGCAACAAAATAACAGGATTAAAAAGCCTCCAAATGTACATTCTTGGGACCAAATTTCTCGTGACAACCCAAAAACATGATCAGAATCTTTATTTCCACAAATCATTGAGAAATTTCTCTCTAAATCTCCACCTATGTTTATAGTGCACTCATTTGGGGAGAACGATGGAACGTCCCCTTTGAATGGAATGTCTCGCTGTTCTTTCTCGACTGACTGATGACAACTAGATCATGAATATTCTCATCGAAAACTTCCCCACCAATGTTTGAGAGAGTTGAGAGGGGCCAGAACACGATCGAGTCCGCTCGGCCTTCTCTACGACACGATCGCTCCAAATACTGCCTCTCTCTTCATATACATGGATCTATATAAATATTACTCATTTATCAACAACGTAATGTAACAAACTCATTTATCAACAACGTAACAACTAATAGGAAATAACATCAACAAACAACTATTCACTAGACTAACAACCCATAGTTTATCACAACGGTATATTTTCACTAAGTCATATCTCATGACGGTCATGATAATCCCCTGTAATTTGAAGCGTTCTAAAGCTCTTTCCAGGCTTCCGCCGATGTGCTGAGTTAATGTGGAAATGGCTAGCTGTCAGTAGAGTTGACATGACCTGAAAAGGTGGTCGAAAATCACACAAAAAATATCTGCGTTATGCACTCAAACGCTAATACAGACCATCCATTCCCATCTCGGCAGAGCACTTTCGTACCACTATCATTGGAACGAAGCGGTTATCCCCGCTTATTTCTTCTTTTCCACAGCTGTATTTTCCACAGAACAGCCGCTTTGTTTAAATGATAGTGATCTGAAAGTGCTATGTCTAGAATAACGGGCAGGTACCCACCACTAGAAGTATCGCTCAGTCGAATATTGCCACGATCAAGAAGAGCTCTTGCGCTTTGGGTACTCCAGCTTCTATTCCATCCTCTGTTCGTAGACCACAAGTTTTTCTGGAAGGAGTTTTTTAGAAAATATATCGGTCAAATACTTAGAGGCAATTGGAAATCTTTACCTTTTCCAGTCTTGCTTTGTGCATCTCTGTAGCTCGCCTAGAGCATCTTTGCGGTTTCAGAACGTGCCTTCCAGATGCAGCAACATCGCTCCTATTCACCATGGTCGGAAGAGAAGTTCCATAGTCCTCGGGTTTGATTCGCAACAGCGTTTCCTTTAAATTCCCCATGTGAACAGTCCTTGATTCGGAATCGAGTCGGGTTATGTTTGCCACGATACTGCGGATGCGATCAAGCTGCTGAAATGTTCAAATTATCCACAATCAAGAGAACCATTGAATAAAAGTAAACTCCAAATATCGTGCGGTACCGATTGCCACAAGGGCATGAAATGATGATATCAGTTGCTTTGCTATATCAGACTGACAGGCTCAACCTCTCAAATGGAATTTGCAGAGTATTTTATGGCTTGGTGGCAATCGGTACCGCACAGTATTTTTCGTCTAGTTCAAATAAATACCCCAAAGTTTACTTACAATCGTAATTTCATTCATATCATTCTTCCAATTATCATCATTCGTTGGAGCTGGAGTGACGCTCTCAGTTTCTTCTTCGGAAGGCTCCGCATTTTCTCTTTCACCATTCGTTGAAGCTGACGTGACACTCTCAGCTTCTTCTTCTTTGGACGGCTCCGAATTTTCTTGATCGTTAGCGCTACACGGTGTAGGTTCACTCTGGACATCTTCCGGAAGCGATATACGGTTTCGGTTTTCGATCTAGTCTGACGCATGGACCAGGCGGCTGGCCTTGCGGGGTTGGCGGCCTCACTGGAGAATGCGGTTTCGATTCGCGCGGTGTGATCTACCGCCGCAGCCCCGTTCATTCATCAGACTAAAATTATTGTGCGAACTCTACAAGATATCGATTCACATGCGTCATCTTCTGAAATGGCATTTCTATTTACTGCAGGGCGTCCTAACATTTAAAAAGTCTTCAACATACCATCATGGTTCATGAACCAGGCGTGCGCATGCTTGCATGCGACACCTGCCTTCACGCTGTCTGGGCAGCTCACTCCACCGAGTAAGGACAAATACCGCAAAGCATGCAGTGCGAGGTATCCTGAAACTGAGCTGTAATGCTACAAATGTAAACTTTAAAAGAATCAAGTACCACTTACACTTTTGCAGGTGCAATCTTTCTTCAATATATCGTAGGTGGTGCATACCAATGTGAATGATGAAATTCTCCAATGATTTTTGGAAATCCTTTTCAGACTAATTCGGGCTTCAACGGCTTTACGGTGATTTCGGAGGTTTTTTTTGCAACGGTACTTTCCGTCCATGAGCAGTCTCTTATCCTGAATAACAATAAGCTAGACTCAAAGATGCAGTATAGCTTACTCTAAAATTCACCTTTATCTCATGGTCCCGAATTAACTCGTTGACAGCATCCATCAAAATTTGTAGAATATAATCCATCCTGTGATTCTTGACTCGATTCAAGTATGTATACTTGAGTAAACGATGCCATCGTTCACAATACATATTTGTGTTCGCAATAGCGTCAGTCCTGTTGTATGGCGCCCACTCAGGTTCGCGTACGATGTAATTCCTATTCAAATACTCTGCGAAATCTCTGGAGTTCCCCTCTTCGGATTCAGGTGCATTCAGCAGCTCGTTGAAGAGATCGGACTTGAGTTTCGCGAAATGGAAGCGATTGCTCTGGACGAAAATGGCCTTGAGTAATCTGCGAACTTCGAATTCCTTATCTTTTGATTTCTACGGAAAACACGACTTCATCTTTTCAAATACTGCCTTCTTGACATGCCATGTACACAGTAATTTCTTCGTCCCATTGTCGACAAAAACGGCGTTGTAGGCGTTCCAGAATGCCGGTGCGTCATCAGATAAAAAGCATTTTGGGTTGAATCCGGGGTAGAGTTTTTGAATCTCCTGGAAAAGCTCCATACACTGCTCAGCACGCACAGAGTTCGATAGCATAAAAGCCGCAGGCAATCCTCTTCGAAAAAAATCAGTGACCATCAGAGTGGTTAGTTTAAGATGGTAGCGAGTGACGAAGAACGTATCATCTATTGCGACCCCATCAAAGCTATGCGTTCTCAGTAGCTCCACCTGTTCATCAGTGATTATAACAAGGCAGAATTCCTTGTGTCCATCAGTGTGGGGTATTTCCAAGCATCGTATCCCCCAAGCGACACCTTCCTCTTCATATCTCTTCTTCACCGATGTAACGTCATCGTCGTCCAATTTCCCCAGATATAAAGCAAGGCTTTTTTTTTCACGGAACGAATATCCGATGCGGTTGTGTAGTATAGACGATTCCTTTTGGATACATGTTCCATCCTTATGGCACGTAGTATGTATGGAGTTGGGATGTTGAATCTGAGGAATCGTGCTATTTCTTGTTTGTCAGAATCTGACAAAGGCAGTGCTGATGCCTCTACTGAGTGTCCACAGTGTGCAGCACAGAATGAAACTTTCGCAGAGCCATCGAATCGAGAGGTCCACGTCTAAACAACATCCCTCATGAACTTCTAAGAAAATAATAATGTGCCGTTAAAGCACTGGTGGCACTTTTAGGATATCATAGGTAATCATCAGAATCCAACGCACTTTGTTGAAGGAGCAGTGCACCAAAATCTAGAGTGCTGTTGGGTAAGATTGCCGTGAAGCCACGTTTCTGCACCTTGGTGACCAAAACATCCCAAAATTCCACGATCTCCTCCCGAATTATTTCTCAGGTCGAAGTTCTTACTATGTCCATCCGAAATTTTCATTTTTTTTTTCACGACACCCCAACCAACCCCTGCGAAATTAGGTAACCGAGCTTAACGCTCTGTCCACTGGAGATTTCTTTCGGATTTCGTTAGTTCAATAGAGCAGCCCGGGCTTCGCCAACCCCGATCAGAAATGTCCAAGTTTGACTCAGTATTTGAAAGATTACCCCTCTCAACAAATCATTCAAACCGATATTCTTGAGATCTCTCCTAACCACCCGATGTGTCGCGACTCGACCTTGCTCAGTCTTGGGTGAGGGTTCTTCAAGCACAAGAAAATCAACTATTTCGATTGAAATTATGTGTGAACGTACACTGCGCCCTCAATGTATCCTATTAATTTCTCAGTAGGCTGCTTGCGAAGCTACTTGATATCAAGCGATCAAAATAGCACTGGGTGCTTTAAATGAAACCACACCTCGCCTTGTTCGTCGAAGCTGGAATGTCCTGAGAATCCATGTTCGAAAGAAATGTAAGAAGCAGCGGCAAAAAAAACATCGAGCAATTAATTCCCAGCATGCTGGCAGCACAGCAGCAGACCGTAGCATCCACTGAGAAATCAATAAGGTTGGATAAGGTACTTCTAACTAGAACGAAATGTCTAGAAAATAAGGGGGCCTGTCATATATATATCTTCAAATGTGAAGAGCAGAAGCGCGTCGCTATTTTTGACTTGTGCGGTGTGCGTGCGCCCGTTCCACGTGGGCAGTGAACTCCGGACCTGAAGTGAACCTTTTACCAAGGTTTTCGACTATTAACAAAATTAGATATTACCTGTTACAAATATAATGCTTTACGATATGCAATCCATCGTGATGGGATGATTTCATCTTCCAGTAGGTGATGTGCATGCGCTGCATCGCTTCACGCCATATCTGAATAACATATTAGGGAAAGCGTCGTGTAATACACAATGTTCAACTACCCACCTCAAACTCGTTTTCAGATTGAAACTCCATTGAATCTACTGCAAATGAAGGATCATCGTGAGACGAAACCAGATGTGCATTCAGCTCTTCTTGTCCTTTCATTTTGTCCGAACAGAGGGGACAAGAGAAAGGCATGACAGCCGTTACTTCATCCTTATTCAGCCTTCGCTCATGCGCCTTGATAGCCTCCCCATTTGTAGTTTGAAAATTGCACATCTTGTGAGGACACAGGAATTGCCTGACTTTTGAGGCGGACAGAACTTTGGCCGCTTCTTGTCCTTCACTCCCATGGAAGTCTCGCAAATGACTCAAAAGTTTGTAGTGTGTGTAGGTCTTTCCACAATAAGAACATTCACCAGAAGCAGTATCCATAGTGTTGCGTTGAGAACTCTGAAACATATACATGGGTGTCTACAGAAACTGGCTTGTAAATGAATTGATCGTAGGTACAGTCAACGCGAAATTGTTTGTCTGTATGGCGTATTTTGTCGATGACTTTTCGAAGTACTCGAGCTTCGTTAAATTTTACGTCAAAATGTAGAGGAATTTTCGGGCAGTGACAGCCTTTAAAAACCCCCCGTTCCTTCTCTTCCATAGAGAGGGCGGCTTCGATTCATTGAACATTTCATCACTGTGAGAGCTAGACTAAATAACCAAAAAGTGTTCGAGAATAATTTTCATCGATGTGACGAATTTTGCCTTTTTTCAGAATTTTGGCCCCAAAAATTCGATCAGGATTCTCTACAAAAAGTCGCATTTCTATCTAATCCTCAATAGGGGGAGTATCCTTTATACTTTCACTGTTGAGCGACCGCCGCCTGCTCATCTTAAGGGTCCTTTATACTCCCGCCGCCGAGCGGCGCGGCACAATGCATTTCTGTAATATTGTTCATGCGACGCGGCACGATCGATATTGTAGGATTGCATTTCGCCGCGCCGCTCGGCGGCGGAAGTATCAGCGACGCCTTATCCAACGATTTAGACCATCCAACTTCAAGTTGAGCACTATTACAAGTCTTACCACTAATACTTAAACTGCCGAATATCGACGGCCTCGATAATCATGGCCCAGCAATCTCTCAGAATTGAATTACACGACGGCCTAGATGGAAAGGCGTTCTTACAAGAACAAAAAGCCTTACCGCAGCACTTCCGATTGTCACTCCGGCAGTTGCGGCCATTTGTGTCGCTAATCCTGGCTCTTCAGATGAAGCGGCCATAGGTGCTCCCATAGCGTTAGGAGGTGGTGCTGCATGTGCTATAAAACAACAAAATGAACCAAAATGCAGAAACCAATAATAAAGACAATAACGGGACATACTAAGCCTAGCCGGCATCGATGACATTGGTGGGAGAGCTGGAGCGGGTCGCGTTTTCGGAGGTGGCGAGGATCGCACGGGAGCCGAACGTTTCGGTGATGTAGTTCGTCGGAAGACCTATTTTCCTGCAACAATACTCAATCTAGATGAAGCTTATCTCACTCATCTGAGTCTAGTAGTGGTATTCTCCGAACTCCCTTAGTCTCCTCTGGAAATGATGAAAATTTGCATTTTTGTGTGATTCACGCCTTGGCTCGGTTGCTCTGAAGAATGATCAGCGAGAATACAGTGTTATAGATAGAAGCAACGACCGAGTCAAGGAATAAATCACAGAAAAAAATAGAGTTCTGATCATTTCCAGGGGAGGCTAGAGCAAGCTAGTGGAGGTCAGGGGAGATTGGAGAATACCATCTCGTGCGGAGCAAGAAGCGGAGCGGTTGGAAAATATAACAGCGATAAGAAAATATTGAAATAATATGCCTTACTTCGACTGGTTTGAAATGAGGGAGGAAAGCTATTAATGCGGCTTGGACGAATGAGTTGACTTGTGCGGTGTAGCTGCTCCAAGAACCAATCGCAGAAAAATGTGTTCTCACCACTATTCAAAAAATCTCCCGCCTTCAGTTGGCATATAGTTTTGAATTTTCGTGATGACACGTGACTAGCGTCCAGCTGGTTTGCGACCGGACGCAACAGGAATTGAAGGGAAACTGGAAAGTATCTGGTTAAGAATGAAAATTTGTGAGAAGAAAAAGGGAATCGTGAAAAAAATGAGAAACAATTTCACGTACGTAAAAGGGGTTCAAAAATTCCCGACAATTTTGGTGAAAATCGGAGACTATGAGGAGGGGAAAGCAGTTCCGCCAAGGTCGGTCGCAATGTACTGTTGGACCCTGAATGTGACTCTAGGTGGAGAATAAGGTAGGGAGGTTTTACACTGCGAAATTCTTACTGCAAGAGGGTGGTTTGGTCAGAGTGAAACGCTATACAAACGCCAAGTCCGCGATCTCCTATTTTTGACAGCTTATTTTGGGTATCACAAGTCACCAAGTGGAGAGAAGACGGAACAAAAACAATACTGACTTGGGAAGAAGCAGGGCCTAGACCTTGCAAACAGAGTCGAGCAGTAGTTGACCAGCGGGGTAATTGTGGGGATGAAAACACACCAGTGCAAAACTAGCTGCAGGGGGGGGGGACACTCAGAATTCCTGGGAGGGAGGGATGAAACCGCTTTTAGAAAACGGAATAAATCTTTTGTGATCCTAAGAAACAAGAGTGATAACGCTATAATACATCTGAATTTCAAAATTTTGTAGCAAAATGGACTTTTGAATTAGCAAGAATTCCAAATTTTCTGAGATGAATTCCGAACGCCCCCTCTTCCGACTAGCTTTGCACCAACCCATGTCAGAAACGTGCCTCTCTAACCAGAAAAACAAGAAAATTCAGCATATGTGGTAGCACATGTGTGTACGTTAAGAAAATATGATGATGAAATGAAAAAGTAAGAAGATAGGAGGAAGAGAAGAGAAAAAAAGATCGATAAGGAAAACGTGCTCCAGAGAGAGGCTGCACTGCCGCGCGCGACGAGGCGCGACGCCGCGCGCGACGCCCTTACACCTCTGTACACTCCGGTACAACACGCCACGCTACCGTAACCACGAAGCGTTGACCGGTGTGTTAGAGAGGCTTGTGGAGCATGGTTGAGCAGGCCGTTGCGGCCGGTGACCAAAATTTTACGACCCCTCTGTGCACCAAAATCTTTACAAACCCCCCCTCGGGATGAAAAAAATTTCAGGACCTAAATTGTGGCCCCAATGTTTAGCATTAAATCTCTTTAATTTGACATCCTGAAGTCCACATAACGCGCTACCTTCGCAGAGTTATTCCTTTTTGAGGTCAGTCCTCGTTGGGACCGGCGTTGAGCCAGAGTTACGACCCGGGGGTTACCGTCGCAATGGTTATTCTTCATGAATAGGCTTGTGAAAAAAATTTGAAAAAAATGAATTTACTTACTGCTTACCTACTAAGCGACTCACTACTCCTACCTCATTCTACCTTTCCAAGTGGTTGGAAGATAAACGCCATCTTTTCCAAAAAATTTACGAGCCCACCCTACCCCCCTCAAATTTTCTTTTTTGTTCAAAAATTCCCGGAACTTTTACGACCCCCCCCGTTGCGACCTGTCGCAAGCCTGCCCAACCCTGCCCTGGAGGTAGGACTCAGATGCAGGCAGCGTCGTCCATTCAGTTACACTAGTTTTGAGGTACTTGGCCCCGCACACCGGCTGGAGGCCCCGCCTGACAGGCCGCTGCCGGCCCAGTCGTGCTCGCCGAGCAGTCTCCGTCGCGTGACGGTATGCTGGCCTCGTCGCTTGTCAATGTGCCGGCTACGTCGCTGATGCGTGTCAAGTAACATGTACCAACAGTGCGAGTTACTCGCAATATTGTGTATTTATTATAAGCGCATGTTACATTAATCAAAAATCTCGTACAGTTACACGTAAAATTGCTTCAAGTTACTTGTTAACACAAAGTAAGTTGCGTGAGGCCACCATGCAACTTGCGTTGAAGTCTCAGGTAACTTGCTCAGCATTTTCTGAGTGGAAGTGCGTCAAAACAGTGGGCTGGGCTTCACTTAGAGTGCGCCAAACGCTGGAAAAGGTGTGCGGAGCCAAACTGGGGGTACGCCGAGCGCCGGAGGAACTGTCTGTGTTGCGCTCAATTTGGAGTGCGTCGAGCGCCGGGTAGACTGTGTTGGGCGCAACTTGGAGGGCACCAAGCGCCGGCGAAAGTGTATAGCACCCCAACTAGGAGTGCGTGAAGCGCCGAGAAAAGTGTGTTGCACCCAATTAGGAGTGCGCTGTGTGCCGGGAAGAAAAGTTTGCGGGACTCTAATAAGAGTGTGCCGCTCGTAGGAGAGACTTTGTTGAACCGACTTGAAGGGTTGCAGGCGCCTTGAAAAGTGTGTGGGACCTAACTGATTCTGCAATGATTCTAAGCGTCACGCTACAAGCCTACAAGTACGCGTGGGCATACACCTTGTTCAATAAAGTAGGATAAGCCCAAGTTTTTTGGCAGGAACAACCACCGGGGGAGGGTTAAGAATTTCAATGATCATTTCCGAATTCCGATTTCCGATGGTTTTCGGCGTTCCGATTTCTGAATTTTAGAGATTCGTTCCGATTTCCGCAATTCAGGAAAAATTTCCGCTCATCCCTGCTCCCAAGGCTCGGTTCTGCTGGGCAGGTAGGAAGTACCGTACTTCATCAGTTAGGTGGCACGCCAACCATTGCAACACTTCAGTGTAGGGTGTGCGCTGGCGGCAACAACACGAAGAGAATCATTGGAAGAAGAGCTTAGTTGTGCAATTTCGCGTCGATTCTTGTGTACTATGGCGTAATCAGCATTAGGGGCTGAGCATTGGTGCACCGCCGCGAGGCGCCACCGTGTGATGGGCTGCCGTATTGTTAGGGGGCGAAGTGCAATCCTGCTATAGCGATCGTGCCGCACCGCGTGATCAATACCACGAAAATGCACTGTGCCGCTCCGCGTGGCGGCGGAAGTGTAATTGACCTTTGGAGCCCCGCGATCAATAAACACGGCGGCATATCGCAAGGTCGTGCCGCGCCGCGATGCAACTGCTTGGCTCTTTAGGCGTCATTTGTATTTCCGCCGCCGAGCGGCGACGCGGTGTGCAATCGTGCAGCATCGATCGTGCCGCGCCGCGTGATCGATATTACAGAAATATACAGTGCCGCGCCGCTCGGCGGTGGGAGTGTAAGGGGCCGAATAGAGTCCCGCCGCTGATAGGCGCGGCAGCATGCAATAGAGGCGTATCGACCATGCGGCGCAGCACGATCGATTCTCCTCAATTGCATGCTGTCGCGGCTTTCAGCGGCGAGACTCTTCGGTTCCTAAACGACTTCTTAGTTTGCTAGTACAACGCAATTGGCTTGCTGCCAGCGGGTCCTGACACGATTGTCTGCAACGGTGGACGGTGACGCTTGTAGAAGTCCTAGCTTCAAAGTTATGAGCGAAATCGAAGACGCGGGCCACTTTTTTCCAGTCCAGATCTGTGGCCGTATTCATGTAACTCTGGGAGCTTCCCGAGAAGGTCCAAATTCCATCCGCTGTTGGACGAGTTTTCGATGTTGTACTCTCCCGGGAACCCGCCAGGTAGACAGGAGGGCTCCCGGGCGGGTAGACTGGAGGGTTTCTAGCCATCTAGCGGGTGGACGGAGAGAACTGCGGCTGCCTGTTAGGCGGTGTTCAGAGTTTTCGCGGCGCAACGCGATGGCACATGTCAGCGCGACGCGAAAATCGCGTCGCGCGGAAATCAAGGTGTGAACGGCGCGCGAACGCTAGGCGACTACGCGCAATTGCGTATTTTCCGCAATTTTCCGTACCCAAGCAAAACTAATCAATATTTGATCTTATTCTGTATATTTAAATGTAATGTACCTTTTTTATCTTTATATGTATTATTATAGCACATTTTTGTTATCGTTGCGACAACTTGCTTCTTTAATGACGAAACAATCAAAAAGACATCGGGAGCAAATTACGCTTAGAATTTTTTTGGAGTTGATAGTATAGAATAGGGATGTTTCGGTGAAATGAGACCGAATTATGCTTGTGTCGTTTGTAAACCGTAAAACAACTTCATAGCTCGTCAACTCTTTGAAACCATCACCGTCATCACACTGTCCTTAAATATGCAGACAAAATTGTTTGCAGTATCATCTGAGAACAATACAATAACCCATGGCAATTTCAATCAACCTAGTCTTTGAAAAGGCCTGAGAAAATTAAACACGCCCCTTGAGTCTCCGATGATGGAAGAAGAAAGGATGACAATGGCTCCGCGACTATCGCGTCGCGTTGCAGTGCAACGCGACGCGATGGTCGCGGAGCGACTATAATTTGCGCGTCAAATTCGATGTATCGCGCCTCTTCACTGTGAACACCTAGCGACGACGCGACGCGACGTCGCTTGATCGATACGTAGGCTAATCATAACGTCGCGCCGCGAATGAACTCTATACGCCGCCTAGGGGGTGCCGCAGCTTTGGGCTCTGAGGCTGAGGAAGGAGGGGGCCGCAGGGACTTGATTGATCATCATGAATTGCGGACCGAGCGGGAGACGATGAGTGTGTATCTTGGGGCGTCAAAGTTGCCAAAAAACGCTGTTATGACTATTATATTAAAGCTATCGCCGCAAAACCTCATTTTTGAAAAATTTTCTCATGTCCTTTTTTCAGCATGTAATTTAATTCCAGTATTATTTACTCTCTATCCGTGGTACAATCGCTGCCACTTTGAGTTGAGGGGGGGGGCGAAAATTTCCAAAATGGAGGGGGGGGGGCGCACATCCGATGGGCCGATAACCAGGGCATGCCTTAATCTGCTGGTGCTGCTTGGACTACTTTTTGGGGAACAGGAAAATTTCAGCAAACGAAAACGGCAAACCCCAAGACGACCAGCAAACTACAATCGGCAAACAGAAATTATAGCACACCCCTGCTGTAGCTACATTATCTCGAAGGGCGACTACGTACATATAATGAGCATTTTTGGAGATTGCCTTGCTGGATTTCCAGAAGCTAGACTTCGAAATCGTTGAATGCTTCGTAGTGACTTCATTTTTAATAAGTAATAGTTTACTTAGTTTCTTCACGGTCTCTTCCGTTTCTGAATTTCCGTTTCCGGCGGTTTTTGGCCATTTCTCATCCGTTTCCGAGAATCTTGAAAAAAGATTTCCGCACAGCCCTGCTTATGGCGGAAACATAGTGTCTGCCAAACCGGGCCATTCTGGCGGGAAGGACGGCGAAAAAAATGCCTAATGTGGATGAAGAGTTTAGATGGCGGCAGACGGCTCATCACCTGTATTCATTGAAGAGGACATCGCTATTATAATTGTGCGTCATCTGATTGATGACGAATGGTATCCGGGAGAGCGCCACTGGACAACATTCAGGGTAGGATTTCTCGTTCTTGAAATTCTTCTTAACGCAACCAATTAGCAGCAAACGGTCAGGCATACCATTGTTAAGGATCTCAGCTATGCTACGCCCCGTTCTTTGGTGATCGAGAATTTCGAAAAACGTCGAAAATTTATATGCCCCCCCCAGTGAATAGCTGTCGTTTTTGTCAGGGAGTCGAACGTAGGGAAGTAAGTAATGCTCCAGGACACACGAGCTTATCTGATTACACCTAAATACCCGATGTCGTATCGCCGCACGGTTCTTCGTAAGCCTTTTTGACCGTGACGTGGCACGCAATGTCCGCCCCCCCCTACTTTCAGCTTTGTGGCTTTGACCGGTGTCCTTGAGGGGTTTTGAAGCTGAAATTGCAAATCATAGCCTTCAAAACACCGCAATGACACCAGGCACTGCCACGAAACACCAAAAAATTGAAATAGAAAAAAAACCAAGGATGGTGGAGAAATTAAAAAGAACGACAATGTTCTTTCTGGACGAAGGGCCGGTGGTGGCTTTGCGGTTTCTGCAGCTACCGTAACTCTGTTCGGCTTTGGAGCGCGGTATTTTTCGACGGCTCGCTGCAGTGGAAATCGGAACATTGTTCTTGAATGCCTGAAGCTGCGGAGTTTCCGGGCGATCTTACCAGCAGTTTGTAGAAAGTTCGCTTAAAATAAAATAGTTCCCTAGGGAGTTCAGGGTTTCCTTTTCAAACAAAAAACCTGCTCAGATATTCTTAGAGGGCGACACGAGGTAATTTTGGGCGTTGAGGCTGACCCGAGGATAGAAATTGAGTGCGTGGACTTGAGTGGGGCGAGACCAAGAGAAAAGGGGCTCGCCCGCGGAAATTTGACGTTGTGTGCATTCGCGTGCAACGTGGATGCGATATCAGGACCATCATGATATTCAAACAAAGGTATTAACAATGTTGCTGGTATCAAAGGCTAATCTCACAGCGTGCCTCAGTCGGGTCTTCGGAGCCGGCATGGGTCATAGCTTCGTTGGGTGGGGCCATGTACTCCACCAACCTTCCCCTCTGGGCAGGTGAAGGGGGGACCTTCATTATTGGGAAAACCGCTGACAACCGGTAAAACGCTCCGAAAAAAGAATTAAAGTGATCCAACACTCATGCAAGTCATTTTCAAGATGGTGTTGTTGCTGGTTTTTCGTCCATAACTTTTTTGTGCTCAGAGATAGACCTTTGGTGAAGGTTGTTTTCGCAATCCCCATAGAATTCTACGTCGACTGAGGGCTCAGTTTGGAAAAATATTTTCTCGATCCTTCAGCCTAATTCATTTTACGAAACGCCGGTTTTTCGCCTATAACTCCTTAAACGTCAAAGATAAGGTTCTGGTAAAGGTTGTTTTTGAAATCTACGCAAAATTCTGCGTCGAATGATATATCGGGATCCTAACTTTGCTTGCTTCATAAGCCAGCCAGGTCGGTGTGGAGCCGAGCCCCGCTGTAGGATTCAGGAGAACTCCGAGTCTCCTACTTACATACACCATAGAGGCGAGAGCACCCTATGGAGATAACTACAGAGCTCGGCTCCATCGACCTGGCTGACTTATGGGGCGAGCAAAGTTAGGAACTCGATATATCATTCGACGCAGAATTTTACGTAGATTTCAAAAACACATTTACTAGAACCTTATCTTTAATGATTAAAGAGTTATAGACGAAAAACCGGTGTTTCGTAAAATGAATGAGGCTGAAGGATCGAGAAAACATTTTTTCAAACTGTAAACACTAGTCGGCGTTGAATGCTATGGGAATTCCGAAAACAACCTTCACTAAAGGTCTATGTCCAAGCACAAAAAAAGTTATGGACAAAAAGCCGATAATTTCAGGCGAAAGAAATGCTCTTTATAAGCTCTGGGCTGGACGAGCTGGAACGTATTTTTCGAAAGTAAAAACGCTGGTCGATGCAGATTTTTATAGGGATTTAGAAAACAACCTTCACAGAAGGGCTACTCTCTAGGGTAAAAAAGTTATGGACGAAAAACTGATTGATTTTGGTGAAAGAAACGTCATTTCATAAATTGAAATCGGCTGAGAGATTGGAAACATATTTTTCTCGAATTTATTTATTTATTTATTTATATTATCAATTGAAAACAGAATTGAAAAGATTATTCGACGCAAAACTTCATGAAGATTTTGGAAACAGCTCCGTTCGAAGATTCATCTTTCAGAGGGAAAATGTTATGACAAGGAAAAACGTTGTTTTTCAAAATTCGTTTGCAAAGATTTTCCGAAAAATTTTGACTCCAAGACAATTCAAAGGAAAATTTTCCATGAGCTAGGCAGACATTTCATTAAGAATAGTGAATTTCTAAAGGAGTTGATCTAACGAAAAAATGTTTCAAAATTAATGATTAAAAATAAAAATATATTGAATGCAAGAAAATGAGGATTAAGAAAACGTCAATTTTCGAAGTTGCAAGTCTATAGGGAATCTTCACCATTCCCCACTCAGGTGTTTTAAACAACCTTCACCTCTCGGACCGCTGTCTCCACCCCAACGAACCTATGCTCTGGACACTTTCCTTGTGAGTATAGTTGCGGAAAGAGGATTGTTTGGAAGCACCCCGTTTAGCCTTATATTGTGTCACTAATGGTTGTGATTTTTGAATATTAGCACTCTATGTTGTTTGTTTAAAGGGTGTCAGCAAAGCCTTCGATGTTGCTGTTCGCCACTTCCTATCCAGCACTGTGAGCGTTGCTCTGGATAGGACAATGGAGGATTGGACCCCTTTCGAGGTTTGTGAGATTCGTTTTTGCTCATGTCTTGGAATTATCTTTCACCGTCTTTACCGCAAGCGCGCTTCATACTGACGAGCTTTGGACTCCACTGTCCCCAGGGATGTGGGTGGGACTAGGGCAAAGAACCCGTGGCCGTGTTCATGAAACTACTGGAGCCTCCCGGGAGGGTCCGAAGTCCGCCTTCCGCATACATTGGCTGCCTCTAAAAACCTCATGAGGCTCCCGTAGTTTCATGAGTACGGCCACCGGGTCTCGACTGTTTAATGCACACACTTCGTCTGCTTTCTCTCACGATTTAGGATGGTACTGTTAATAACTACGATGCAGCGGAATGAAACTGATGAGTGAGCTAAATAAGAAAGTCTAGTTTGAAGCAGTCTGAAGTCAGCGCCACATATTTGACTTCGTCTTCTTCTGCAGCCTCGATGTGGTTTTTGTCATAGGTTAGGGGGGAACCTTACTTACATCGCGCCACGAAAATCGCGCGCGATGTGATTTGCTCTGCGATGTACATCGGGCCAACACATCGCATCGCGCTAAAGAGAAACCATACTTCGACGCCGTTTCGGGTCCTCATCCAAACATGCACAAATATGGAAGGCCAGGGTTTTGAAAGTTTTCAAGCTTATTTTCGCTGTCGTTTCGGTTTCGCAAAGTTTCTGCGCATAAAAGGGAAAAATGAATGAGACGTTTAAGTCTTCAGTTGAATAATATGTAAATAAAAACGTTTAAATTGAAGAAACACGATGTTTCAGGGTCATGGTAGGTTTAGTCATGGTCGTGGCACGTTTCCAGATAAACAGAACGTGATTTGAATTGAAGTTTCCTACTGAGTGAGCTGAGAAACGGCAGTGAAAGGAAAATACTTAATAATGTGCTCGAAAAAATGTTTTCGCAACAATTTTTTCCGATTGAGCCTCAGCTATTTTCACAAAAATTTGAGCATAGTGCTATAGCGGAGCTGCCGACGGACCACGACTTCCGCAGTCGAGTTTAGGATAGGGTAATAGATTGAACACGAGAAAGCTTCGAAATTCGTCCTTCTGGCAGAGATTTCGATTTTTTAAGAGCGTGCGGTTCGAAGTGGTAGGCGACGCGTGCGGTCGTGAATGGTTTAACCGAGCTCAAGGAGACACAGAATGAAAAGGGAATAAAAGAAAGAAGAGGGAAAGATTGAAACAAGAGGAGGAAACCACGAAATGTCAAGAAAAAGCTCCCGCGATGTCCCCACATCGCAGTGCAGGGCGCTGCGATGTGATGGAATCGCGAACGAGCGCTAAACAGCAGGCATCGCGCAAAAAACTATGGTTTAGACGCGATGTGAGCGCGATTTCGTCGCGCGGAGCAGCTGCCACGCAAACGCCGCGTGCGACGGCTGACCTAACCGCGACTTCTCGATTCCTTTGTCGCGCGCGGCGACCAGTGCTACATCACCCTTCTGACTGCGATAACATCGCTCCAAGTAAGGTTCCCCCCTTAGGGAAGGGGGGACCATTACAGGATTCGTCCAAATGTCCACTCTGGTCAGAGAAGTGGGTGTCTTCGGGCACGTGAATAAATGCGCCGTCTCGTGTCCGGGACTACCGCAGTAAACTTCTCTAAAATTAGGATCCACAGACGCCTTAGCAAATGTCCTCGAACGAAATGGGTGTGCTCCTCGTGCAGGAGACAGAGCGTTTCCATGTTGGAGTCCGACCATCTCTGTTTATCCACTTCACGAGGAGCGCCTTCGAACGGCATCCTAACGGGCTTCATTATTCTTCTTTTCGGATGATTCGATGTTTCAGAACATCAATATACATCTACTGAGTCTAGAGCTCACAGTGCTCCTTGTCTAAAAATATCCAGGCCTCCGAGATAATCTATTTGAGAGTAAACTTGATATACCGAGCGGTACTGATTCCCACAAGGGCATAAAATGATGATACCAGTTTCATTTGTGTCAGACCGCCCGACTCGTGCTTTACTCGGACGATAGGTGCGGACTGACCGCTGGCAATCAAGGCCTCTGCGAGCGGTACGCCAGCAAGTTGGGAGCGGTGCGCCAGCAAGTTGCGGGCGGATCGCTGCCCATCGTGGCCTCGTCGGGCGTATCGCTGCGTTTTGGCGGGCGGATAGCGGCACCTGGGAAAGTTGATCACGCTAGCGGGCGGATCGCCGGCAAGCCCTTAAGCGGCGATCCGCCCGCAAGGGCTTTGATAGCCAGCGATCAGCCCGCTCAAATTTTACCCGGTGAAATTTGTCAATCATTGATGAGTTGTTTTCTGGTATCAGTATCATGCTCAGAGTAAACAAACCGAAGGGTATAAAAGGCGCTCCATCTCACTGAATGCTCACTCGGCTTTTCTAGGCCGGTCCTGGAAGGTGACTTCAAGTCACCTTTGAAGGATCACTCAGAAGCCAGAGAATAATTTTTGGCAGCTGAGGGGATGGTCCCCACGGCTAGGGGGGGGGTAGTCCCGCACACGGAGACCGTGGTGGGAACCATCGGAATAACCCACATGTGGCATCGAGGGCGGATCGCTGGCTACTGGCAGGCGGATCGCTGGCTACTGGCAGGCGGATCGCTGGCTACTGGCGGGCGGATGGCGGGGGGGATGTCTGTTCGCCCGCCAAAAGCCAGCGATCCGCCCGCACCTACTGTCTGAGTAGATGAGTGCTGCAGAGCATTTTATCCTTTTTGGCAATCGGCACCGCTTTTTCTCGTGCTACTGGCTGTGCAAGGAGCTATTGGAGAGCTCCTTGCACAGCCAGTAGCAATTCTATCCGACTTCCTTTCAGAATACATAGTAGAGACTTTCGAATGCGTATTGAGCCTACACAATGACTTGCGGGGGGTCGGCCTGTGCTCAAGTCAGTGTTCTTATCCTCTTCTTCCTTGCAGCCGCAAATAGGTCCTTGTCACAATTTCAGGAACTGGGCAACCAGTAGGATTCGTCCACAAATCCATTGTAGTGGGTGTTGTTTGTTTCTTCGGGCAGTTGAATAAATGCGTTAAATAATCCGGTGGGAAACGGTAGAGGTGTTCTGCAGTACATCGCCTAAATACGAATTGCAGGTTCTCCATGACTTCACGTATTGTGGGAATGTCGTTACTACTAAGCAATGTTTTGTTGATCCATCTTGTGCAACAGCTTTTCTAAGGTAGGCATTTGATATTAATACAGGCCGTAAAAAACAGAATTCCCGTAGTTCTTTCGCATGCGGGTGCGGAGCTTTGTGAGAGGCAGGGAGAGAGCGTATGGCAGACGACGAAAGATGCGTTTCCCGCACACGCAGCGCTTTGAGTGACAAGTTTTGAATTTTGATTTTTGAATATTTATTTTTCTTTATTTTATTTATGTCAGCCAATACAAAAATTATCAATGCCCATAACCAACAAACCAGGAAGCAATGATTGGCCATGTAGTAGCGAAAAAAAGTTGTGAAACTAGCGAAATTCTCCATGAGAGCCGTGCTTCGATAGAAAATGTCTCGATCATTAAAAAAAACTTCGTAATGTTGGATCTGTGGCTTCACTAGTGCTGCAGACCTATTCTTCACTTCCGCACTGCCGTTCAGTCCGCAATGTGCGCTTGATTGCGAAATCGTGCTGCGGCGCGGTTGCGAGTATCCTCAGACAGGGATGTGGGATCACCCGGGCGGTGCAGGATCAGCCGGGCACCAAGGCCAAAAGCGCCCGGGTGATCACATCCTTGTATCTGGGATGTTCGCAACCGCGCCGCAGAAGATTTTCGCAATCAGGGTACACTGCGGACTCAACTGGCAGTGAAGTGAACTGTACATGTTTGACCGCCTTGTAGCTCTACTACCCCCAGAGCACGCAATTGGACAACCATATCCGGGCGGGCTCTGTCTTTCAAAAGCCTCTTTAAACTGGTACGCACCCAGGGCGATTGCAAAGGAGGGAGGGCAGTCAGGTAAGCAGCAGTGAAATACTCCTCCAAATTATGGATTTGACCGGTTAGGGAAACTATACTTATGTTTACAAGCGCAAAGCTTTTGCACGGAATTACGCTAATACTTCAACCACTCAATAATAAGAAACAGCGCCAAAAATTAATAAACAGAACAAATTAGATTGTTACGAAGAAAATTTCGATAGCCATTAAAAGGCAGCATTTAGCGAGAGACCAGTATTCAACATAGGAGTATGTAAGTGAGAAAAATCATGTGAGTGGTAGAGGGGGCAAAAGTAAGATTCCTGACATTCTAAATATCCACCACTGGCGATGAAGGCGAGATTGACGAATTCCAAACCATTGAAGCGCTAGAAAAACTACTCAGCAAACAATTCTGTAAATAGACAGTTACCACCAGACTTTCGAAATTCTTAACGGTAAATGAGAAATTGACAAAAAAAGCTTACGTCGTCACATATTTTCATCAAATTACCAGAAACGGGACAAAATGCCTGAAAGATCACTGCCTGGCCCATGACCGCTCAAGAATGGCCCAATAGCAAGCGGCGATAGGTGATCGCGCGCTAATGACAGCCGCATAAATACGGCTGCCACAGCGCCAACCACATCAACGCTATACATTGGACCCGAATCGAAAAACGGATATCCGAATCATTCTAAAAATGATGGTCGCGGATTTCCAATTCATCCTAATGAATTCAAAACAAAAGCACTGCTATTCCGGTACTACTTGCTACCACTCGGAATCCATCTGAATGCACTCGGATATCCACAACCAAGGTTTTCGGAATGATTCGGATATCCGTTTTTCGATTCGGGTCCAATGTATAATCAACGCCATTCACTTACCGTCATCACTAGCCAGTCCTGCCGAGCCGACGATGTTCCGTCGCCCACCAACCACGCCACAATCAACACCAGCAGCCGGCCTCCGCACTGGCGACGACAACACCGCTGCCACGACCATCGACGCCACCACCAACGCCACAGCCGCACCGTCAGCCCCACGTTCACGTGAATCGTTCGATCCCACCCTTTTTGGAAATAAAGAATCAGTGTGCACGCGTTTTCTGCAATAGAGATCTGAGAAACTTGGTGAAAAAAGGTTCGAATTCGGTTCTTATGGATCCCCGCAGCAGAGCATTGATCCTGGGCTTACTCGCCTGCTAAACTTTTGAGATGCTTCGCAAGGCGAATCTGGAAGCTATGAGACTTCCTCCACTTGAAAAAAATCGGCTCAGACTTCCACAAACCAGCAACTCCAACTAAAAACGATCCCTCATAGCCACGAGTACGAGGCTTTTCAGGGCGTATTCTGTAAGAGTGCCCTCTTGAAGTCCCGATAGTTGCCGATAAATCAAACAAATCAGATAGGCTCAAAAAGATCTCATCCGTAGTCAGTTTATACATTTAATGCCTTTTTATGGTATGGCTTATGCTCACAAGACATCACAAGGTAGCTGAGTCGAACGCAAAACTCGGATGTCAGGCAGGACTCGAACCTGCTTTGCACGCTTTCCGCGCGAGAGTGTTACCATTACACCACCGACTCCCCGCTCTGCATTCCTCAGCTAACTGAGGCCTCCGTCAGAGTCGGTGGATCTACTGAGTCCCACCGGGTCGATACGCATCGAATTCGTGTAAGGCGGGTGCAAAAAAATCAACCCGCTGAGTCCGCCTGCGACCGTCTGATGCCCACCGCAATCCCCCCGGTCGATACTGATGGTTCTCATGCGTACAAGGGCGGGGCCAATGCACCGACTGAGTCCCACTGAGTCCCACCGAAATCGTCCTCACCCCACCTGGTCGATATAGGAGTTTCTCACGTGATTTGGGTGCATTTTTTTCGGCCGACTGCGACCTGCCGAAACCCGCCGCATCTCGACTATCGTCGTCTGCGCTCTGCCCCACCTGCTGCTGATACGGAAATCAGATTCAGACATGTTGAAAACAAGAAAAATCAGCCACCAAACACGTTCCGATTTACAGCTGAGGTGATAATCGTCACTATCAATTGCGTGTTTCGCAGAGGAGTTGGTTGGCGCTGGGGGCAACCGGACTCAGTGGGACTCAGCAGGTTTTTCCACCCCGGACTCATTCGGACTCAGTCGGACTCAGCAGGTTTTTCGACGACGTCTGACTGGGGCCTGACGCATGAACTGTGTAGGCACAACAGCAATCACCCGATAACGGGTATGATCTGGTAAGCAGAAATCGGCATTAGGGCTGGGATTCATGAACACATTGGGTTCCGGCAGGGTTTGGTTTGGTCAGCCGCCCCAGCTGGGACCTAACCAAGCCAAACCACTACCTCGGAGGTGAGGTTACATGGGAACCAGGCGTAGCCCAGTCCTGACCAAACCTAGCGATGATGAATTCCTGGTTTGCGAACGTTTCCAAACAAACCCTGCTGGGAACCCCGGCTTAGCTTTCATGAATTCCAGCCCAGATCCAGTTATGCTGAGGCCTTTTAAAACAGAATTTTGATGTTTTTAAATATTTAATGCCTTTTTTATGGCATGGTATATGATCACAAGATACCAAAAGGTAGCTTAGCGGGGTGTCGGTGGTGTAATGGTAACAATCTCGCCCGGAAAGAGTGCAGTGCAGGTTCGAGTCCCGCCTGACATCTGAGTTTTGCGTTCAACTCGTGCTATCTTGTGACAAGTGTTGATTTTATTAGAGGATACGTATCAGGGATGTACGTAATAGAAATTTTGTATATCGTTGGCCGTTCAACAAGCCAAAACTCTCGCTAGTCGTTCATCGCTGGTCGTTGAAAATCTACGCTTTGAAAATAAGCACAGTTGAGTCAGAAAAAGCTTTAATGAGTAAAAAAGAAGGAAGGGATGAAGAGATGTATGATTTGCCAAACATTCATAGTCATTTTTGTGAGAGAACCTAGTTTAAACTGTAAGCCTATACATATAAGCATAATTAAAAATATGAATGGAAGCCTAATATTCGGGGGTGTTTGTTTTTCGTTTGTCGTCCTGTTTTCCGGAGAGTCAAGAAGCAAAATGGAAAGCCGGGGAATTGTTGAGCTCTTCGAAATAATCGATTATATGATATTAAGACATAGCAACCCTGCTCTAGTTGTTCCTTGGCCGGCATAGTTCCCACCATGGGGAAAGATTGGAAGAAATAAGCACCGAAACAAAACATGGAAAGGAAAACAAACATGAAAACCTTATAAGTGATCCCAGCACCACTTTATAGAAATTCAATAGTTACAAAAGAAAATCGGAGGACGGCGCCCTTTAAAATCCAGTCATCGGATACAGTTCCCGTCAGTCGGTAGCCTGCAGGCACAGCCCGATGTTATCAATTTCATGGCGAAATGCACAAAACGTCTTTTATAGTGTAGTATTCCCCTCACCGGAAGTGATCGGAGTGAAGTCGGCCTGTTGCAGACCATTAACTATAGGCTCGGCTGCTGCTCAGGGTACTGTCACGATGCGACGGTATGCTGCGAAGTTGGACTTCTGCCATGCGAAAACGCGCTATGTGTCATCTCACATCACGTACAGCCAATACTCGTCTTTGCTTAAAGGCAGTGTTCACGATGATCATCCTCGTTGACTTTTTACAGTAAAATGATAGGGGAGAAGGATCCTAGGCTCCCAACACCAAAGGAACGGTAGAAAATGAGCCAGGAGTGGCAAAATAACGGCTGCAAACAAGCGTTTTGGTGCCCCAGACACGCCCCGTGCTCCAGATCCGCCCCTCGAAAGGAACAAATGAAGACTCAGATTACAGGAATGATCAAGTCAAGGAAGTGCTGATAAGTAAGCTGATCGCTTCATTGCACTGATAGGTATCATCCTTCTAGCGGTCAATTCCTCCACGCTCAAAAATCAACGTAAACAAGAGAGGGCCTATTTTGGCTCAAAAACGCGTCTTTCGTGACCTTTTTAAGCTTGCCTTGCTATATAGGGCACCAGACCTTCCGTAAACCGTGGAGATATCGGAAGTAAAATTCATCGTGAACACTGCCTTTAAGTTTTTCTAGGTTTAAATGACTCATTTATGAATCATCTCCAGGTTTTGTAGAACTGCCTCCTGCATAACGTCATGACCGACTTGTTGAAATACAAATTTGCTCGAAAACAGATATGGGATTGCTAAAAAAGCGTTTTGGAATATAAAACTACCTTGGGTTTTTTATTTTTATTTCAGAACCGAGAAGTTTTTGGTTTCCCGTTCCCAAATCGCTTCGCACTCCCGTGCTATTATTAGATTTTTGTGGTGTAGAGATTCCCCAGATCACTAACGCTTAACCTAGTCCTCATATCAATTCTGATAGTGCCCTGTGTAAAAACTTGCGCAGGAGCCGGTCAGTGTCTGGACAGGTTCAGTGAGCCTACCATGATGAGTAAGCTATCAAATGAGGGTTTGCAGCAGGTACTGAAAATCACTTTTTTCCTTTTTTTCAAAATCGCGTTCTGTATGGAATGCACCACGCGGCACGCACTCCACATGAAACGCTTCTGTCTTTCTACGACGCGGCGCACGCCCTTATGAAGCGCAAACAAATTTCAACGACATCATGCTGACGTCATCTGAACGCACACCCATTTTGCACAGCGTCCTGAGGTCCATGTGGAGTCCCACCCACTTTCCACGACTTCATCATGACGTCATATGGAGCCCCACCCACATACCAGGACGTCATCATGACGTCATTCGGTGCCCCACCCACTTATCACGACCTCCTGAAGACGTCATCTGGAGCCTTACTTACTTCCCACGAGTCCGTGCCTACGAATTCTGCAGCCCTGCGTGCTTTCCACGACATCACGCTGAGGTCATTTGAAAGTCTATTCTATTTTTTCTGGGACCTCTGGTGATTTATGGTTTTTCGTTGTGGTCAAGTAATGTTTTTAAAATTTGTAACGAAGTGCAAAATTAATGTGTTAACGCATTAAAGGCACAGTCCAACCTCAGGGGTAAAATTTGATATTATGGTCCGCCCACCGTGCTTAGCAACCCTGCCAAGCGCGAGATCTCAATTCGATCAAATAAGTGTGAAACTACAGGGAAAAAGTCGGCCCCGCCCCCAGTACCCTAAAAGCATAATCAAGCTGCTTCGCCTCGGATAGAAACCAAATTCTTTGCAAACGGAAAAATTGGTTTGTGTAGCAATGCTCAAAGGCAAAAGTACAATAGCAGAGCTCTTGGTTCTCTTTCCGGGGCGGTATGCCTGGCTTTAGGCTTTTGGGGTAAAGTGGGCGGAGCCGACTTTTTCCCTGAAGTTTCTCAATTTATTTGATCGAATTGAGATCTCGCGCTTGACAAGATTGCTATACACGGCGGCCGGAATATAATATCAAAAATTACCCCTGAGCTTGGACTGTGCCTTTAACTGGTAAACGCTGTTTTTTTTTAAATTAACGATTAACGGTTTACGAAAAAATTGTTTTCATTAACGCACAACGTTAATGTGCGTTGCCGTAGAGTGCACGCAATAATTCTAGTCTGATGAATGGACGGGGCTGCGGCGGTAGATCACCCCGCGCAAATCGAAACCGCATTCTCCATTGACGCCGCCAACCCCGCATGGCCATCCGCCTGGTCCATGCGTCAGACTAGATTGAAAACGGAAACCATACACGCTACGTTGCTCAAAGGTTCCCTGCGTACACTCAGAAACTCGCGGCGTCCTACGGGTGGTCGACAAGCAATCACCTCACAGCGTGCTTCCCCACGACCACCGAAAAAGGGCGGGACTGCTCCCCTAGAGTTGTCTGTCACCCCCTCAAGTTCCCCGTCACCCCCTTAGAGTTGTCCATCGACCACTCGACGACCGGTACTTAGATACCTGTCGACCGGTAGTTTAATACCTGTCGACTCGACCGTTCATGGGATACCTGTCGACCGGTAGATGGATGCCTGTCCACCGGTAGTTGGATACGTGTCGACCGTTTTTTGGATACGTGTTGACCGTTTGTAGGATAGCTGTCCACCGGTAGATGGATATCTGTCGACCGGTAGTTGGGCACATAAAAACCCCCAACATTAATGCCGCTGGCTCCTTAAAATCGCCGCGTTGCGGCAAACCTCGTCGAAGTGCTGGGGTGCGTTCCAAGAATGTTCCCACGGTACCGAGGGAGGGCAAATGGCGTTTCCATGGCCGAGCTTGTTTTCCATGGCCACGAATTGTAACTGATAATTGCTTCCACGTCGCCGTGTCTACGTTTCCATGGAAAACTTTAGCCGTGGGAATGTTCTTGGAACGCACCCCTGGTAAGACACTTGCAAAAACGAAGTTTTATCCTAATCTTCGTTCAAAAACCTCATACATCGAAACGAGAGAAGGAGAAGGCTTGCTGTTCTTTAATAACAGCTAACAGTACTTAAAAATTAGACAACAGTTTAACAGATGTGAAATAGTATAGCGGTATAGTCTCCAAAAACGAAATAACAACAAACGAGACATATGGTGCACACCGTACCGTCAGAAATGAGTCGCCGCTTTCTCAGAACTCCAGTCCAGGCACTTGTGGAGTGAAAATAAAATGAGACTGGAGTTTAGGGAACTTTTACAGGTGATTTTTGAGTCGACTAACCTACTCCATCAAAACTGCTACTTGTTCAACTATGTCTATTCGTAGAATTTATTGATTCTTGGGACGAGCTTTGTTGGTCTTCTGACGACGAAATTTTGGAGAAGTTCTGCAGCAACTACAGTCTTGTACCATAGCGGAAAGACTGATTTGAGAAATGGTGGCAAATTTTTTTTTTGATGCTACCGTCTCTACACAAGCGCGTCGGTAATCACCTTGTATATTCTGTTCTTCTTACTAAATCTTTCTCTCGAAATGCGCAGTGTTCCGCTGCACAAGTGGTTTTCCAAACGAATGATGCGCGAAAGCCTGGAGAGTCCCTGTTTCCACATTAGAACTCGTCGCTAAGTCGGCTTCAGTACATGTTCCTCTTTCCAGCATGTGACCGTGAAGAACTGATCCGATAGGATCAATTCAAAGCAGTGCTTCTATCCCAAAACGTATCATAGCTAATGAACCCCTTGAACCCGCTATCAAAAGAACGCCAGAGCAAGATGCCGAAATTTAACTAAGGGCTAGAACGGCCTTCGAAATAGCTGTATTCGTCACACTTTCTTCGCTGTACATATTTTACCAACCCTATCCAAAAACTGATAAGATCGATCAATTATCGCTTTTCTTGGAAATAAGTTAAAAGGACGAATTTCGATGGAGAATCTTCAACCGCATTTGACTACGAAGTTTGCCACCACAATATCTTCAGGGAACGAAAAAAAAATAGGAAAATTTGGGAACCCGGTGTTTGACAGAACCCAAGTGTGGAATTCGACAACTTGCCTTTGCTTTCTTTTAGAAGAGGGTCCGAAGACTTTAGCTAAGACGCATTTCAACGTAGACACCCTCTGCTTCAAAATAACCCTACTAGAGCAGTTCTCCACGCACGCATGAGGGCAGTAAGAAGAATCGCAGAAGGCGACTGTGTGGAGACATACTTTGCATAACTTGAGGCCGCCTCAGGGTTCGGGCTACCACTTATTTCAAAAATGATTTCACGAACCGAAAACCGGTCTTGAGAGGAGGCTCACTGGAATGAACAGACCATAGAAGATAAAGTTTGAAACTTTGTAACCATACATAAATCATCCTGTAACTGCACCTACCCTTTTTATTATGTTCTTCTCAGCCCCCCCCCCTCAACTGAAGAGTAAAGTAGTGTAAGTGAGAGGGCTACCTTCGGAGAGAGCAGTGAGGACGAATAGACCCTAGGGCTGCCTTTAATTGAAAGAAGACCGCAATGAACTCGACCTAGGAACCAGATAATAATTTTTATCAAATATCTATCCAGCCGCGAAGCGGAGCGATGAACGAGAAAATTTTAGTTTTGTTTTGCGCTGGCCTTGTGATTTTGTGGTTGAACTTGTGCAGGTCTGCCGGGTGAGCTAGGTCGATTGCAAAAATACCCATGAGGAGATCCGGGAAATTGTAGACTCATTCTATTTTCACACAGACATGTGATTGCATAGGGCTGCCGGATTGCGACATACCTGCTTGTTGCACAGAATATCACGTGGCAAAATGCTTCTGTCCCTGAGCCTCATGGTGTGTGCAAACATATTTTTCGAACTGAGCTGCAAAAGGGGGAAAACTATCTTTCCCGAAAACTTTTCGACAGTTTGAAAACTTCGGAAGAACTCCCCTTCTCTGGTGACGTTTCGGCACGTTACACCTTCATCGGACCTTCGCACTCAGCTGATGGAGCTAAGCCCAAGTGCGCCGATGTAACAAAGCCTTTGTGCAGGTACTTTTTGGAAACACTCGGTTTTTCTCCCTTTTGCAGCCTCAATCAATAAATAATTCTGTGAAATATTTTTCTCAGGGATATAGATGACAATCATAATCTCAGTTACTGACAAACAAGACTTAGCGGGACCTAGCGTCAAAAATAAAAGCAATAAAAACAACGTTCAACGGTGTATTGTGGTAGGACTTCTGAGCACGCTTCATGGAGGTGTGATCACGATTTCGCGTCTCTAAAAAGAGAGACTAACTCTGTATTACACAAGAATAAGGACCTGTGCTCAGTGAAATCAAGATTATCGAAGTATACTACGGTTTAGCGTAGGAAACATTTGGTTCAAGGGAGAGTCTACGATTGGAAAACTCTGTTTGAAGTTCGAGCAGTGTAATTCCACCAAACTTTGTCCGGCTGGGTTATTTTGGGCGTAAAACACGATTAAAAGGTCCGTTTCCAAATTTTCGAAAGATTGCTGAGCGTTTCGGAAAGTAGAATAGGTACACAAACGACGGTTTTCAGCATGTAACTTCTTTCAACCAATTATTCGGGGAGGGGTACTACGCAGTTTCTGTTTAGATGTCTGAGAGATACCAGCAACGCAATTAAAGGTGCCAATTTCGGCCACGAAAACTACATTTAGAATGGTTTGTCCGTATCTGACAACGTACCCAAGAATTCTTAGACGCAGTTGCAGGCTAAAGAGCGCTACATTAGGTAGGGTCCTTGAAAAAATGTTCTAAGTTCAGGGGTGGTAGTAAATGGGTTTGAAACCTCGAATCAGCTCGCGGGAAGATCGTGTTAAACTGCAACTTTGCGCGAGCTGACAGAGAAAATGGAGACAATGTGTCAATGAAGAAAATAACGGATAGCTTCCGAAGAAGTCCTCCGTAGGAATTTTTCGAAAGCTATCCAATTTAACGCGAGATCGCATACGATGACACGTGCTCCTTATGCTAGCTTTCACTGGAGAGTACGCAAGTCGTCGCGAAAACGGCTCAAGGCCTTGATGAATTGGCGCAGGATCGCAGTGGGAGTGCGCAGGTGTGGGGGACCCCGAGGTAGTGAGCAGATCGTGTGCGGGACCCCACTGGGAGTGGGAATGTGTGCAGGAAATCGGGATTTGACTGGTGTGCCGGAAATCGTGGAATGTGTGCAGGACTTCATTGGGAGCGTGCGGTAAGTAGGGGAATGTATTCAGGAATTTGCTGTAGGGTCCTGCATTCACACTGCACGCTCTCATCGTGTCCTGCACACCCGATGAAATAACTGAGAAATAGCAAACCGAGAACCGGTGCTGAGCCTGGTGAGCTATTTTTAGGCCCAACTCTCTGAGTAACCTGAAGTCTCTTACCAATGATTCCGAGGAGGGAACGCTTTCCAAGGAATTCGCTTTCATAATGAACGTAGTTGATGAACCAGCGAACGACGGTAGATTCATGAGCAATCCTTAAAACAACACGTAAGGTTGGAGCAGAGGCGGTCAAAGCGGTAATTTTGAGTCAGCTAGTAACAAATTTGGAAAAGGTGGTGGTGGGCAGTGAGAGAAGTGTTGTTTGATATATTTCTTACTATTAGTCAATTTTGTTCATCTTTCATGGACTGCTTTTGTCATTTCCTATGTTTTGAATAGTTTTCAATCAGTTCATTTTATTTGCTGTTGTTTCTCCAAATGGGTCTCACTTGTAATCAAAAGCATCCAGGAAAAATGAAAATGCAACGCAAAATGAAACATCAGAAACAAAAGCCATGTAACTACTAATTTTCCCACGCAATAAAACAAAAACTCCAGAATTGCAAAAGGACAAAAAATCGGTTTTTTTCCTTCAGGAAATCAGCCAAAACGAAGAACCTGACGCCGAATAAAAAAAGGAAAAATTTTCTGCTTTCGTGTCGAGTCAGGATGTGGAAAGGAATAGAAAATCCCAGCAATCAGAGAGGACATGGAAGAAATCGGAAAGTTTATATCAAGATCCAGAAATCAACCAAAATTAGAATTTCGACGCCAAATCAAGAAACGAAAAAAGTGCTTGTTTCGATATCGAGTCAGGATATGGGAAGAATCTGAAACTCAGAATTTCAAAAAGGAGATGGAAGGAAATTCTTCCTCATGAGAAAGAAATCAACCAAACTGTTATGATTGGAAAGACGAATCAAGAAATGAAAAAACATTCCGTTGCGATTTCGAGTCAGTATAAGGAAAGAATGGGAAACTCCAAACTTTAAATGATCATAAAAAAGAATCGGACATCTGAAAATTCTTCCAAAAACAACGAATCAACAAAAATAAGAAATTCAACGCTGAATCAAGAAATGAAAAAAACGTCATGTTTTAATAACGAGTCAGGATATAGAAAGCAATCGAAAACTTGAAAATTTCAAAAAGGACGCGGAAGGAATCGGAAATTTTCCTTTACTGTCAAGAAATCAACCAAAATGTGAAGATTGGAAAGACAAGTCAAGAAATGAAAAAAAATTCCGTTTCGATATCGCGTCAGGATATGGAAAGAATCGGAAACTCCAAAATTCAAACAGGACGTACGAGAAATCGGAAATCGGAAATTTTCCATCAAAACATCAAAAAAATCCACCAAAATTAAATTTCAGACTCCGAATCAAGAAATAAAAACAAACTTTTCGTTTCGAATTCGAGTCAGTATAAAACAAGATTCGGTAACTCTTAAAAATTCAAAAAGGTCATGGAAAGGATCGGAAATCGAAATTTCTTCCAAACAACAAGTCAACGAAAATGAGAAATTCTCCACCGAATTAATAAATGAAAGAAAAACTTCATGTTTTAATAACGAATCAGGATATAGGAAGGAATTGAAAATTTGAAAATTTCAAAACGAAATGGGAAATTAATCCCTCAGAATCAGGAGGACAACCGAAACGAAAAATTCGGCGCCGAACAATTAGCGGTGCAGCGGGTCCTGGGGTCAGAAGTTTTGGACGTCAATACGCGCACAAAGGTGAGAAAACGGCTAAGTGATATCATCCCATGCTACCGGTCGATGGGTGGTCGACTCTGTGGACCTCTGTCGACAGACAGTCGATCCGCCCCTTGCAGTCAAACCACCCAGCGACCGGTAAGCCACAAAAGGTGACGTGTCAACCACCCGTTGGACGCCACGAGTTTCTGAGGCACTCTAACGTTTCCTGGATTCAGTAGAAAATGTGGGGCTAGAAGGTACCAGCATACTTGTAAATATATACACCCCCAAGGCCACGATGAGTCGGTCTTATTCGTTTCTTTGCTTGTTTCCTAATCAGGATGCTGAGCGTCGATTATTCATCCATGTTTTAGACTTATCGCTGCATACACGAGAAAATCTATTGATGTTAACTTGGCGCACTATGATGATCATGAACACGACGACGAGATCATCAACTGTTTATCCGTTTTTAATCGTTAGTCTTATGATAGTTTCTATCGCTTTGAGAATTGATCTGGTTAAAGTCTGAAATGTCTTGCAGACATCAAATGCATAAAGGTCTCTCAACCGAGGTGCACTTGTGCTGCTTGCTGCAACTTCATACAAAGCGCTGGGGCGGATGTTGAGATTGTGGAATGCGGTCTGTTAAGCTTTTCTCTATTCAGTGGTGTGTGTAGTCGGTAGCAGTCGGAAAGGAAGTATATAGATAGTCGAACGAGTTAGGAGGAAGCCACTGAAGAGTGTGCAGATAGTTATTCGTTTTCACACGACCCAACTCAGTAGGTACTACTGGGTTGTAGTGAGTAGCAAACGATTAAACTACTTCATCAATAGACGAAGCTTCAATGGTTGCATTCGATCGGCAGATTCTTCCTGCGAACCAAACCATCTCCCTGGAACCTTATAGAGAGGTTGTATGGGGGAGAGGTGGAGAGAATGGAGAGCGAGGCAAGAAAAGAGGAACGGATAGAGGAGGAACGCGTAGAGGAGGAACGGTACAGGAGGAACGGTACAGGAGGAACGGATAGAGGAGGAACGGTAGAGGAGGAACGGATAGAGGAGGAGCGGATAGAGGAGGAACGGATAGAGGAGGAACGGATAGAGGAGGAACGGATAGAGGAAGAACGGGTGGAGGAGGAACGGGTAGAGGAGGAACTGGTAGAGGAGGAACTGGTAGAGGAGGAATGGATAGAGAAGGAACGGATACAGGAGGAACGGATACAGGAGGAACGGATACAGGAGGAACGGATACAGGAGGAACGGATACAGGAGGAACGGATACAGGAGGAACGGATAGAGGAGGAACGGATAGAGGAGGAACGGATAGAGGAGGAACGGTAGAGGAGGAACGGTAGAGGAGGAAACGGATAGAGGAGGAACGGAAAGAGGAGGAACGGAAAGAGGAGGAACGGAAAGAGGAGGAACGGATAGAGGAGGAACGGATACAGGAGGAACGGGAAGAGGAGGAACGGGAAGAGGAGGAACGGGAAGAGGAGGAACGGGTAGAGGAGGAACTGGTGGAGGAGGAACGGATAGAGGAGGAACGGATAGAGGTGAAGCGGATAGGGGTGAAGCGGATAGGGGTGGAGCGAATAGAGGTGGAACGGATAGGAAAAGGACGTACTGAGGTGGAACGGATAGAAGAGGAGTGGTTTGAGAGAAGGAAGGAGAAATAGTGGATACAGAGAAAACGAATGTATAAGGTATGGAGGAAGAGAGACTGGATGGAGAAAGAATGGATAAAGAGAGAATGGAGAGGAGGGGTTAGAGGAATGGAGAGAATGGAGAGGAGACTAAATGGTGGAAGGGGAGAGAATGGAGAGAGGGAAGAGAATGGAGCGAGGGAAGAGAATGGAGCGAGGGAAGAGAACGGAGCTAGGGAGGGAATGACGAGGGGGGAGAATGGAGGGAGGGTAAAGAATGGAGAGAGGATGGACGGCGAAAGTTTACCCAGAAGTGTTAAGAGAGAGGGAGACCATCGGAAAAGGAAAAAACAATCAGCATGAAAGACTTGGAGGCACAGTCCAACCTCAGAATCGTTTTCTGTTTTTCTGCATATCTCAAAAACGGTCTCACCCTGGTTCCAATGATGTCTCTGAAATCGTACAAGACCCCCTAGGAACGAAGTTATGCCCTCAAAAATTGTGCTACAGAAGCATGGTGGACGAGTTGTCCGAGGCTCGCAACTTCCGTCATTTGCACCCGATGTACGCGAACCGACCTGAATAAAGAGAGAGGCTGAGATTTGAGGGAAGAACGGGGCTACTGGTCGGAAACCATCGTTCATCTCGCCGCTGTTGAGCTCGAAAGATCGTAAAGGGGCGTGGCAAAGTGGCATCCGGGTGTGGGCGCCCCAGGGTGGCTTCCCCCTATATCTCGCTTATTCGGAGGAATTGAGAGCTCGCATTTGGCAGGGGCTATATATATATATATATATATATATATATATATATATATATATATATATATATATATATATATATATATATATATATATATATATATATATATATATATATATATATATATATATATATATATATATATATATATATATATATATATATATATATACATATATATACATATATATATATACATATATATATATACATATATATATATATATACAATATATATATATATATATATATATATATATACAGGCAGGGTGGGTCTACTTCACAAGTTTGTGGAAATCTCAGATTTCGTCCCTGAGCTTGGACTGTGCCCTTAAAGGGGCCCCTGCCAAAGGCGAGCTCTCAAATCCTTCGAATAAGCGAGATATAGGAAGCCACTTTGGGGCTCCAACATCTGGAATCCACTTAGGCGCGCCCGTTTTGCGATCTTTCGAGCTCAACAGTGGCGAAATGAGCGTTGGATTTCGATCAATGGCCCCGTTCTTCCCTTCAATCTCAATCTCTCTATTTGTTCAGGTCGGCTCGCATCTATCGGTTGCAAATGACGGAAGTTACAAGCTTCGGACAACTCGTCCACCATGCTTCCGCAGCTCAATTTCTGAGGGGCCACAACTCCGTTCCCAGGGGGTCTTGAACGATGCCAGAGACATCATTGGGATCAGCGTGGGACCGTTAACAAGATAGGCAGAAAAGCAGAAAAACGATTCTGAGGTTGGACTGTGCCTTTAAGAGAAGTCGAAAAATCTTATGAGCGGTTGGATCCTCCTCGGCTTGCCAATATCATCCCATCATCGGTAACCAAATGCGCTAGAGACTCTGCTTACTCATTCGAATTCGTTGGCTTGCTTTGTGAGCTTTTCTTGGCTGCAGTAGCATACCTTGCTTTTTTTGCGATGGGACTGCGGTAAAGGCTCAGTTCACCCAGAAAATTTATTTTCAGATTTTTTGCTGATCTTAGAGAGAGTTACCTCCTATGAACAGAGTTATGGCTCCTTAAAGATGCCTATATTTTGAGGGTGAAAATTTGGTGGACGAGTTGTCTCAGGCCTGTACTTCTCTTCATTCGCAATCGTTGTGCGAAAGCGAGCCAAGATAGGGGGGGGGGCAATTTGGCAATGGGCTGAAGAACGAAGACTCATTGGGAAATCATGGATCCATCTAGCCGCTATCGAGCTCGAAAATCTGATAGGGGGTGTGGCCCGAGGTGGTGAGCGAATGAGGTTGGGCCTGTGGTGGTCGCTCATATCGCGCTTATTTGAAGGGATTGAGATCTCGCACTTGGCTCGTGTTATATACATAGGTGTCTACTAAACAGTCAAATGAAAATTACGAATATCATGTCTGAGGGTAAACTATGCCTGCAAAGTCAGCGGACACGCTCGAAAAAGTTGTTGAGATGACTACGCTACTTGGGTCGTATGGACCCTAGGAGAACGCTCACGCCGATGGAAGCGTCAAAAACGAGTGAAACTACTAAATTTGAGTCGAGAATTTTTGTCAGCCACGCCCATGAGCTTTCAACCCCGCCCCTTCAATATTAGAGTACAGTCACTTCGGCTGGTTTTAGGAGCTTCCAACGAGGTGAGCGTTCTAGTACAGGCTATAAGAGTCTATCGGCTTCGCTAGTCCAACCGGTTTATCGTTAATATTGGCTATTTCAACCGCTCGGGTATAACTCGTCCAGTTTTACCCCATAACAAAAGTAGCCGTTATTCCTAAATTTGCATGCAGTTTTCGTTGGTTTTTTTCACTAGTTTCCCATACTACTAGCTTCAAACCTTCGATTTATGACATAAAATCGATGCCATTTTTGAGCGTGTCTGCGGCCTTTAAAGGCACAGTCCAACATCAGAAACGTCTTTCTGTTTTTCTGCCTATCTTGATAACGGTCCCACGCTGATTCCAATGATGTCCCTGGAATCATACAAGACCCCTGGTAACGGAGTTATGCCCTTCAGAAATTGAGCTGCGGAAGCATGGCGGACGAGTTGTCCGAGGCTCGTAACTTCCGTCATTTGCAACCAATAGATGCGAGCCGACCTGAACAAATAGAGAGATTGAGATTGAAGGGAAGAACGGGGCCATTGATCGAAATCCAACGCTCATCTCGCCACTGTTGAGCTCGAAAGATCGCAAAACGGGCGTGCCTAAGTGGCTTCCAGATGTTGGAGCCCCAAAGTGGCTTCCTATATCTCGCTTATTCGAAGGAATTGAAAGCTCGCTTTTGGCAGCTATTATGTGGGGTGGAGCTTCTTCACAATTGTGTGGAAATATCAGATTTCGCCTCTGAGCTTGGACTGTGCCTTCAAGCACTGATTTTTATCGTGAGCATTGCCTTTGAAATCGCATTTCAGAATCTTCTGATGAATCCTCTGAGAGCTTTTTCGATCCAGAACTGGATGATTACGATTATCGCCCAAACATGGAAGATTATTTGGGTGGGTCATTTGCTTGACTAGCAAGAGGACGTGAAGACTCTCAGTTGGGAAAAATGTGCTCCCCCTTTTTGTGCATTCTTTTAACCCTTGCCGGAGAACCAATCCCCGAACTGAATTTTTCCGCCACTAAAAGCTTCGCGCTAACCCGGGGTTTCCCTTTCTTTCCAAAATCAGGAGTGTTCAAGGGCTTAAAGGCACAGGACACCCAAAAAATTAATTTTAAAGATTTCATGCTTATCTTGGAGAGAATCACACGCTGATCACAGTGGTATCTCCAGAATCGCCCAAAACCCCCTTTGAACAGAGTTATGGCCCTTCAAAGATGCCTAGATTTTGAGGGTCAAAAATTGGTGGACGAGTTGTCTCAGGCCTGTATTTATCTTCATTCTCAATCGTTGCGTGAGAGAAAGCCAGGATAAGGAGACAGTCCGGTAAAGGACTGAAGAACGACGACTTGTTGGAATTCATCCATCCATCGAGCCGCTATCGAGTTCGGAAGTCTGTTAGGGGGTCGGGCCTGTGGTGGTGAGCGAAGGGGGTCGGGCCTGTGGTGGTCGCTTATACCTCGCTCATTTGGAGGAAATGAGATCTGACATTTGGCACGTGGTATACAGAAGGGGTCTTCTGCACAATTACATGAAAAGCTCAAAATTCATATCTGAGGGTGTACTGTGCCTTTAAGAAGAGAGTCGTCCACACAATATCAGGTTTTCTGTTTATGTGTAATCCCAGGTATCAGGGCTTACGAAATCGCGGTGCGGACCAGCTCTCACGCAATCTCGATTAACAAGCCGTAGCCCATTGTTACAAATCATAGTTAAGTTGGATGGACCCGCGAAGTTCATCAATCTTCTTTTCTGGGCATGTGAAGGGGCAATCTTCATTCCGGGGAGGAATGGAAAACTCAGGAGCTAACCCCGAAAATGAGATTAAAGTTCCGAGGTTGGTGCAAATCACACTAAAAATGTGTTGGGTGTCTCTCCCGCCTTTTTGCTGACAACTCTTTTCACCCGTGTAGATGTGCTTTTGCTGAACGTTATTTTCGTAATCTCTGTAGAATTGTGCGTTGAATGGTATGTTGGCTTCCTGCCTTCCACATCCCACCACAATAACAAATAATATGGATTATTAACTGTAATGAACTAAGAGCAGTCGCTTTGATTGTATAGTTATTCAGAACCCAGACACCAAATTTCAACCCTACCGTTATTGATCATATCCAGTGGGTACTGTCTGGTGGTTTTATGACCCTTACGTGTGCATCTTAGGCGCCGCATCAGAGTACATTGCTTGATGAATTGAATATTGCTTGAGGCGTGGCGCACCCGTTGAATGTATCTGTAATTGTACTGATGTATGATATTTGGACCGCCTCCCAATTCTGCATAAGGGTTGATTAAATCTGTTCACTGATCATAACTCTCCCCTAGTGTTCCTCGTTGGAGGAACACTAGTGAAGAAAGCGTCGTAGCCACTGTCTTGTGCGTCTCCGCTAGGGGATTCGGTGGAGTTAACCTCAAAAGCGCTTGTATTGAGCGTCTCTGCAAGGTGAACCGCTGAGCACATTTTAAAATCCCTACCAAGAGCGTATTCTCTGCCTTGTGCGTCTTCGCAAGCGGAACCGGCAATGTTCCACCACTAAAACTCTGTCCAAGGCCGAATTCTCTGTTTTGCGCGTCTCCGCAAGGGTAACCGGCAAAGCTTTATCTCGAAAAAAAAAACCGTCCTGTCTCGTGAGATTCGAAAGGGGAACCGGCAAGACGTGCAACAAAATCGTCATCTTGTGGAACTTGAGAAACAGGTGAAGTGAACTTTTCCCTGCAATCAGGCAAAATAGCCAGCAAGTTCTCCATTGAGCCAGAATCTACCTCCCTCTTTGTTATAAATCACTTCTTGCGCCGAAGCCTGACCTGAAGGTCAGTTCTTGACGCAGAATTCCGCGGGGATTCCGAAAACGACAATTAAAGGCATCGTTCGCGCTTAAAACCAATTTCCATTTTTCAGGCTCAATTTCATGAATGAGTCTGGTGGACCACGTTGGTGAAGTTTTGCGCGTCAAAAACATGATTCTGATTACGAGGAAAGGCCCTATTTATTTCGAAATATTGAAGAAGTTGTGACTTTATGCTTCTGGGACCTCTGTTCCCACCCCCCCCAAAAAAAACAATATTACAAGTGAAACCGTAGAAGGCATGTACTCAGGCGATTCTCGGCCCCGAGCCGCACCGAACAGAAATCGGAGCCACCTGACAGTTCGGCTAGTTCTTCCAATTTTCGCGCCACTGCTGTTGTTGTTCGGGCGAACCGGAGCGGCCCGGGCAGCAACAGCAGTGGCCAGGAAACCAACAGCAGTGGCCCGGGCAGCAACAGAAGCCGACTCGCAGACTGGGAACACGAGCCGAACTGTCAGGCGGCTTGGGGCCGAGAATCGCCTGCGTAGTTCGACCCCTCGTTATTGGTGTGGTACGACGTGCAGATTTATCTACGAATACCCGAGAGCTCTAACATACTTGATTGAGGATTTTCAGAGGATATGAATCCATTTGGAGAATGGTGATTCATGATCGTGCACAAATCTCCAGGAAACCATTTGATAGAATTTGTTTTATTGTGAAGTTGTGATTTTTTAAAGTTGGATAATCAGTAACTGCGTGAGAAATGATGTTGTTCTATTGCTTCATGAAATTCCGCGCCTTCGAGAAGTGTGGGCACACTGTGTGTTCGCTAACATGCGTCATTGTCTACCACCACAACTCTGTTGCCGAAGGCAGCATAGATGAAGACCTGCTCTCGTCTGGATGTTTTTTGTTAACGGCAAAGGGTTTGCTATGTTATACGATGTGCTATGTACTTTATTGTACGTTGTGGTACGTTACTCCATGTTATATTGTGTATTATAGCTGTGCTGTGAAAGGCTTTGCTGTGTTATGTTCTGCAAGGTTGCGCTACGCTATGTTGTCATAAAGGCAGCTTACAGTTGAGATAGCGACGTTGCTGGGGAGGTATGGTTCCCACTAGAACGCTCAGTCAGTTGGAAGCGTTAAAAACGAGTCAAAATCACCGAATTCGGGAATTATTTTCGAAGAATATCCTAGATTCCGGACATGAGCTTTGAAGGCTCCATATCGCAATACGAACTCTCTAATGGCAGGGACAGCCAGCAGAAACCGAGTCCGTGAGCATCGTGTGCGCATGTTATAACATAAGCGCACCGAGTTCGCGCAAACAGGTGTTTAAGGGTGCCCATGAAATTTTTGGGACGTTTTAAAAAAAAATTCGGATTCGGCTCAAATTCTGTACGCAGGGATATTCTGGGGTGCTGAAGACGAATCTGAAGTACGTTTAGTCTCTTACCGAACTACCGTATACCCTCCGTGATCTATCGTGATCTGTCAAAAATCGATAGACGGACCTCAGTTTCGTATTCAGCACTAAATAACCCTCAGAGGAGGAATTCGGGCAATATCTATCCAAACACTCCGAAGCACCCAAAAGTCGCGATTTGCCATCAAATGTTACCCTGGTTGGACGCTTTGAACGGATCAAGTCGAGAACTTTGAAAAAATCGACAATTAAACCCAAGATTCGTGATCAGTGCCCCAAATAACCCACCTAGGAGAATTTTAAGTCAAATCTGGAACATTTTTTAAACGCTTTCAGAGCCTTGTAATGGTTAAAAATAAACACCCAACCGAAAATCCGTCCATCTGCAAAACGCTATCAGCCCGCGCAGTTTGGAAAATGGGCCTTCCCCCAAACTTTGCTTGGGGGGTTCTTGGGCGCTAAACGCTGTAATGAGGTCCGGTTCCGGATTTTCTAAAGTCCAGTGCGCGCTTTGGACCGTACAGTAGGCACAAAAATTTGGAGAAAAACGCCTATAACTTTTTTCAGAGAGGGTTTAGGCAGCTGCGAAGATCATAATCGGATTCTACGTCTAAAACGGTTCTAGAGAAGTACATTTCATCCGGAATGGCAAGGCTGACTAATGGTAGTTCCCTTGTGTAACATTTCTACTGCTAATGACTAAAGTATGTGAACAAATGACTTCATTAAGCACAAACTTCGCTTACCCGACAACAGCAAGAAGAAAACTCGTTTTTTTTGTGGGAATAGAAAGTTTTTTTCTCATTTTCGGCATTATGAACAGGTAAAAACAAAAAATGAACAAGGAGCAGACAAACACAGTCGGAAAGCACTGAACAAGTTTCAGAAATGTGCAGATTTTCTAGATTTACGATTGTACGTGAATCACCCTCTTGAAGTCGCACCCACCCCATGTTTTCGTTATACTGTCCTTGGTAACGACTCTGTCCGAGGCTAAGGTGTGGGCTGGTAGACTCTGTTTCGAAGCGATTCCTTTGGTGCAAGGAATCGTTTTTCTGTGTAAAAAGAGGTCTGATGTTTTGTCTTTATCGGAACAAACTTCCGGTCCTTAGTTGCATTAAGTTGTTTTGCTGTTTTAATTTTGTTATTTGCAACACGTGCTGAGACAAAGAATAATTGTGTCGTAATTAGGCACGATTATTTCCGAGCTGCATGCAGCAAAGCGATTGTCCGCAACTGTGCGCAGGAAAAATTAGAAAAAAACATGAGGCTCATCCCGGATCTGAATGATTTTTCGACTGTTGACCGAGAGCCTACGTTCTGGAGGGCCCATGGGCAACTGAAAAGCTCTGCTCATACTCGACTCCGATCAGATCTGTACCCTACACACAGACACAGAAATCAGCTCAAGTGTTCATCTGTATAAAGATGAAGGCGACGGCATCGGTTTCGAAAGCCACCATTGGAAGTCATACTGGAGCATTTTTCAATAAAATCATGCGTTCGAATAAGGATGTCCAAGCAGAGGAGGCAGCTTATGCTTATCAGAAAAATCCAGCGATGATACCTGCATGATTCACTGCATATACCTAATTCGCCTCCCTCGGGCTTGGAGGTGCAATGATCTCGAGACATTCAAACTGTGAGTTGCGAACTTTTCGCCGAACACCACCCCCCCCCTCCTCTTCGCCAAAGACGACCCAGAAAACTTCGAAAAATCAAGATTTCCTCCAGTCTAGTTTGCTGTATTTCCCGATGTACTATCGTTCTCGGAGCCAAATTCCGCTCCGCGATTGCGGGCTACGGCTGTTGCATCATGCGGCACGTGATAATCGTGCTGGAAGAAGGGTCCCAGCACGACTATCACTTGTCGCATGATGAAACAGCCGTTCGTCGGACCGGAATTTGGTCCAGAGAACGAGAGTGCCTACCACCTAGTATGGTTTTCGTGCGCGCCTAAGCACTCGTTTGGTGAATATAGCGTTCCAAAAAAAGAAAATTTCCGTGAGGTCACATTGAAGTGGTTCAAAATCTTATTGGTTCAAATGAGCAAGAAGAAAAGCGAACACGCCCAGCCGTCGTGTCGAGCACTTCTAGACCGGCTACACCCGGCGGAAAACAGCTGGCTGCAGCTCTGCAGTCGGCACAGATCGCACTGATACTTTGCGTTCCTTGTTGTGCGTTAGCACAAACCCGGTGCGCATATGTTACAACATACGTGCACCGAGTTCGCGCCAACGTGCAATAAGGAAGGAAAAGAGCTCACTCTCTGGCAAACGCTGGCTAGTAGCCCCAGAGAAATTCACTTGTCGCCGAGGAGCTCCGGGGCGACTAGTCTAAAATTGGCAAGGTCGTAGCTAGACAATGGTGAGTTTGTCAAGCTAGATGGTGAAAAACTCTAGCTATTGTCTCCTAGTTTCATTGAGCTACTGGCGCCGGACTTGTCAAGCTATTGTCGCCTAGCTTTGTGGAGCTTAAAGCGCCGGTCTGGTGTCAGGCTACTGTCGCCTAATATTGTGGAGCTATTATCGCCGGCAATGTAAAGCTACTGTCGCCCAGTGATATGAGGCCATTGACGCCGACTCCTTGTGAGGATACTGTAGCCTACTGTAGAATAAAATGCCACGAATTTGCCTAGAATTTACCGGTATCCTGGATATCACGAAGGATTTTACGCAAAATTACCGCGAGCCAAAAAAAGTCCGCGAATCCACCGCACAAATGCCCTAAAAAGCGGAAACTACAAATAAACATGGCCAAATTCTTCTCGAGTCTGCCGCGAGTTCACCGCGATCCGAGAGCGCCCTTCTGCAGCAGCGGCTGACACAAGAAAGCGATGAATTGGTAAATATCGTACTTCGAATCCTTGTATGCAATGGCGAAAAACCACGGCAGACTTCGGTGCCATCGCTGCATTTTTTGCGTGTATTCTTAAGATTCTCCCCTCTAGGTTCATACTGGTTCACCAAACTTAGATTATCGGACAATGCAATACTTCATATCATAGTACGGGAGGAAAATTTACATAAAAAACATTCCCTACTGACATACGACAACCATAAAAAATTAGATTGAACAACGATATTCACAGAGATTATAGTACACCGTACGAGCAGAGAACAGCATCAACAGAACAACATAACAACTAACGCCAAAAAAAAATTACGAGAATTTAGCTTCGAAAAAAAAAACAAAATTGAGAGAACTTAGCTTCGAAAAAAAAAACAAGACTCGAAGCTCCACTTCTTAGCGATCTATTCTACACCACACAAGTATACGAACACCCTATTTCAAAAGATAATGTTTCGAGCGTGTTCTCGGCTTGGGCTTGGCGAAACCTGACGAAATTTTTTTTGTTGTGATGCATCATAAACCTCGTCTTACTCGCACTCGAGCCTGAGTTTCTAACACAGTTTTTTGTGTTTTCAACACAAAAACACAGTTTTTCAATAAAGAATCCAGTTACGAATTTGTGGTAATAAATGAAATTAAGGTTATTCGCTCAGAACATGGCTATTGAAAATTCGTACACGTGCCACTTTTTTGTCATCAAAAGACCGTAAAAATCGTGAAATAGGACTGCGAAAAAATGGTGTCTTGATTCATATTTTCGAAGATGAGCTCGGAATAATTTTATGCAATTTCGCACCTCTTCGGTATGTCGTTTCGACGAGAATTAAAAGGAGCGAAATCTACACATTTAAGAAAATTGCCCAATTTCGTTAAATTTTTAACCATCAAAAAATTGCCTTGAGAAATTATTTTCTCGCAATGTTATATTGTGTCTTTAAAGGTATGGCTAACAATTGATAAGGGTCTAGTTTTTTACGGTCATGTTCTGAGGAAACAGCCCTCACTTGATTTAATACCACGAAATCATAAACGAAATCGGTATCCAAAGGCTGAACATTCGAAACTCAATCTTGAGTGTGCGTAAGGCACGTTTTATGATGCCCTAGAACATATTAAGGTTTCGTCGCGTTTCGCTAAGTCCTGGCCCAGTTACATTCAAAAAAGCATCTTTAAAGAACGTTTGTTCGTATGCTTACGTGCCTCACTAGCACTGCCTCACTAACTTCTCATAAAGTGTGCCCGAATGAGAATGGCGGCCCTCGCGGTCGGCGTTCTTGGCAGGCGGCCGTCGCATGTGCCGCCCTCGGACGAGTGTTGGATTTCAACGACGGCCGTCCCCTCTCCCCTCGTCTGCAGAGCTGATTGATCGGCGCAGTGCTTGCTGCCAGCCGGTGCCGGCCCCGTTCGTAGTCGATGGCGGTGGGGACTTTTCGCATGCTTGTCCGAGAGCGGCGAACGCGACGGCGGCCTGCCGAGCACGCCGGCCGCATGAGCCGCCATTCTCATTCGGACGCACATTACATGTAACAGGGGTAGCCGGCTGCAGGGTGAAGCGGGGCGTTGCTTAATTTTCCCAAATCGTGGCGAACACCCACCATAATTTTTTTCCAGGTTTCTAAGTTTTTGCGATCCCCCGAGGCGATGTTTCTGGACAGTTTATAGCCAGACGCTGAAAATTTCATAAAAAATCTGAGCGATTCCCTTCCCTTAGATGACCAAAAATAATGAGAATTTCGGGGCATTTCCATCAAATTTTAATTTTTTTGGACCAAAAATTCTGCAACCCCCCCCCCTAACCTTGATTTTTGGGCCAAAATTTCTGAAAAAAATTCAAATTCACTCCACCCCCCTGCGAAGATTCTCGCCTGACCCTGGCCGGCAGTCCTAGTCCTGGCTTAGGTCCTCCAATCGTTCTCGACCCCTGAGTCGTCCATTCGTTGCCGCTTTTCCGCATTGTCTTCGTCGTCCGCTTCTGTGATGATCTTCCTTGTTTTCTGAAAAAAGGATAACATAAGACGGCCGAAGAACTGGAAAAACATACAAACAGTAAGCTATACCTTCCGAGCTACCAGCTTGTGATGAAGTATGTGCAAGCTGATGATTCAGCTAAACATCAATGGCATTACTCGAATTGAGAATAAGGCAGCTTGTGATCTAAAAGCAGTAACATGTGTGTTCCACTTCCGCGATAACACAGCCGGATGCGGGTAAAGCCATTGATGGTAGGACTTCGACGTATTTCGGCTACCATAATCCGGGAATCGCTTCAGGACCCAACGCTAAAAGTCCTATTAGCCCAAGCCATTTGCAGCTTTATTTACTTCAGACGCGCGCGTTTCCATCGCAGTTTCGCTGCATAGCGCGCTCACTCCCTATCCAGATAAAGCCAAAGATGGTAGGAATCAGCGCTTTTCGGGTGCCGTTTCTGACAATAGTTTCGGGACCCAACGCCGGGTTTCCCTTTACGTCGGAACTGTTTTGCAACCTCGTTCAGTTCAATCGCACGCGTTTCCTTAATGGTGTCACTCTGGAGCACACCATGCAGAGGTGGGATCAGATCAGAACTTGTCACCCAGCGATTTTTTTAAACTTTCAGAGCTAGAGTCCTCAAACTCTGGACGTGCTAGTTTAGAAAGAGACACTCAAACTGAAAATTGTTTTCTGCATTCACCTTTAACTTCATAGGCCCTTTAGCTCTCCTGATTTTGCAAAGGGAGGAAGACCCTGGTTGGTGAGAACATTGTGGGAGTGTGAAAAACACGGTATATACCCTCTATAAAACGTAATTCACATCATTCGAGGCGCGAGCGGCGCGCGTGACGCCCCAGCCTCCGTCTGCCCTCCGCTCTCTCACTGTCTCTAACCTCCGCTCCGCACCAGCACGCGTAGGAATCATGTGAATTTTGCCGTTTTATAGCCTGTACCCTCTGTAAAACGTCGTAACTCACATCATTCGAAGCGCGAGCGGTGCGCGCGACTATCTGGGCCTCCGTCTGCCCTACGCTCTCTCACTGTTTATAACCTCCGCTCCGCACCAGCACGCGTAGGAACCAAGTGAATTTCACCGTTTCATAGCTTGTACATAGATATCGTTTCAGGAATTTATACAAGGAACTACTCCGCTGCTTTCTCTTTGGGTGGAGCCATGAATGAAATCTCACTACTAAGAATTCCGATTGTTCGTGTTTTCGCGGCATTCTTGGCAACGAGAAATTTCCTGAAGGGATTTTTTTTTTCAAGCGCCTGTTCTACTCATAAGGCCTCCTAAAAATTTTTCTCCAAAATCAGCTACAAGTATTCTAAAGAACAGCGCATCGGTGTGAATCACACTATCTGATTGGTGTGATTCACATGCCTTACCCAGTTTATAATTCTGCTTCTACATCTCGGTATCACACATTCGGAAACGAAAACTTTTGACTCCGGAGTTAGCTTTTACGGACAAGTAAGAAAATGCCCCATCCCAAAATGATTAATTCATCCTGGAATATCAAAAATTCGTATTCATTAGAAAAAGCGACGAGCGCTGGCTGTAAATTGAAGTGGATGAAGAGAATGACTTTCTTCAAAGGATACTGAAGTGTTCAAACTCTTCATGTCGAGATGTCACCGTGGAAGATGATGAGATCATTGAAAATGTGCAAAAACGATACCCTAGACGTGTGTTCACCAAAGTATTCCCAAACAGAGAAGTTCCGGATTATGCAGCTCGTTTGGATATGCTAGGGTTAAATACCCTACGATATCGCAGAGCTGAATTCGATTTGCATCTGTGCTATAAGATCGTGCATGGTTTTTGCGACATTCCCTTTGACAGTCTCTTCGTGTTTACTCGCCACCATGTCCGTTCTCGCAAACATGGATTCCAACTTGAACGGAAATTCACCTCTAAAGGCAGCATATTGAATTCTTTTGCGTTCAGGGTTGTCAGAACATGGAACAATTTGCCTGCAAAAATCGCTGAATCCGGAAACTTTTCAATTTTTCGAAGTAGACTATCCAAGTACGATCTCAGGTCATTACAAGGAACGAGTGAGCGTCCACTCTGATTAAAAGGGTATTACTAATAACCTGATGTGACGGGTTCTCCCAGCTTGTTGTGCTTTTCTTTGTCCCAGTAGCGGTGGCCTCAAGTATCTTGAGACAAGATTTCATTCGAATTGTAAAAAAAAATTTCCTCTGCAAAAAAAATCATATTTTGTCCCCTTCTCACTTCTGCCATTGTTATGCATCTTTTTTTTACTTTAACAAAGAATCTCATTCACATACGTGTATATGTATGTTTCTTTATTTCCACAATAAAGTCGTTGCAAAGATTTGAAAAAAAAAACTCTTCAGGCCCAGTTTGAAATGTTATTGACATCATCCGAAAAAATTGTCCGAAACCTCCTGCTTCAATGGTGGTGAAAAGTTCAGAAAAGCTAATCGATACCATGATGAATTGTGAGTGGAACAGGATGATCTAAACGGCGAAGGGACGGAGCACGTTTGGGTTCTGAAGCGATTGCCGGATTACGGTAGCAGAAATAAGCCGAAGTCCTACCATCAATGGCTTCAGGATGCGAGCAGTACTGATCGAAAAAAGCACGTCATACCAGATTACCGAAGGGCAAAAAGACGGGGTTTCTCAGGCAGAAATACTGCAAAATTCTAACAATTTCGAGCACATGTCTAAAGGTTTCGGAAATCTTGGGCTCCATTTTCGGCCTTTCGTGACCCTTTCATCGGAAGAATGTCTGAAAAAATAGAAACTTTTTCGGGTGTACTAAATATTTTTTCAGCCTATGTGAGTAAAGGAGAATTCTGCCAGATAACTAGAAAAGTCTGCCAGATCACGAGAGAAATCTGCCAGAATGCGGGAAAATTCTGTCAGAGGAGGGCAACATCGTTTCGTAATCTGGTAGAAATTCTCGTGATCTGGCAGAATTTCCTCGTATTCCCCAGTCCGTATACGTAAGTATTCTGCCAGATTACTAGAAATATCTGTCAGATCACGAAAGAATTCTGCCAGAATACGGGAGAAATCTGTCAGAGGAGGGCAACATCGTCTCGTGATCTGAGAGATTTTTCTCATATTCTCTCAGAATTTTCCCGTAATGGTCAGGCCTGAGAAGAAATGGGAAGAAATGGCAATAAATTGGCAGGAAAATGATAAAGGCAAGAGAAAGCGAAACTGAAAGAAACGAAAGTGCGCGAACACTGATGCATGGAGGAAAGTCGGCTTCCCAGCGCGAGGCGAGAGACGATTTGAGAGTGTCTCCGATTGGCCGCTATGGAAATTCAAAACACGATTGCTCGTGTTTCACACCGTCTTTAACACGTGGTGTTAAGGCGCCATAGCTCGTCTCACGGGGACATTCAGGATCGGGTTGTAGCTTGATATCAAGCTAGATTTTCATGAGAAAATCACCATAATGACGTCACGCCCGAAGGTCGGCTATTATGGTGAAAAAGGCGCTAGAGTTTAAAAAACGGACCTTAGTATGGGGCTACTAGCCAGCGTTTGCCAGAGCTGGTGCAACCGCGGTAGTGATTTTGAGGAAAAGTCAATGTGTCGGTGCTACTGCGGATATTGTGGCACACGACACAGCGGCTCGCACGGACGCGGGGAGGTTTCTGCAAATATCGCGGTATCAGGGTCATTAATTCGTTTAGACGAAAGTATTAACAATGATACGATTATAAAATGCTCCTCATCTCACTGTGTGCCTCAGTTTACTTTTCGGAGCCGGACCTGGAAGATAGTCATCAGTCTTTCTGGAAGATCCACCAGACGGTAAAAGATAATTTTCTCTCCAAGGGGATGATTTTACGGGTGGGAAGGGGGTGGTACTGCGGACCCATCTCACCCACGGTCCTACCGCAGAGGGGTGCCCCTGTCGTTAGCCGTGGTGTTGGGATCACCCCCCCTGTGGGAACATCAGCGGGACGTTCCCTGTTCTGGTATATCCTCAGGGCTTTCTCTGCATACCCGGGAAACGAAGGATCTTGCCCTCTCCGTGAATTGTCGCCTCACGGCAAGACCGCCCGCACACGTCATACATTGATCCTGCCTGAGGCACGCGAGCTGTCTAAGCGGATATGCGAATGCTCACGGAGTGTTCTATACTTCTTTAAACGAGTGGCAAGTGGGATTGGTATGAATCGGTTGCACCGCGGTGTGAAATCGGTTGAATGGCGGTTGGCTTTTATTTGAAGGACGGTGGAGTATCGATTGAGAGGCGGAGCGTCTCTTCCGTTCCACAGATAATCACCGCGGTGTACCCGTTCCTGTGTCTGAGTTGTTGCCCCTTATCCTGGTTTTTTTGCACTTTTTGTTGGAACTATTTTCGAAACATTGCTTTGTCGCAGGTTTTTCGTGTTTTCATTGTTATGCACTCTTTTTCAACGGTTGCCTCACTCAGACAGTGTCACGACAGTAGCCCAACCGATTAGTAACACTGGGCTCAAGTTTGTTCGGCTATTTCCCGAAGTTCTCGTCTCGTGGCTATTACCTCTGGCGATAGGTTACAAAATTCCTAGGAGGAAGTGTTCTGTAAGACCTGTTTTTGGAGCGCGATCTTGTTGTGCGGACCCATATCGATCGGGTCGCGACCTTACGGGACAAACCGGTAACGGTCAAAATTTTCCGGGCTGCCCCTGATCCACAGTATCCTTTTTCGCGGCGGGACCAGCATGGATTCTTGGCTCGCATGCAGCCATGGATTCTTGGCACGCCTGTTCGATCAAACAGTGATCGAGACAGAGAAAAATCGTTTGAGCGCCGTACTCCAATTCGGCCGTAAAGTAAAACGCGTTTGTGTAAATCCACTAAAGAGTGCATTTCAGGCCTGTATCGTCCCGTTCACTTTTGCGACGTGCCAAACTAACTGTGGCTTGTACAACAGGAGCAGATTTTCTGAAATTGACCGAAAATACGTTTGGTAAGAGGAAAACACGGTGTGTGATGGAGATACACATGGTTTTGACTCCAGGTTAACACAGCTTCGTAATCTGTTTGTCTGACTCATTGGAGGAACGCTTCTTTCACAAATCCTAACGCGCTCCTTTAGGCTAATGTTCACCGCAAACTCGATAGAGTACTGAAGATTTGATGCATGTGCTTGGACTGATGCCCACAAAAGTTGTGAGGTGTGTTCAAAATTGAAGACACGCTAAAAAGTGGCACAAGTAATGACTAATTAAGTACGCAATAACTGCGTGAGAACTGCGTTCTTCCAAGCACGTACTCCTGAGAAAACGCTCAAAATGAAGAAGCTAACTTTGCGTAAATGATTTATTTTTTAGGCCTCCTGGCTCTTCTGATTTTAGAAGGGAAGGAGAACCTCGGTTGGGGCGAAGGTCTTGGTGGGTTACAAATTGGGCGCGAAAAATGTTTCCACTAATGTGCCAAGTATAGTTGTGCTTTTTGACTAAACGGACCGAATGAATGAATGAATGAATATATTCGACTTCAAAATTTTCGAATAAACGAATGAATGAATAAATTCGACTTCAAATTTTTCGAATAAACGAATGAATGATTATATTCGACTTTAAATTTTTCGAATAAACGAATGAATGAATATATTCGACTTTAAATTTTTCGAATAAACGAATGAATGAATATATTCGACTTCAAAATTTTCGAATGAACGAATGAATGAATATACTCGATTCTCTATTTCGAATGAATGAATATCGAAAATCGAATAATTTCGAATAAATGAATTAATTTAACTACGGGCCAACCGTATTCAGAGTTTTGCGACGCTACTGCTTTGAAGAGGCAGTTTTCAAGAATGGCATCGAAAGCTTCTGAACTGCTCAATATTTTCAATATTCCGCTCAGGCAGGGTTCATAAGTGGCGGCACGCAAAATCGATACGCATCGTTTCTACACTAGCAGCTGTCTGATGCCACCCACAGCGGTTCTATTCATACAACGCCAGCGCGTCACGAGCGGGCGTTTCGTTAGACCCCGTTCAGAGTTCATTCGCGTCACGACGCGATGTTATAATCAGCCTACATCTCGATCACGCTACGTCGCGTCGCGTCTTCGCTGGGTGTCCACAGTGAAGAGGCGCGATACATTCGGAATGACGTGCTTTCTCCTAGAACAATAGCGGTCGTATAGCGAGATGGGAGCCGTTCGGCCCGCCACGCGCCAGCGATTTCCATCAGTGTTACTGTCTTAGTTGGGGATAGTGTTCGCGGAATTTCTGGATTGAAGGCGTGATTCGTAGCTTTTTCGCTTTTCGTGAATTTGTTACTTCGACATTCTCTGCCCTAACAAGTATGAGCCGCAGAACTTGCTGCTATTTGATATTTACTCCACCGCTTTGAGTATTACTCATTTTGCCAACTATTCGTTTTTATTTCGTTTCCAAAAATCGATAAAAAAAGAACAAACTCCAAATTAGCCATCGTCGACAGCCATAGAAGCACCTTGTCAAAGGTTGGGAAAAAATATACTCTGCCAACGCGTAGCTGGATGCCTCCGAGGGCCCGGCCTGTAACGCCACCCAATTCCATCTTGAGAATTTACGGGTTATAGCTACGATAGCTAAAACCCGCATATTCTTGTGTCGACCCTACAACGGTGCAAATTCTACGCGTATTCTACGTAAAAACGAACACTAAACTCGATACATTGAACCCTCTCTCGCTAAACCCGAATATTCTCGCTACAACTTTGTAGCGAGAATCTGGATTTCGCGACAGCCTGTGTTGAAATGCAATCTTAAAGCCCGCGCTGCCTACGTGGACCGCAGGGATGCCGTTCAAACAATGTTGGTGCAGTCATCTTACTGAGTGATTACTCGACACTCTGCGGCTGGGCGTGGAGGGTGACCCGGTGTCGCTTTCTGGGACACCATGGCGAGGATAATTTTGACCATTTTGATGCTGCAGGCGGTGGGGAAGAAACGGCGATGCTGTCGATCGCAGCTGGGATCGCCGTTCTAATACGGGTCAGGACTGGGTGGGTCGATCGACCGGAGTGCTGTAACGAGAATTTGCGTAGAATATGCAGGTGCCGTAGCAAGAATGTAGCGAGAATTTACGTAGAATATGCGGGCGCTGTAGCTAGAATTTCACCAACTGAGGCTAAACTTTCAGTAATTTACGTAAAATCTCGTGCAAAAATTAGACAAGATGCCTCCGGAAACCCCGGGCATCTCCGGTTTCCGTGTGAGGCATCTAGCTACGCACTGGCAGAGTACAAATCTCGCTCTATTGAGAATTCCCGATGCTTATTTTGGATCTAGCGCATATGTCGTGGTTTCAATTGCCCTATCAATTTTCGCGGCTTTAGCTTTGGCTGCTAGAAAATGCTCTGTCGGTACCCTGGATCTCCATTTCAGGTTCAACTTGAAAACCGCAAAGTTTTGCTGAAAACCAAAAAAAGCGTTGGATAGAAGACGATTTACACTTTCGATTAGTATTGCCCTTACCAGATGAAAATTCCGGTCCGCAGTTGTGGACAAACGCTGTTGCAGCACGTAATGCGATGAAGTCGTGCTGGGACGAAGGTTGATCGTGCCGGGACTACGTGGTCCCACCAGTATTGTCATCGTGTCGCGTGCTGCCATAGCGGGTGCCTGCGATTGCGGACCAGAGATTCGCGGGGATGAAAGCGCTTTTTCAAGTACTCTTCAAAGACAGATTTATTTTGAAACACAGATCATTACTGGGAAGTTGAGGCGTTTCCATGTTTAATGAGGTTTGAGGCTGTGTTTGAGCTCATTACTCATCAGTTACGAATTACGATTAACGATTTACGAGGATTTGAAAATTACGATTTACGCAATTCAAAATTTCAGTTACGCACAGCCCTGACTCACACTAGTGCTGGTGCACTGGCCCTTCGAAAAATTTCTGTGTATGATCCGGTAAAGGCTGTAGTTAGATTATTCGAATATATTCGAAGATCGAATATGTTCGAATAATTGTCAGTGTCGATAGTCGATTTCGAATAATAATCGAATATGAGGTTTTTTCGATAGTCGATTTCGAATAATGATCGAATATCTGTTTTTTTCGATAGTCGATTTCGAATAATGATCGAATATCTGTTTTTTTCGATAGTCGATTTCGAATAATAATCGAAAATCGGGATTTTTCGATTACTCGATAATCGAATAAATAATCGAATAATTTATTCGAATGTTTATTCGATTGCGAATATTCGAGCACAACTATAGTGCCAAGGTGCTATCGCAGCGGAGGGGGAGGCACTGTGGCACGTGACCACGCCCATCTTTCCGTGCCGCAACGACTCTCCTGATTTTGTCAGGGAGGGAAACCCCGGGTAGGTGCTCAAATTCGGTGCGGCACGGTAAAATGGGCGTGGCCAAGTGCATCGCGCCTTAGTAGCCCCCCACCCCCGCACTATCAACGTAGAAATTTTGCACCGACGTTGAGCGCCGCGTTGCCACGTCGGTCATCCATCATCGCCTTCCGCCACTCAACGATGTCGCAGCCCTGTACTTTAACGTGTCGAACGGCATCGTTCGGAAAACTTTAGTGCGTCTACCGGAACCGCATCACCGCCTTTTTCCGTTTGTGGTGGACTGTATGATATCAGATGAAAATATAATTTGTATTCGAGTATTTCAAAGTAACATCCGTTGTTTGAGCATAATCTTTTTTGGACATCTAAGTTTCTATACATGTACTTTCACATTTGAAAAATGAAATAATCTCGACATGAACTATTCTAATTTTAAGGCATGGGAAATGTGTACTTCATCCTTCTCAATGGTAATCTTCGCGAGTTTTAGTCATATTTCGAAAAATATGAAGCCGGATATGTACTGCCACATTTGTTGCATAATTCTGTATGTTGCTGTTCCTGTATGAGGAAGAATTTCCCGTATTGTATTTGTTCATGTACTATCAAGTGATTAATTCATCAATAAATTTGTAAATCTAAACTTTGTATTATCTTATGTAACACGCAAGCAGGGTATCCCCAAATTGTGATCTCCACTGCTGGCTGTTGGAGAGTATAACAGCCAGTAGTAGGCGTCAGGACTGGAGGTTTCTCTGCTAGCGTATTACGCTGTTCTAATCTCCCCCACTGGGCAGGGTCCGTGGTTTCATATTTGCCCGCGGTCCGAACGTGAAGTGCCTTGATGCAGATTTGCGTTCGGAACGCGCACACTTCAGTACTGACCGCGCCGGTATATCGGTTGAAACGCGCGGAATGATGCGGTCGGACCGTCGCCGATTCCGGTCCGACCGCGCTAACTACCGGTCGGAACGCGCGCAATGGTGCGGTCGGAACGTCGCCGATCCCGAAGTCGGGCCTATTGCGCGCGGTCGGTCCTCATATTCGTCTGAGAAGATAGTATCTGTTCCGAAACATACTTTCAGTCTCCACATCCGCAGGTACAATCCTGGTGTCATCTGAAGAGCGAAATGTCTACGACGTCGAAGAAAAACCGGCATATCATGCGTGTAATACGAAGTTTGGTGCAATCACACCCAAAACTTCCAGTTTGCAACTTTGTTGGATTACGATGCTCAACCGATTTTTCTCTGTGTTTCGAGTGGTATTTCGATCAATATGCCTCACATATTCTTCAACACAGTGTATGCCGTGGAAATTCGACTTTTTTCGAAAACGGCTGAAACTCTGTCTGCGGGGCCATTTTCTCGTATGCGATGTCAGTTTGTCGACCGAATCGTTATCGGAATCGGTATTGCTTGCAAATAGCAGAAGTGCGGAAGGACAACTTAAACCAGAAGCCTTTTTTCGTGGTTAGCAATATTTTTCGCACATTTTGGTTACTCTTCTAAAGTGCTTCAAACAAAAACAATCGACCAATCTCAGATTTGCTTCTCTTCAATTCAGTATGTTATCTGAGCTTCATTTTATCTATTCTTAGGGCGTTCTTTGGAAACACCAGGGAGAGTATGACCATGCGCTAATTCCTTATGCTTGAGTAAATAAATAACAGATAAAATGAACGAATTCTCATCGACGAAAATCGAACAGAAGCGCCACGAATGCTTCCACCTCATTCATCAGAGTAGTTTTCGTTGAAGATTTTAAAAGTCGTTCAAAAATAAAGTCATTTCAACGGAAAACACGAAATTATTGGTCATATCGATCGAATAGGGGTGCCAAGAATCCATGGCTGCATGTGAGCCAGGAATCCATGCTGATTCCGCCACGAAAAGGGGTACTGTGGATCGGGGGCAGCCCGGGAAATTTTGGCCGTTACTGGCTTGTCCCTACGGGGCATCGCGTACCCCTTAGGCCGGCGTCATACTTTCCGCTACCAGCGAACGTTTATATCGAACATATCGAATTTCGGTCGATATTGATGGTAAGCATCAGGGGCTTTCAGAGTAACGCCTCAGCGAAATTCGTCGTTGCAGAAGTGGTACAAAAGATGCAGAGTGCTGCGCAGAACTCCTTAGCGTTCCCCATCTTCTGTACAACTTCTCGCTGCGGCGTTACTCTGAAAGCCCCTAATGTTTACCATCAACATCAGCCGAAAATCGATATGCGCTTTCGCTGGTAGCGAAAAGTATGACCCCGGTCTAAGGGGGACGCGATGCCCCGTGGGGTCGCGACCCGATCGATATGGGTCCGCGCAACGTGATCGGGCCGAGATCTCTAAAAAAGGCCTAACAGGACACTCCCTCGTAAGCATTTCGTAGCCTATCGGTAGAGGTAGCAGCCACGAAACAAGAATTTCGGGAAATAGCCGAACAAACTCGAGGCTACTGTTACTAATCTCTTCGGCTACTAGCGTGACACTGTGTGAAAGAGGCAACCGTCGAAAGGGAGAGCAAATTGCGGCCTGTGTTGAACAAATGTTTAAACTCGCGCTTGCCATGCTGAACGCAGAGATGCCATTTGCACAGCGTTGGTATGGGCTATAAAACAGCGAAATTCACTTGATTCCTACGCCTGCTGGTGCGAAGCGGAGGTTAGAGACGGTGAGACAGCGTGGGTCAGACGGAGGCCGAGGCGTCGCGCGCGCATCGAATGATGTGAATTACGACGTTTTATAGAGGGTAGATCAGATGCTTCCGAAACTGATCATCTCCGCTTTCCATATGAGGCACCTAGCTACACGCTGGTAGAGGCTGTTGCTATTCTTACCGCAATTGTTCTGCTATTAAGGGGCCAGCGGTACTATCCCACGGGACGACAGGGGACGTCAAAGTTTTCATAAAAAAGTGAAACTGTAAAAAAAGGGGGAGGGACATGGAAATCTTGGATTCAAATTTAAAAATCTGAATTTCACTTCAATTAAGGTTTTTGGAGGAAAGCGGGCGGGGGAGGGTGACGCCAGTGCCTCCGGGTCGATGACGTCAGGGCTTCAGGGCAGTGACGGCAGGGCTCACAAGCCAAATTGTCACTTCGGCGCCAGCCCCCCCCCCCGCATCGGGGGGGGGGGGGGAGCAAGCGTCGGTGCTCGGAGGGTTGCCCCCTCATTTGTATGAGATGGTAGTGGGTTTCCAGGTGAACAGAACATGATGCCAACTCAGGTTTCCTGCTGATAAAGCTAAGAAATGTCAGTAGGAGAAGAAAGAACTCATTATGCACTCGAAAATTGTTTTCCCAACGGTTTTTATTTATTTATTTATTTATTTACATAAGCCTGTGTACCAGACCTATGTCCAACGAACAACATAAACGAAATCAGAAAAAAAACATACAGCAGGAACAAGGGAAAATTATCAGTTCTCGATCAGGTAGTGTAATGAATTCAAAGCAGATACACGTATAGCCCACAATGTTGTAGAGACAAGGGAATTGCTCCGCGAAGGATTAACGCTCGCCACGCTCGTTCTCGAAGTGTTCAGTTACAAGGTTTCTAAATGTCTTATTGCCCACAGCGATGGATTTTAGCCTCCGAAGCCGTTCGAATGCCGGGGTCGCCCTATTTATGAAGAAAAAGCGCCTGCAGTTTAGGTTTGAATTTTTGCGCACAATTCTTGAAGCTACTCCCCTGGTACTCGATGTTCTCACCTCGACAATACACCCACTTTCGTGTTTCGCTTTTTTTTTTCGTGTTGAGCCTTAGCTATTTTCACAAATGTTCGATCATTGTGCTACAGTGGAGCTGCTGACGGTCCACGACTCCCGTAGTCAGGTTAGGATAGGTTAATACATTGAACATAAGAACGTTTGGAAATTCGTCCTTGTGGCGGAGAAATCGATTTTCGAGAAGCGTGTCCCACCAGTGAGACACGCGGGCCGAAGTGGTAGTCAACGCGTGTCCCACCGGTGAGACACGCGGTCGTGAACGGGTTAATTTCCAGATTTCTGAAAGTTTTCAGTCTACTTAATTGAAGAGAAGAATTCATCTGAAGGGTAAACGTAAAACTTTTCAGCATTTTTTAGAAATTCCAGTCACAAATAAGAGGGGATAGCTTCGGTGAGGTTCTGAAAAACGGTTTGACTGAGCCTGATTCCTAGGGGAGTTGTCGAGTATGGTGGGTGTATCCGCACGGCACAGCGCAGGCTGCTGATCCGCAGCCATCTATTTCGTGGTTACCTCACTATACTCAAGGTCTGATAATGTGCTCTCTTTTCCGCCCAAAATTTCGGTAGCGTTGTTCAGAAGCGTTCGCATTTCTCCTCTCATTGTTAGTATTTCAGCCGTCACGCTCTTGCCGTATGTCCTTCTGCCAAATGTGTGCGCTTATTGGGCTCTACTCCTAGTGTATTCCACGCCTTCCCTGCAGTATGTTTGACCGCTCCTTTACCCACTCACGTGTCGCAGAACCTTAGAATCATTCTACTGATATCTGCTTAGCCGTGCGGGTGATTCGCGCATAAGTGATGGGGAATGAAGGGCAACTACGAAGCCGCGTGGCAGCCCCTCATCTCCCCCTTTGACCACACGACTCACCCCGCTCGACTATGCGGAGACCTATAGGTAGCGTTCAGAGTTTTCGCGGGGCGACGCGATGGCACATGTCAGTGCAACGCGAAAATCGGGTTGCTCAGGTATTCAGGTGTCTGGGCGACCACACGCAATTGCGCGCGTACGCAATTTCTCGTAAACAAGCCACGGCAATTTTTTTCTAGAGATACCAACAGTGTTTTCGTATTCGTTCGAGTGCAAGTAATTTTAGATATGCTTATTTTCTTGATTTCATTGTTAGCGTCTGCATGGATCCTAATGAGACTGCGCGTTCACTTCTGATGGTTGGCGCAAACTTGGTACCATATGCTATAACATAGGTGCACCGAGTTTGCACCAAGCTCCATTGGTCTCATTATGGTCCATGCCGATGTTAGATTTGGTTGTGTTAATGAGACACTGAAAAAAACAGCAACGAGTTTGCCATCGCGTCGCGTTGCATATCAAGGCGACGCGTTGAACGTTGCGCGAAGGCAATTTGCGCTTCATTTCAAATGTATCGCGCATCTTGACTGTGAACACCCAACGATGACGCGGCGCGACGTCACTTGATCGATACGTAGGCTAGTTATAACATCGCGCCGCGAATGAACTGTGAACGCCGCTATAGTCCTTGTCAACGCCGCAATAGCAGTTTCCCTAATGCATGTGTTTACCAATTCATTGCTCTGACTCGCCGCCCCTTGCGTCCGTCATGGCGCTGTCGGGACAAGGCGCTCTCTACGCACAGAGGAGGAGTTGCCCGTTTTTGCACTTCGAAACATCATGCTACTCAATTCAAGTGAAATAGGTCCCGAGTGGAATCAGAGCTGCAGAAGGCGAGACAACTCCTCCCTCGGTGTGCAGAGAGCCCCCCGTCCCGGCCGCATCTCCGGAACATTCATAGTGTCCGCTGTAGTCGGACCATTCCGGCGGTAAGGGCGGCGAGGTTCATAAGCATTACCTAATGAGGATGAAGCGTTCAGATGGCGGCAGACGGCGCATCACCTGTATTCATTGGAGAGGACATTGCCATCATAATTGTGCGTCATCTGATTGATCACACATGGTATCCTGGAAAGCGCCACTGGACAACAATCAGGGTATGATCTCTCGTTCGTACAATGATTTCTAACGCCTCTCTACGACCTATCACGCTTTTTTCAATCAGTGGAGCGCTGCCTAAGGTCAAGCGAGCCTTACAAGACGTTAAAGCTAGGATTTTAAAGGCGTCAGCGTCCACCATTACAAACAATCGTGGCTGGACCACCTCGCCATCCGCTGGCAGCCTGCCAAGACAGCGGGTAGACTGCTCCAGAAAAGGACTTTCGACCGCGAATATGGATGTTTGAGTATCCTTTTTTTGTTTTCCCGCAGTTTACTGACTCACCAGCCTTCGATTGATCGGATAGATGTTACGCTGCGATATGAACCAAAGCGACAGGCTTGTGTGCCAAATGCATCTACTCAAATTCAGCAAAAAGGGATACCAAACCTAAGCCCAGCATCCGAAAATACTTTTCTGTGTGAATTTTTGGTCAATTTCTGTTCGCAAGTGTAAGTAAGCGCGCTGATGTATGAACATATAATTAACCGTGAATCAAGGAAAGAAACCTAAATTCATATCAGGTAACCGCCAAGGAAAAGTTTCAGGCAGACTCTGTCGTTTTCTTGTCAACCCCTGAAAGAGATTGGTCTTTGCGTTCGCGGCGATTCTTTGCCTCGCTCGGAACAGGGGCTCTGTACACACCGATGGAGGAGTTGTCTTGCCTTTGAGGCTCTATTTCCACTCGGGACCGCTTCGCTTGAATTGGGTAGCGTGACACATCGAACTGCGAAAATGGGACAACTTTGTGTGTCGAGAGCCCCTATCCCGCTTTGCTGCCAGCGGATGGCGAGATGGTCCCGCCAAGATTGTCTGTAACGGTGGACTGTGACGCTGTAAAAGTGCTAGTTTCAACGTCTAGTGAGGGTCATTGTCTCGTACATCGGCGGAACAACGACCACTTTAGGTGTGGTGAACATGAATCTGGAGCCCATTTGTCGAAATTCGAGGTTCAATGTAGGTTACGCTAGGTAACATGTTATTAGGGGTTAAACCCACCTTATTATTCTGAAAATCGACAAACAGACTTCAAATTCGTATTCTCCACCCAGAATAACCCCCGTTTACAAATTTTGAATAAAATCTGAGATTTTGACCAAGCTACCCTATACCCACCGTAGTCTACCGTAATCTGCAAAAAATCGATAAACGGACTTCAGATTCGTGTTTAGCACTGCAAATACCCCTTAGAGAATGATTTTGAGACACATCTATGGTAGAAATCCGGAAATCTCGAAAGTGGCGTTTTTCCCTCGAGATTTTCCCCGGTTGGGAATCTTCGAGCGAAGGGCTGGCCTGAGTAAAGAGAAAAGTCGAGAGTGAAGAGAATAACGGGGCTGATAACCGGAAACCATTGCTCATCTCACGATTTCAAGTATTCATTCGTTCACGGTGGTGGGCGGGCAATTCGCTTCTGGGGTTTGCCTTGCGCTCAAAGTGGCCACTTCGAGCTCTTTTGGGGCTCTTCCTGGCTCGTTTTCATTCGTTCTTTCGACGGTAACGTTATAGTGTGCCCCTCCACTACCCATTCCGAGCAGAATTTGGAACACATTTCTCATCGTGAACACTGCCTTTAAGCCATTCACAGCCGCGTGTCCCACCGGTGGGAAAAGGTAGAGGTGTTCTGTAGTACATCGCATAAATACGAATTGTAGGTTCACCACCACTTCATTTTGTGGGAATGTCGTTACTACTATGCAAGATTTTGAAGATCCATCTAATGCAACAGCTTTTCTAGGGTAGGCGTTTGATATTAATACAGGCCGTAAAAAAAATTCCCGTAGTTCCTTCGCATGCGGGTGCAGAGGTATGTGCACACGCAGCACGTTGAGTGGCAAGTTCGAAATTTTGATGTTTTCGAATATTTAAAGCCTTTTTATAGCATGGCTTATGCTCTCAAGACATCACAAGGTAGTTGAGTCGAACGCGAAACTCAGGGGCGGTAGTAATCTGGCCTTAGGTGCGAATTTTTGATAATGAACATCTTCCACTAATGTGGAGTAGACAATCATAATAATGAGGAGCCAGCGCTATGTTGAACCAGCATCTAAAACGCTGTAAACAAACCCTATAAAGCCCTGGGAAGCTAACCATTCCAACAAGGCTGGAACGAGAGCATCGCGACATTGCACTGCGCTATTGCGCTAGCTGCGCATTGCGAGACCAGACACATGAGGTACTGATGCAACGCATTGAGGAGAGCAAAATGGAGCCATCAGGCTAACTGGTGCATCACTTAATGTAATCACAAGCACAATACACTCAGTCATGAACTTTTATCGATTTTTATCTTATTGTGTAGTAGAATTCTCTTCTATAACTTTTGTCAAGTGCGAGGTCTCAATTCCCTGTATTAGGCGAGATATAAACGGCTACCCCAAGCCGCCTCTTTTCTTAGCCTTCGAGCTCAATAGCGACTACATACATATATGGATGGATTTCATCAACGACTTTGGTTTCCATTACTTTGCCAGCTTGTCTCTTTATTCTGATTCACTCAAGGGATAGGTCAGAAACTGAATCGGGGGCGGGGAGGAAATATGCTTAGCGAGTGATTCTCTTCAAGCCAAGCATAAGATTTGAATTTTCCGGGTGCCTTACACCTCGAAAGGCACAGGACGCCCAAAAAATTATTTTTCCAATTTTATGCTGATCTTGGAGAGAGTCACACGCTGATCGCAGCGGTATTTCAGAAATCGTCCAATACCCCGTATGAATTATGGCTCCTTGAAGATGCCTATGTTTTGAGGGTGAAAAATTGGTGGACAAGTTGTCTCAGGCCTGTATTTCTCTTCATTCGCAATCGTTGCGCGGCAACGAGCCATGATGAGACAGACCGGCTATGGTCTGAAGAACAACGACATGTTGAGAATTGCAACATCTATGTATCTAGCCGATATCGAGTTTGGAAATCTAGTAGGGGTGTGGCCCGTGGTGGTGAGCGAAGTAGGTTGGGCCTGTGGTGGTCGCTTATATCTCGCTTATTTCGAGGAATTGAGATCTTGCACTTGGCACGTGTTGTATGGGACGGGTCTACTGCACAAATAAGTGTAGATAACAAAAATTTGTATCTGAGGGTGTACTGTGCCTTTAGAGACACAGTACACCCTCAGATATGAATTTTGTTATTTACATTTACACCACCCCCTCAATTTTGTTATTTACATTTACATCAGGCCCCCTAAAGATTTCATGAGTCGTTAGCCGTTAGTCGTAACACCAAAAAAGGCCATTAGTCGTTCAATTCGTTAGTCGCAACTACGTACATCGCTGGTACCAACATACTTGTAAATATATACGCCCCCAAGGCCACGATGAGTCGGTCTAATTCGTTTTTTTTTTGTTTCCTAATCAGGATGCTGAGCGTCGATTATTCATCCATGTTTTAGACTTATCGCTGCATACACGAGAAAATCTATTGATGTAAACTTGGCGCACTATGATGATCATGAACACGACGACGAGATCATCAACTGTTTATCCGTTTTTCATCGTTAGTCTTATGATAGTTTCTATCGCTTTGAGAATTGATCTGGTTAAAGTCTGAAATGTTTTGCAGACATCAAATGCATAATGGTTTCTCAACCGAGGTGTACTTGTGCTGCTTGCTGCAACTTCATTCAAAGCGCTGGGGCGGATGTTGAGATTGTGGAATGCGGTGTGTTGAGCTTTTTTTTCTATTCAGTGGTGTCTTTAGTGTGTAGTAGTCGGAAAGGAGGTGGATAATCGAACGAGTTAGGAAGAAGCCACAGGTTGAAGCGGATAGAGGAGAAGGGGAGAAGCGGATAGAGGTGGGGACAGATTAATAGCGCGGAGTGATAGATGGGGAGGAGCAGGTAGATGAGAAGCGGATAGAGGTGGAGCGGATGGAGGAGGAGCAAATGAGTGGAGGAGCAGATAAGAGGAGGAGCGGATAGAAGAGGAGCGGATGGAGGAGGAACGAGATAGAGGAGGAGCGGATAGAGGAGGAGGCGGATGGAGGAGGAGCGGATGGAGGAGGAGCGGATGGAGGAGGAGCGGAAGGATGAGGAGAGCATGGCAGAGCGGATGGATGAGACGGAGTGGTAGATGAGACAGGTAGATGAGAGGAGCGGATACTGAGTGGAGCGGAGTGACAGGAGGAGCAGATAGAGGAGGAGTGGAGTAGAAGAGGAGTGTAGTGGAGGAGCAGATGGAGGAGGAGCGGATGAAAGAAGGGCGGATGGAGGAAGGAGCAGATAGAGGAGGAGCGGATAGAGGAGGAGCGGATAGAGGAGGAGCGGATGGAGGAGGAGCGGATGGATGAGGAGCAGATAGAGGAGTAGCGGATAGAGGAGGAGCGGATGGAGGAGGAGCGGATGGATGAGGAGCAGATAGAGGAGGAGCTTGATGGAAAGAGAAGCGTGGATGGGAGGAGGAGCAGATAGAGGAGGAGTGGATAGATGAGGAGCACATAGAGGTGGAGCTGATAGGAGGAGGAGATATAGAGGGAGGAGGGATGGAGGAGAATTGAGGAGGAGGAGCTGATGGAGGGAGGAGTGGAGGAGAGGAGATATAGAGGGAGGGAGCAGATAGAGGAGGAGCGGATAGATGGGGGCACCCATAGAGGCGGAGCTGATAGAGGGAGGAGCCGATATAGAGGAGGGAGCGGATGGAGGAGGAATTCGGATAGAGGAGGAGCTGATGGAGCGAGGAGCGGATGAAGGGAGGAGCATATAGAGGAGAGGAGTGGATGGAGGAGGAGTGCATATAGAGGGAGGAGCGGATAGAGGAGGGCGGATGGAGGAGGGCTAGATAGATGAGGAGCACATAGATGCGGAGTGCGGATAGATGGGGGGAGCACATAGAGGAGGAGCCCGGATGGGGAGGGGAGAATTTGGATAGAGGAGAGGAGGATGGCGGATAGGAGGCAGATAGATCCGGATGGAGGAGGCCGCGGATTGATCAGCAGGGAGGGCAGATAGATGAGGATCAGATAGAGGAGGAGCGGATAGATGAGGATCAGATAGAGGAGGAGCTGGATACGATGGAGGAGGAGCGGATAGAGGAGTGAGCGGTTTAGGACGGAGTGGAGCACATAGAGGCGGAGCGGGAATCCATGGACACGAGAGAATCGGATAGAGGAGAGAATCGGATGAGGAGAGATCGGATATGAGGAGTGCTGATAGAGGAGGCAGCGAGGATGATAGGCAGGGCGGATAGAGGAGGAGCGGATGGAGGAGGAGCAGATAGAGGAGGAGCGGATAGATGAGGAGCACATAGAGACGGAGCGGATAGAGGAGGAGCATATAGAGGAGGAGCGGATAGAGGAGCGGATAAAGAAGGCCATCGTGCTGAACCAGGCCACAACATAAAGCCAGACCAAAAACATATGGAAGAACATAGATGTTGAAGAGAAACAATCACCCTTCTCTTCCCTACTCAGATCGAAAGCTTGTCAGTGGGCGTCACCCATTTCTTCTTTCATGGAGGCGTGGCCGACTTTTTCCGTCACCTTTCTCTCGCTTATGTGAGCGAATTGAGATTTCGCGCTTGGCAGGGTTGCTACACTCGACGGCCGGAGTATATAATCAAGAATTACCCCTGACCTTGGACTGTGCCTTTAAAGATGCCCATATTTTGAGAATGAAAAGTAGGTGGACGAGTTGTCTCAAGCCTGTACTTCTCTTCATTCGCAATCTTTGCGCGAGAGCGAGTCAAGATATGGAGACGTTTCGGCAATGGACTGAAGAACGAAGAGTCATTGGGGAATCATGGATCCATTTAGCCGCTATCGCGTTCGTCTGATAGGGGGTGTGGCCCTCGGTGATTAGCGAAGGAGTTCGGGCCCTGTGGTGGTCGCTTATATCGCTTATTTGAAGGGATTGAGATCTCGCACTTAGCACGTGTTATATAGAAGGTGTCTACTAAAAAATTGAATAAAATTGCGAATATCCTTGAGGGTGTACTGTTTCTTTAAAGGCACAATCCAACCTTAGAAACGTCTTTCTGTTTTTCTGCCTATCTTGGTAACGGTCCCCCATCGATGAATCATACAAGACCCCCTGCTAACGGAGTTATGCTTCTCTAAAACTGAGCTGCTGAAGAATGGCGGACGAGTTGTCCGGGACTTGGAACTTCCGTCATTTGCAACCGATCTATGCGAGTGGGCCTGAATGGAGAGGCTGAGAATGAAGTCAAGAACGGGACTATTGATCGGAAACTATCGCTCATCTCAACACTGTTGAGCGCGAAAAATCGTAAGAGAGGCGTGCCTAAGCGGCTTCCGAATGTGGGAGCCCCGGGGTGGCTTCCACCTATATCTCGCTTATTCGGTGGGATTGAGAGCTCGCACTTGGCAGGTATTACATGGGGTGGTGTTCTTCGCAACTATCCCGGGAAAAATCAGATTTCGCCCTTGAGCTTGGACTGTGTCTTCAAGCACTGGTTTTTATCGTAAGCATTACCTTTCAAATCGTATTTCAGAATCTTCTGATGAATCCTCTGAGTACTATTCTGATTCAGAACTCGATGATTACGACTATCGCTTAAACGTGGGAAATTATATGGGTGGGTCATTTGTTTGCCTAGCAAGAGGACGTTAGGGCTCGGGAAAATTCGAATAACCGTTGCCGGAGAGCTGATCCCACAACTGAATTTTTCAGACACGAAAAACTTCACACTTTTTGGAGAGAGGGTTTCCCTACCTTTCCAAAATCACTAGTGTTTAAAGGCAGCATACACGCTCAAGCATAGTCGAGATAACAGCATAGATAAATTCGCACGGCCTGTAATTATATTGTCAACGACGTTTGAAGCGCTGTCCAGGATGACAGTATTTGACATGTTTGATTTCACGCTCAGAGTTCATTATAATCGTGATAATTGAGAGTGATAGCACCATCAAATGGAGTGCACGAGAGAAATAGCTTGGTTTACTTGAGTATAACATGTTTGTGCACTGATAAAATCCTACATTCTCAAGAGGTCAGCCAAAGTAGAGCGGCATTCTCGAAAGTGGATGAGAGTCATTAGGTATGCAGACATGTTATACTCAAGTAAACCAAGCTTATTTCCTCTCGTGCACTCCCATTTGATAGTGCTATCACTCAATTATCACACGTTTTCACAAGTATCGATTCTCATTCTGTTACTCAAAGGGGTGTGAAAATACGGGCGTGGAAGGCAAGATTGCTCAAACATTGTCAAATACTGTCATCCTGGACAGTTTTCAGCGCTTCAAACGTCGTTGACGACATAATACGGGCCGTGCGGACCTATCTAATATGTTATCTCGACTATGCTTGCGAGCGTGTATGCTGCCTTTAAGGGCTTAAAGGCAGCAGACACGCTCGAAAAAGTTGTTGAGATAACTACATTAGTGGGGTCGTGCAGGCCCTAGAAGAGCCCTCACGAAGTTGCAAGCGTTAGAAACGAGTCCAAATGACCGTATTTGAGCCTTTATCATTCACGAAATCATCCTTGCTCCGCCCATCGATACGGGCTCCGCCCCTCCATACAGGTATTCAATGCTCGATTGCGGCCACTTTAGATTACTTTTTAGGCTTCTAACGGCGTAAGCGTTCCAGAAAGGGCCGTACTAGTACATTAGCGTCCTTATCCCAACAAATTTGTTGCTAGCTCCGCTATTTCAGCCAGTGCCGTACAACTCGTCCATTTCTGGGCCAATATAGAACGTACCGTTATATCTTAATTTCCGTCGATTTGTTTTCGTCTTTTTCGTTATTTCTGAATACTAACAGCTTCAGACCTTCAGTTTAATCCATAAAATTGATATCATTTTTGAGCGTGTCTGCTGCCTTTAAGAAGACAATCTTCCACACAATATCAGGTTTTCTGTTTATGTGTAATCCCAGGTAACAGGGCATGGAAAACTCCGGAGCTAACCCCCGAAAATGCTATTAAAGTGTTCCGAAGTTGGTGCAAATCATATAAAAAATGGGTTGGGTGTCCTTCCCGGTTTTTTGCTGACAACTTTTTTACCCGTGAAGACGTGCTTTTGCCGAAGGTTATTTTGAATAGTATGTTGGCTTCCTGCCTTTACTTTCTTCGTAAGCCAGCCAGTTCGATGGGAATGGAGCTCCATAATACGTTCTGTCGGTCGCCCTAGCCCCAGTCTTGAACTATGCCACAACCTTACAAATACCTCCCTCAGAAATTGCATTACAGTTACTAGTCCATATTATCTGCTATTGTTGTGATTTAAGAGCAGTCGCTTTTGATTGTATAATTATTCAGAACCCAGACACCTAATTAAAACCCTACCGTTATTGATCACATCCAATGGGTACTGTCTGGTGGTTTTATGACCCTTAGGTGTGCATCTTAGGCTCCGCATCAGAGTGCATTGTTTGATGGATGGAATATTGTTTCAGGCGTGGCACACCCGTTGAATGTATCTTTAATTGCACTGATGTACGATATTTGGACCGCCTCCCAATTCTGGATAAGGAATGACTGAATCTGTTCACTTATCATAACTCTCCCCTAGTGTTCCTCATTGGGGGAACGAGAAGAAAGCATCGTAGCCACTGTCTTTTGCGTCTCCGCTAGGGGATCCGGTGGAGTAAACCTCAAAAGTGCTTGTATTAAGCGTCTCTGCAAGGAGAACCGCTGAGCACAACTTAAAATCTCTACCAAGAGCGTATTCTCTGCCTTGAGCGTCTTCGCAAGGGGAACCGGCAATCTTTCACCACTAAAAATCAGTTCTAGGCCGTATTCTCTGTCTTGCGCGTCTCCGCAAGGTTAACCGGCAAAGCTTTATCTCGAAAAAAAAAACCGTCCTGTCTCGTGAGGTTCGAAAGGGGAACCGGCAAGACGTGCAACAAAATCGTCATCCTGTGCGTCCTCTCACGAAAAACAGGTGAAGCGAACTTTTCCCTGCAATCAGGCAATTGAGCCAGCAAGTTCTCCATTGAGCCAGAATCTACCTCCCTCCTTGTGATAAGTCACTACTTGCGCCGTAGCCTGACCTGAAGGTCAGTACTTGACGCAGAAATTCGCGGAGATTCCGGAAGCGACAATTAATCTAAAGCAAAAAAATTACGAGCGAAACCCGATTTATTCCGAAATACTAGAGAAATTGTGACTTTATGCCCGCTGTTCTCACCCCCCCCCCAAAAAAAAAAACAATATTACAAGTGTAACTGTGGAAGGCATGTAGCTCGACCTCTCGTTACTGGTGTGGTACGACGTGCAGATTAATCTACGAATGCCCGAGAGCTGTAACATATGTACTTGATTGAGGATTTTCAGAAGATATAAATTCATTTGGACAATCGTGGTTCATGATCGTGCAGAAATCTCCAGGAAACCATTTGATAAAATTTGTTTTATTGTGATGTTGTGATTTTTCATTTTTTCAATTTTTTTTTCATCTGAATGTTTTTTGTTAACGGCAAAGGGTTTGCTATGTTATACGATGTGCTCTGTACTTTGTCGTACGTTGTGGTACGTTACTCCATGTTATATTGTGTATTATAGCTGTGCTATGAAAGGCTTTGCTGTGTTATGTTATGCAAGGTTGCGCTACGCTATGCTATGTTGTCATAAAGGCAGCTTAGTTGAGATAGCGACGTTGCTGGGGAGGTATGGCTCCCACTAGAACGCTCAGGCCGTTGGAAGCGTCAAAAGCGAGTCAAAATTATCAAACTCGGGAGTTACAGTCGAAAAATTTCCTAGATTCCGGCCATGAGCTTTGCATGCTCCATACCCCAATACGAACTCTCTTATGGCGGGGACAGCCAGCAGAAACCGAATCCGTGAGCATCGTGCGCATAAGTTATAACATACTCAGGTTTAAAAAGTACGACAATTTTACCAGAGATTTACGGCTAATCTCTGGTAAATGTGTTTTTTTTTACTAGAATACGACCTTTTTACCAGTGATTTTCCACTAATCTCTGTAAGTGGTGATAATTCAGTAAATTACTAGAGATTTACTACTAAATTTTACTGTAGATGATCAGCTCCAGTGGTAATTTACTGAAATTTGTTCGATTTTTACTAAATTGTGACATTTCGGAAGTTTCTCGTAAAAAGAGGGAAGGATTGACCCAGGCACGTAGAAAACCTACTGGACGTCTCCCTGATGGGCGGGATGGTTGCGAGAACGCAGTTGGTGAAGAGAAAGGCGGGTGTACGCTACGCGCAGTCGCGCCTGGGCTGGCGTACATCGTTGAAACTTCACGCACACGTCCAATGAGCGCGCGAATCCAATGCGACATTTCATAGTTGACGATGCGGAGACACGAGCAAGATGTTGCGACAAAAATCACGCCGATTCTACAACCTCGAAAAACGCGGTGAGACACATTAATGCTGCTTTACGCGCTCGCTGATTGCGAAAGCGATCATAGTGCATCGAGTTCGCGCGCATCACCGACGTGAGCGCGCTCGCCTTCAATAATGAATATCGGCAAAACCACGCTCAAGAGCAAAGGTAATGCATCGCGCCATCGAGGTGCATATGCGCCTACTACACGCGCCCTCTGAATTGACTCGCGCACAGTTTGGATGATCTGTGACCGCACCACTACACTCAAAACCAACAGTCGTGACATTGGCAATGTGTGCGCACGTACATCAGAATTGTGTATCGAGCCATCAAATGTGCGCTCACATTGAAAAATCTTCGCGCGTCCTCTGATTATTCACGCGCTCAACTTCAATGGGGTGTGCCGACACATTCGGGCTCAAGAACGACGGCGGTGTATCGTGCTATGGGAAGCGCGCATATTGAGCAACTGAAGTATGCCCACGCGTGACGCGCAGACATGGCGTCAAGTCATTCACACTCCAAGGTCACACCCACTCGTCAGGCAAGCGGCGCGCTTCCGCTGAATAGCCTCGGAGCGCTAATGATCTACTGTTGCTGCATTTTTTTGCCGACAATCTCTTCCTTATCCTTCTATCCTAACGCGCATTATTTTTTGTTGCATTGACGTGTGCTGCTTGTGGTTCTCCATAACCCTCTCAAACTCTGCGAGGGGGGGGCAAGCGTCGGACAATAGAGCCCGTTTTCGACTTAAAGGAGCGACAGCAGAGACCTCTCCCGAGGGGGGCTTCAGGGGCGGCATGCATGAACGCTGCGAAGAAGGTCAGGGAGCCGCTCCGCGTCCCATGCACGTAACTTCGAGTCACGGGACGGCCCCAAGTGCTTGGCGTAAATTGGTGTGTTGCGGAAGTGAATGCATCTTCTACAGTAAACTCTACGCCACGCGGCATTTTTTCGTCATGTCAGTCGCTCTTTGGTACTTTTTTGACAACATCCCATGCATCTCAATAATTAGAGGCAAACGCGACTGGGACGACAGAAATTGCACACGTAAAGTTTGCGTTGGAAAGTGCATTCACGTACGCGACACCCCAATTTACGCCATGCCCTTCGGTGCCGTCCCGTGGCTCGACGCTGCGCGCATAAGACCCGGAGCGGCTCCCTGACCCTCGTCGGAGCGTTCATGCATACCGCCCCAGGGGAGGCCCCTGCTCCCCTGCGGCGCTTGCCCCCTTCCCCCCAGAGAACGAGACGGAAGAGATGCGGAGAAATCGGAGAACTTAGTTTACGACAATAGAGGCCAGAGAAGGCATAGTAGGCCAAACGCACTCATCGCCATTCACGTCAAGCTTTGTCTCGATTTGACACGATTTGACCTGATCGATTGATTGGCCGATGACTCCAACTCCGCCAGCTTGCTGACGTCATCAATCAATTCATTTCCTTTGCCTAGTTCGTTGTTTTGCTTATTCAGTTGTGTGTTGTTTTCTGTATTCAATTCGATTCAAGGTGCAAAACTAGTTGGGGGAAGCACTTGAGATTCACCAATGGAAATGAAAAGATTCGTCCATTAAAAGGAAAAATTTTCCGTTAGGTGCATGATAACATTATCACTCGTATTTTGCTAGAAATTTCATAATATTGAACGATTTTTAAAGCGGTATCATTCATTCCTCTCTTGAATTCTGAGTAGCCCACCCAACTAGTTTTGCACCCAATTCATTTCAATTTAATCTATTACACGACGAACCCTTGGGCTTAAGCCACGTACGCGACACACCCAATTTTACGCGCAAATCGTTAATTCACCGCGATAACGTATAAGTGAAAGTTTTCACAGTATCAAGGGGAACTATCTGAGCTTTTGGCCGAGTGGTCGAATTCGTTCTCAGATCCACCGAATCATACCCCCCTGCGATTCATAAAAAAGGTAATCCCGGCAATAGTGAGCCAGCTCGCTCATGTTTTTAACCTGAGTTAATGAGGGCTGATATTCCAAGTCGCTGGCGTACTTTGTACGCCGTACGATTGTGTTAAACTCGATTTGGGAGCGGTCATTGCTCACCCGTGCGTTCTGCGTTGCGGTCGGTGAGCGTCGCGCGCGGCGGGAAGAGCGGCGAAGCGATATCCCAGCATTCAAGTAAAATCAAGTAAACTAGCATGTTTTGGAGCATTATTTGGATTGCTGTGTTCGTTCTATGCCCCTAATGATAAACGTTTTGCCGTATATGGTGCAGATGACTCTTTCACACGATGGCGGCTTTTCCGCGTTCGCCGCGCGCGCGACTCTTGCCGGACCGTGACGCGTACTCACGCAGGTGAGCAATGACATGGAGCCAACTCGATTAAAAGAACACATTTTGTCAACAGAGTGAACAATGATCATTCAGTGATTATCCACCTTGAGAAACTTGTAAGTACTCCGCGAAATCCCAAAAAACTTCAATCAACACGGATTTAGAAGGAAATTCTGATTTGTGCGTAAAATTAGGTGTGTCGCTAACGTGGCTGTGTACTAGGCCATATATTCGACGCCATGTCCCATGCGCGCTGTGTCTGCGAGGCTGAAGCCGAACCCGTGTCCATAAAACAACTAAAAAACAAACAAGTAATGAAACAACACAAAATCAATTGCTCATAGCTAAGAATCGTTTCCATACCTCAGGTAAACCTAGAGAGCTTTCTTGAATGTGGACAAAGACCTACTGACCGCGCCCATTCTATGCAAGTTATGTATTTCGACGCCGGCTCTATTTACGAAGAAGTGCAATCGGCACATTCCGCCTAGACCCAAGACTAGCGAACTGTTTGGACTAGACTTGTTTCACATCAATTTCCAACATGGATGGATCAGACGGCCACACTTTCTGCTAGAGTTTTATGTAGCGGGTGCTCTTAAGTAAACAAGTATTTTGTTTTTGTTCTGTTTGCCTCTGATCGCATGCTGTCGTAATTAACCTTCCTTACATATATGCATTTGTAACTGTTTTGCTTCGCTACAAAAGATTTGGCATTGAAGAAGTTGTGAGAATCTCGTTAAAAGAAGTGAAATGCTTCTTGTGTATGATTTGGCATGCAACTCGGAGGAAATGCTAAAAATCCAGTGAAATGATGGACCATTGATTTGGCTGCGCACTTGTTTAATAAATAGCAAAAATTCAGTGTAGCATTGAAAAACCAAATCACGTTGTGTGATGTTGTTTTAACTTAATTGAATAAATTTTTTCAGAATCGCTGCTCCTGAATATTCGGGTGTGAGCCAAAATTTGATATTTAGCTTTGCAAACTTCAGCTGTAACGATTTGCCTTATTCTAGAAAACTTTTTCGAGAACGATTTTGACCATTGGAAATCTTTTCGAAATTTGCAGTTAAAAGACATCATTTCCGTTTATCAGACTTTAGCCCCACTTTTTAGCTTTATCGCCAGCAAAACGTTATTTACGGAAGGATTTTATTGATTATACGTGAAGTTGAAGCGTGAAAAGCACGCCACATTCCTTTTTAAAAATCTCAAACGCGGCGTACAGTAGTTGGGAAAGTGATCTACCGCATTGATATTATCAGTCACGTGGCATGTGGGATCAATATCACTCACCACGGCATGCGACGAAGATATTCATTTTTCTACTCATATTCATATTTCTCAATAATCTTAATCCCGAATTCGCTCAAAAGATAGGTACTTTTGAGTTGATAATGAAAGGTCTACTTTCAGGTGATGTTCTCGTACTTCACTCGTTCTCTAGAGGCTTCGGACCATTTGTTTTCGAGAGGTGCGGCTCAGCTTTGAGGAAAGGTGAGTGCAGGTCTTTTTTGAACCGCAAATAGTCTATCTGTTATGTGTTTCTTGACTTTTTCATCAATTTTCATTTTTTCATTGATTCATTGGCACTGGTTTCCCACCACATTATCGTTGGTGTCTCACAGAGAGATCGCCGCGCTCAGCAGTTGGGCACGGAATCGTTCGATCAATAGCCACTCTCCCTTCGTTTTCCCGCGCGCAATTTTTCCCGCCATGCAGCGTCGCGGCGATCCCTCATCCAGTGATAGACGATAAATATTTTCTGAAAATCGGGATAAACCTGAACCCATCTTTGATCTAAGAGAATTTAACCCATGCCTGAATTAGGCGTGTCACTCATGGCGTGGTGCTTGCCAGGAGTGTGCGTTAAAAATATTTCTTCCTTTATTCGATAATTTTTGCCAAGAAAACAGCGTTAACATGGTACGGCATGAGGTGTGGACAGGGCTAAATCGATTCAGACTCCCCTCCAAGAGCAAATTGTTGGCGATTATCTCAGACCCATATCAGGAGCGTTATTTTATCTACTTTCCTGTTGTAAAATCTGAAGAAGAAGACGTTATAACGCACAGCGCTGGTACTTATAATTAAGAGCTGCGATAAACAGTTGCAAGACAGAAGCCTTGTGAAGCGTTGTGCGAACGGCCGCGTCGAGTGTCATTATTAGGGCGCGCAGGCTAGCGACAGCCCCGAAACATCGCCAAGTGTTCGCATTTTGTCTCCCATCACTGAAGAGAATGTTGCTCGTATGAAATACATAAGTCCTGACAGAGGAGAGCTCCACAATTACTAGATATGCAATCTTTTCAATCGATAGAATTTCTTCATTACGCAACTTTTTTTGAGTTTCGAGAAGACAGAGTGCGCGTTGCAAATCATCTTGCTTTCTTCTGTTATTCTGAAGAATTGCGGTCGGCTAAGTTCATTTACGAAGCTTGATGCTTCAAAAACACCCAAAGTTCTGGCTGGCTCACAATGGATGTGGTGTCGGTCATCTAACACTCTCTCATAGAATGTTCATGCGACCGCGGAAAATTTTAGAAAACCATTTTGGCACAAACTTTACTTGCAACAAAGACTTGAAAACGGTTTTGATGCAAAGCTCAAATTCAATTTCACGATGTGTTCAACATGGTCTTGTTTTAGGCCGGAATTATACTTCCCGCGACCGATGACGGCGACAGTGCATATCAGGTATATCGATTTTCGGTCGATACTGATGGTAAACATTGCGTCCCGTCGCTGGTCGCTGGAAGTATGATCCCGGCCTTACAATGGCTCTTCCCATGTTTTCGATAAACTAGGCCTCTCTAGAGAACCAAAGTGCCAAAAGGGCCCTTGGAGGCCCTTTTGGCATTTTCGATCACTGGAGAGGCGCAGTTCAAGATTCAAGAACGTGGTCTCCTGCGCGATGTCTTCAAGGACGGGTTTGAACCAGGACTATGTCTTCAACGACGAGCGACACTACGCAATATTTACCATCAACATCGACCGAAAATCGATATGCCTGAGAAGGCGGTCGTTGGCTCTAGTCGCGAGAATTATGATGCCAGCCATATACTCCCATCGCGGAGCGACGTTATGGTAGTATGAACTCTGTTTTGGGCCTCGTTTTTACTTTCGCAACTGAACGGTGCGGCGTTATGCAATCCTATGATGGCGATCGCGCCCCACTGTTCGCGTTATAATCCGTGTTAAAAAAGAACTGTTTTAGATGAGTACTCGAAAAAAGCTCACAGAATTAAATAGTTTGTAGCAAATGACTTTTCGAATTCTTTGTCCAGAACTTCGAGGCTAGTTTTCGGCAAAATGTGATTACTTTCGAAAGCGTAGACCCTCTATTCAATTCATTCCCTGCGATATCAGCGAAACTTGGTGGCATCTCAATTTCAAATTGAAATTTGATGGGAGTGCCGGCTGAGCGCATTCAAAGCTTTTATTAATTTTAGCAGCGGGCCAAAGATTCGCATAAATTACAAACTTTTCCGAATGTGCTTCTATGGAAAATAAAAATTCGATGTAGCAAATATAGCAAACGAATTTTGCAGAAAAGGCAAAAATCACGCTTCATTGAGAAATTACGCAACCACTACTGTCTAGGCCTTGTAGGGTCCAAATGCCCTATCATGCTCTGTCTGGAGTGTTTTTCTTTTTGTCGAAGAATTTCGGTGGTTAAATTTCACTTTTTGGAGCTACTGACAAGGTTTAACGGCAGTGGTGTTCATTGATGGAGTTTCTTCAATACTATACATTGGATCCGATTCACTCATTCTCTCATAGACATCCGGATGATTGGGAGTTTTTGCGATTCGAAATCCGACTCACCGGGAAAAATCAAAATCCGGGTGATCTAAATATCGGATCACTGAAAAAACGTCAAAATCCGAGTTTTTCAGAATCCGTATCACCGAAAAAAAACGTAATTCCCGTATTGATCCGAGCACCGACTCCCCGTTTTACCCTCTACTGTTAGCCCAGCTCCTTCTTAAGAATCTATTCTTTTGAGTCATATATCCGCGACCTTTGTTTTTTGAGTTATCCAAAATCCGAGGTCTCGGAAAATCTGATTGTGGTCCAATGTATAGTCAATACTTTATAACACTCAAGTTTGACCATTGACTTCCTCTAATGAGAGGAAATTCCTTTCACGCCGATAATGTGAGCAGCAGATCGGCCTGTCATACCTAAATACCACTCTCAATAATTATATTTCGCCATACTTAACCACTCCGCTGCTGACTACGTTTAATTAGAAATGTCCGAGAAACGAACTTTCAAAAAATAATCTGGATGAAATAAGCAAACAGCTTGGAAAGGGTGAAATTTCATCTTCCTTATCAGTGTTTTCGCCTTATTAGTGTTCCCTCAATCGATTTATCACAATTCGTTACGATTTGTTACGATTCTGGGCCAAAATTTCGTAAATCGTCAAAAATTCTCAAAAACGCCCGGTCCTGGTGATATGGGCACTATGTATGTGCAACAAGAGAAATATCGATGAGATGAATAGTAAAAAGTTTTACTGAGCGAAATAGAGATACCCCAATTTGGCATGTTATCGCAGTTTAAAATTATTATAATCCGTGCACGCCTGAAATATGGAGTTTCGAATTTATCTTTGATTTTATCCTTATTGATGTATGAAAATTTGTCCCTTGCAGTGATTACGAGAGAAGAAGACACATTCTCTCTTACTATCAGAGCATGCGATTGGACCTAGCTGTCAATGAGGGCTTCGGATTTTCATTTAGTTGATGTCAGACTGCATCACTATTGGTGTGATTGTGTGTATTGAAATTTTAGTAGGACCCGTGAGAGCTCCTACTTCGACGCCAGCACAAACACCTGTGATTCTTAAATAGAACTTTGATTGCTTAAAGTTGAGCTCCAATCACTACACAATTAATCTGTGGAATAAATGATACATCCATCACTTTTCCCGAGCAAATCCTAGAATCTTTCTTTCATGAAAGTTTGATACTCTTCTTCTTGCATCTTTTATCTGACTATCATTTGCCAATAATGGTTTCTCGAAAGCTCAAAAAATGCAATGGCGTACTTGCTAACAATAAGTACAAAGATACGATACAATCTGCTGGAAAGATATATCAAATCCAAGAATGATTGCCAGCGAGGGGTTGCGAGCGCTGAGTGTCGTAGGTGTTACAAGCTTATGGACCCCGTCAGAGTCGGTGGATCTATTGAGTCCCACCGGATCGATACGCACCGAATTTGTGGGAGACGGTAGCAAAAAAATCAACCCACTGAGTCCGACTGCGACCGTCTGGTGCCCACCGCAATCCCCCCGGTCGATACTGATGGTTCTCATGCGTACAAGGGCGGGGCCAATGCACCGACTGAGTCCCACTGAGTTCCGCTGCGTCCCAACCAAAATCGTCCTCACCCCACCCGATCGATATAAGAGTTCTTCACGTGATTTGGGTGCATTTTCTTCGGCCGACTGCGACCTGCCGAGTTCAGCCGTATCCCGACTTTCGTCGTCTGCGCTCTGCCCTCACTTACTGCAGCCGCTGACTATCGACTGCGTGTTTGGCAGAGGAAGTGGGTGGCGGTTGGGGCAACCGAACTCAGTCGGTTGCAGACGGTCGAAGTCGGTTTTCCCGCCGCGAACTCATTCGGGCTCAGCAGGTTTTTCGACGAGGTCTGACGGGGGCCTAAGACAGTCTAAATAAACACCGAAGGGCGTTACAAATACTGCCTCCTATCCTTACCTCGGAACATCGAACAACGACTCTTAGGCCTACTGCCTACTTCCCGCGACAGTGCATATCAGCAATATCGATTGTCGGTCAATTTCTTTACGGCAAGCACTGCATGTCGCGTCGCCCGTCGCAGGAAAGTATGCAATAGGCCATAGCTGTGAACGCGCGCCCCTAACCGATGTGTTGGTACTTCACCCTTCACCGACGCTTAATTCGTCTACTTGAAAGAAAGGTTATGTAAGCAAAAAAACGATTTGGTGATCGCACTTGACACCGAGCATAGTGAGGACCGGAATAATTTCGCATATTTCAGCCAATTTTTTTTCTGTTTCAATGCCGGAATGGCGTGCGCGCTGTATTCTGATTTTCAGACATCAAAGCAGTACTCTCAAGCCTTCCTTAATTGATGGCAGAGTGAAGATAACTTTTGAATCTGTGAATGGGAAAATTTCCAGTCTGCTATGGATTATAGAATGTTTTCCCCCTTGCTTGATGTCTGAACACCAAAGAGAGCTCTCAAACTATTCCGAGATTGTGGCGAACAACTCGATTTATTAGATTATTCTAAAATATTTAGGTACTCCCTGTAATACCGAGTCTCTCCTCCCTCACTTGAGAATCACCATGGATATTCTTCATTCTTTAATGCACGGCTGGTGAGCAAATCCTACATGACCATAATTGTATGTATTGTCTATAACACCCTGTAACACCTACGATATTTCAGCGCACTCAACCCTCTCGCTGCCAATCATTTTTGAATTTGGTATGTTTCTCTAGCGTTGTATAATAGCTTTGTTCCTATTGGTAGCGCAAAAGTTATTGCATTTTTTGAAAGTCTGAAGAAGCCATTATTGGCAAAACCTCAGCCAGATAAATGTTGGTGAGAAGAATAGTATCAAACTGTATGAAAGAAAGATTCTGGCGATTTGGTGTAGAAGAGCGATAATTATATCATATTTGGATCTACTTTATTAACTGTGTAGTTAATAAAGCCGTACTGTCGGCAATCAAAATTCTATCTGAACAACCGCGAGCGTCTGTGCAGGTGTTTTTGGTTTTCGCAAGTAATTTGAAACACAGTGCACTTCTCTGTAAGTAGAAATTTGTTTTTTTCTGTCTGTGAATCCGGTCATTGGTGTTATGGATCTCGTAAAATTATTATTTTCGTTAAATATGCAAGTGTGACTGTTGTATTCTTTTTTGAATTGAGATGAAAAATAATTATGTAAAGTGTTGTATCGTTATTTGTAATAAAATCAGTGTATTGAAAAAGTGTTCGAAATCGCAACACTTTTAGTAAAAAACGAGAAATTTACCAGCAAATTTTAGTAAAAAAGACTAGTAAAACACTGGTGAATTTTAGTGAAAATACGAGTAAAATACTTCAGTAAAATTTACTAGATTTCGAACAAATTTTAGAGATTTACGTGAAGTTTTCTGAATAATATTCTGCCCAAATCTAGTAAAATTCTCTGGTAATTTACTAAATTTTTGTCGTAATCTAGTAAAATTTAGTCGTAAATTTCCA